>JBAMIB010000002.1:4660872-4676935 GCA_037177415.1 Kaempferia rotunda
CCAACAGGACTACCATCTTCTACAAGAATCTTGACCTAGACAGGAGCAGCCAGAGTTATGTTCAAATTGTTTGATATGCATTTTTCTAAAATTTTACAATACTACCATAGATAAGCAATATGCACTCAGCGGTTAGGCAAAAGCTGATTAAGCAACAAAGTATTACATATCTTAGTGGTTTTCCTTGGAAACCACAACTAGGAACCAACTAAAAAAGCCAGAGGGATGCATAATCCAGATAATCACATAAAAGAGATTGTTTGGAAAAATAAGATAAAAAAAAGTACATGTAAAGCAATATCTCCAACTGCTAGAGGGTTCTACTTCTAATTTCGAACAATTTTAAAAATTAGAATTCTGCTCAAATTTTATGCCAAAGACAGTAGTCATACAAGTTTACATCATATTAAGTTAGATCATTTTTTCCCATTGTAGTAAATAAAGAATTCCAATTCTTGCTCAACAATAAATAACACTATCACTCTAATAAAACATGCATGACATTCTTGTAATACAGAGAAACATGAAGTACTTCCATGTCCAACTAATACTCCACATACCTCAACTCGAGGAAGGGGTTTCCCAACAATGCCTGTCTTTCGTGCACCATGCAACGGATTGTATAGTGCATTAGTGCCATAACAAACTACAAAGTACCATAATAATCAGTACAAACCATAGCTTATACTTGTTGGCATTGATAAGGTTAGTACAACTGATATAGACTCAAACATCTTTTAAGGAGTCAAATAGCAGGCTGGAAAACACAAAGGGAGAATGAATATGGAGAAAACCTCAGTCATTCCGTAGTGTTGTAGCAAACGATGACTTATAATATCTTCCCATTGTTTCATAACAGGATATGGAAGAGCTGAAGAACAGCACATCTAGATGAAAACTTGTGTAAATTCCCAAATGATAGATTTAATGTTTTTAATCTGATATAAAATAAACATGCGAACATAGAATTGAAAAAAACTTAATCTCGGAGTGCATGTATCATCCAGATTAAAATTAAAAAAGGCAATCATACAAAATACTATCGAATTGCTACACTAACAATATATAGATCTCATGTAGATCAGATAACAGACCCTAATCTTAAATTAATTAGGGCAACCACTAATTGAATAATCATTAATTAACCTTAATTAATGATTAAATTCAATTGATCTCAACTCCTTGTTTAAATTAGGTCTAGCTCACACCAACACTAATACTTCCCCAATTCATTCAATTGATTAGATTAGGGTTTTAATCATGTCATTAACCTTAATTAATCCATCTTATTGACTAGATTAAGTTTAATCCATCAATTACCCTTCCTCAAAGAATAACCTAATTAAATTAGATTTAAACACAACATCACACCTAATTGAATCCACTCAATCCATCTCAACCTTAATAATAATAATTCTGATTAACCAAAACTAATCTTCTCAATCAAGCAATCCATCAAATTAAATCATATAATCACAAACCTTAATCTACATCAACCTAAATAGAAAACAGTAATCTAAATTCCAAACACATCTCCTCAACATCAACAAAATAACCAATTCTAAGTATAATACTTAACCAAATTCGTTAATCCAATTAGGTTTAACTCAATACACATCATTTAACCAGTAAATCACTACTCACCAACATCCGACTATGGTCATAGGTTGCTCACGGTCAGAGGAGTCCACGGTCGGAGCAATAGTGGCCGGGGCTATGGATCACCAACAAACAGGGATGGCTGGAGCTACAATGGCTGACAAGCAACAAATCACAACCTCATGATGTACAAATGGAAATCATATCGCCACAAAGCACAACTTACCCCAATTCCGATAGCAAATTCCTTCTCTGAAGATAGCTCACAGTGGCTAGCGGCAGGGATGGCACACAATTAGTGGTGTAGCTAGGGAATCAAGGGGGGTGATGGCTGGCAGAACTCGGCACAACCAAAGGGCAACATCACCCGCCAGCTACTGTGGTGGCTGTTCACAATGGCCGGAGGAGCGCAGGCTGATAGGTGGCCAATGATGGACGACTGTCGATGTCCACAAGGGCAGAGAAGCTACGCTGCCAAAGGGGCGACGCAAGGGGAACAGTGGTGTCGACCATGGAAGCTAGGGCACCACCGAAGTCAGGCTCTGTTGTCGCCGGCCCTTCGGTGTCTGTGGCCAAAGGAGGAAGGTCGGCGATTAGGCAGGGGCTCGAAGAGAAGAACTCGGAGGTGGCAGTGGAAATCGGCGGCCATCTACTGGCTGCTGAGGGAATGTGGCTGCGGACACGTCTAGCCGCGATGGCCGCGACTAGGTGCTGACGTCGAGAGCAGATCGGGAAGGGAAGAGAAAGGGCGACGGTGCCCCTCTCACAATCTGTAGCTGCGGCAATGGCTAGGGCATGAGACCAGCAGACAATCGGCTGGAGAATGAGTTAGGGGAAGAAGAAGGCGCTCACGAGGAAGGGGATCGGGGAAGAAAAGGAAATCAAGCGGAGCTTTGGTCGGGAAAGAGGCTGGTGTCTGCTCCCGTCGCAGGCGTGACCAACACTGGAGGTCATGAGAGTCGTCCAACCCTCGTAGTCGTCACCGTCGAAGCCCGGCGGCCGGCGTTGCTCGCGAGGGGAAGAGAGGCATCGGCGGCGCAGAGGGAGAGAGGAAGAGGAGTTGGCTTTAAAATTAGGTCAATTAGATTATTTCAATCTTAATATCATAAGGACTTTTAGGAGCGGTTTGAAATCGCTCCTAGATAGCCCCAATAGAAGCGGTTACTTAAACCGGTTCTATATGTGTATAACAGAAGCGGTTTTGCAATCGCTTCAGTTGCATGCATAACCGAACGTGTTTTAGCAGCGCTTACCTAAAACCGCTCCTATTGGTTCTACCTTTACAACCGGTTTATCGACCGCTGCTAATTTTCTGGTCCTATTGTCTATTTTTTTAGTAGTGAAAGACTAGTAAATAATTTGCAACAACTTTGTATTTTGTTTCCTTTCATGGAAAATATATAACGACAAAGGTTGTATTAATAAATAACAAATTGAATACAAAATGGGGATATACATGAATAAGATGGAATAATTAATTTGCCTAAGTTTTGTAAAATAAAATACTAAGTTAAACTATTACTTAGTCATACAACTAAGTAATAGAATAAGATTGATAGATGCTGTAAAATCTAAGCTGCATGATCTCTAAAAATAGAATAAGAACTTGACATAGGACAATAGTAAGCATGGTTCTTTGTTTCAACAGAGAACATGATACAACAAATATAATCATAAACTAAAAGCGATAAAAAATTTGATTAAAGAGTTATGTCTTTATCCTGAAGCGTTGTGAGTATCCTTGAGGAAGAAGAAGTATAAGTAAATGTGACGTATCAAACCTAAACCCTTGAGACCTTCTCATATATAAGCAATCAATCAATTATCAATCTATATTTAATAACAAATAGGGCTAGGGTTTTATACATTTAACCCACATCTAATAATTTAAAATCTAATAAACTTAAGTTAGATCACTTTAATATATTCTATTTGTACTCATATGTATAACTTACAATTAAGCCCACTAACTAAAGGTAATAACCAACAAATTAAGATGAAACGAGCTTAACTTTATATTTTTATTTGATAAATGTCTTGCTAGCTAGCATGAAATTTGATAAAGATATCATACAATTATTTAGTTGAAGGAAGAAATAGTACACTGATTAAATACGTTATTTTGACCAATTTGTATACAACTTTTACCATCGTAATATACTGAAGTAAGTAAAACTTGTGACACTTCGAGTTCAACAAATAGCCATAGAAAATCAAAAGTGGAAGTTTAGTAGAATGCAGTATTCTACTTTTGTATTAGAGTCAGCCATGACAATTTATTTGTTATTGTACTATCAGAGACGGATTGAAGAATTAAAAGTGGGCTGGGCTATGAGTGGGGAAGGATTGAGTTTTGTGGACGAAATGAAAATTTTACATAGGTGATTGTACTTTTTTTAAAAATATAATTGAACATCTTAAGCAGGGTTGTACTAGAGCCTAGTGTTGGGACTTTTACCGCACAGTTAAAGTGGGTGAATATATTGGTATCCCAAGTCGTCGCTTGCTTCCTATACCTTATTAGCGCACAGCGGAAATACAAAATAAAACTAACAAGAACAAAAACGACAAACCAATGTAATATGGTTCGGAGATAAACTCCCACTCTATGACTGTTCGTAAGGTGGACGATCCCGATCCTTCGGTGGATGATTTCCCGGAAACCTCCGACTAACTCGTGTAGCTCCATGTAGGTGGAAAAACATCGTCACAATACGTTCGAGACCTCTTGGATGCACACATACACACTTGAGCTCAATAGACTACCAATAGACTTTACCCAAGTCTATTATGTTAACCTTGCTAAAGCTTCCCGAGATCTCTTAAATAGAACTCGGGTAGAAAACTTTCGCTACTAGTCGACTGCTAAATATAGTAGTCAACTGGTCCCTCATAGAATTTGATCATTACAACTTAACGGTTCAATATTAGTCAGCTGCCCCTATGAGCCAGTCGCCTACTCCACACACTAGTCAACTAGTCAGTCAGCTTCCCTTTATAGGTTGAGCGAACAGAAATATTATATTTGTTCCTAATCGACTGCACAATTGACTCACCAACCAGTCGATTGATATAACCATTACTCGACTAGCAAACCCTAAACTAGGGGTTTAACCCCGAGTATATTCTCTTAATACTCATCCTCACCAGACCAACTAGACCTAGCTTTCAAGCTATCTTCCCTCAACCTTGCGTCCCTCCATTCGTTGGATCTTCTGAGCAGCTTGGGCCTCAGTCTTGACAACGCCCATATAACACTTGCATGCTATGAGATAATCTCCCTTCACTTCGCCGACTCGGTCATCCACTATGAACTTGATCATCGGGCAAAAAGTTGAGACGACCGCTCAGAATTCATGAAGGTGCATCGACCACTATAAAGGTCGACCACCGAGTCCCCATCAGGGGCTCCTCTCAAGAGAGATGGGAAACTTGATTTATGCGACTGGCTGCACTTCATTGCTGATGAATCTATACAGCGGAGTCATCATGACCTGGAGCTCACTCTTCTCTATTTACAACTGCTTGAACGCCTTTCGGAAGATTATGTTGACGGAGTTCCCTATATCAAAGGTACGATGTATGTTATAATTGGCTATCACAGCCTTGATAATTAAAGCATCATCATGGGGCACTTCCACCCCTTCTAAGTCCTTTGGGCCGAAGCTAATTTTCAGCCCTTGTGCCTGCTCTCAAATGCGCTCAACAAGTTGAATCTCTAGTTGGTGAGCATGCAACTTTCTGTCCCTGTTAGAGTTTCTGTCGATCGGACCTCCTACTATCATACTGAAGTCTCCCCGAGCGACATTTCTTCGATTTTCTTCTTGACAAGCTTGGGGTCGCTCAGGCTCGACTTTAGCAGGAGCTCTTTTGGAGGGTTCGTTCAGACGTTGGTATTGCCTATTGTGTGGGGATGGCGATCGTTGACGTTGTTTGTGTTGGGAAGGATCCGATCGCTAGGATGGTGCGATAATTCTCTTCCTACTATTATTAGCACAGTGAAAATACAAAACAAATACAAAGTAGTAGGAAATACAAAGACAAGAAAGAGCAAGGAAAACCACAAAGGACTCGTCGATGTATGAGGTTCGGAGATAACTTACTCCTACTCCTCGGCGTGTCTGTAAGGTGGACGACTCCTAGATCCTTCGGCGGATCACTCCCTGGACAACCTCCGGCTAAGCGCAACCTCCTTGTTGGTGGAGAAACCTCTCAACAATTCCGACTAAGACTCTCGTGCCCTAAGGCGTGGATGACTACCAATCTAGTGCTAACGACATTAGAATTCATCAAACCAAGCCAAGTATAGAGGCTTGGTTTATATAGGCAATATCTGAAAATACTCAGTTGTTTTTGTCCATTACCAGTCGGCTGCTTCTCATAGCAGTCGACTGGTCCACACTCAACGGCTAGTTCAGAATGCTAAAACAGCTAGCCAACGGCTAGTTACCAGTTGACTGCTACCCTTACCAGGTGACTGGTGCAGTCGACTGATCAGGGTATTGATCACTCGACTGAACTTTCTGTGAGTTTCTGTTTTAGCCGGAGAACACCATCAGTCGCCTGGTACACACACCAGGCGATTTGTGCAGTCGCCTGGTACAGACCACCAGGCGACTGATACAGAGTACAGCCCTCTTTGCACTCATCCTCACGACTCTCTTGAACTTTCTTTGCAGCCTTGGCATTTTGCCTTCAAGCTGTCTCCCTTTGGCTCTCATCTCTCGGATGCCTACGAACCCACGGCTCGTCTCCATGCCATCGTTCACGTATGCCTGGCTCTCGTCCCTCGGATGCTCATGAACCCATGGCTCGTCTCCATGCCATCCTTCACGTATGCCTCGAAGTTTGCTTCCCTCGGCCTTATCCTCGCTGCCTCATCCACGGTCCCTCGGATGTGTCATCCTTCTCCGGACATCAGGTCACCCATCAGAGTCGTCATCATCATCATGCCAGAGTTCCGCTCCATTGACTTTATCAACATGTCAGAGCTCCGCTCCATGGACTTTCCTCATCTGCACCTGTACTCCTGCACACTACATATGCGTATCAGTACACAATGCAAATCCTAACTTAAACTTTGTCCAAACCATGAAAACCTTGGGTCATAACGATTGCTCCAACAATAGGTCGTCAATATGGTACAAGATCTACAAACCGCGTTTAATCTCTTGGTTAACATGCGTGTTTCTTATATGTATTATTTTTGTCATGTATTCTATACTCTTGACACAAACAAACACACGAGTGCATCCTCGAACAAATAATGCCTTGGCTTATTTTCATTGAGTATGAGATTGCAATTAAGGGGTGTCGCCTACTCATCTATATCTCCATAGCCAAACTCAAATTGATACATTGGATTCTTGCATGATAGTCTCAAATCTAAGGAATGTTTTCACCATTCTCATACGAGAGACCCATAGACAATAAGAAAATACCAAATGTGTTTTGATAGCAAGTCACATGCAATGCATGGCTTGGTTACCGACCTCCCCAGCTATTGTCTAAGCGACACAATTTTTATGGATGTGAGAATACCCTACTGCATCCCATCCCATTGTAGAAACTTAGTATGTGAACTTTATCCACAATTGTTGATGTCTAGTCCAGACATTGCTATGATCAAAGCAATTTAATACTGCTGCTTATAAGTATATATTAGTATCATTAACAACAATATGGTAGTACTACTATATGGACTTTTTTTATTACAATTATTAAATTAGTTCGGTTAAATAAAACTTGTAATAAAAGAATACCTTCATTCATAGTGTAATTACATATCATGTGTTCATTCACTATAATTGCTTTAAGCCACCCTCACTAAACAAATTTTCCATCCCCATATTTAGGGTGTTTCTCAGTTATTTTCCTTGAAGTTTCTTTTGAGTTTGCTTAGGCTGATTACATTCCCTTCTTAACTCCATATGTAACTAAGATTTTACACATATAACCATATTATTTTATGCTTCAACTTGCAAATAAAATTATTCTACAAAAGTTCATTAATAATAGTTTAATGTGGCTTGAATTATAATGTAAGCCATAGCTAGAGAAATAGAAATATAGAGAATGTGTTTAGAGGTAGCTAGCTAACTCTCAACAGGATGGAATTCGAGTTATCATACATCAAAACAAACTATAAGGGAGGTTCGGTCCCTAGTTGATAGTTCAAGGTGGCTTGAGGTTCAGACTAGACCGATCAAAGCGTGAAAGATGTTCCCTGGTTGTTGTGGCTCTGCCCTATGTGACTCAATAATTTTACACATTTCATTCACTATTTTTGAGAAAATATTTTTTAAAGAACTATAACTACCAGGTATTCATAATTTATTGTTGGTTGTTTGTGTTTTATTCTTAGGTATGTGAACGTGGATGAGGCTGATGATGTGCAATTGTTCTACTACTTCATCCAATCTGAGAGAAATCCAAAAATTGATCCTCTAATAGTTTGGATAACAGGAGGTCCAGGATGTTCAGCTTTGTCAGGATTATTGTTTGAGATAGGTAAGTAATTACTATTACCTTCATTTAACATTACTTCTGTTTTTTGTTAAAATTAAGGATTTACTTTCTCCAACATGAATACTATCAAAGAACAATTAAATGCTAAATCAATTCAAGAACAATTAAATCTATCCAGACTAATTCTCTGCAGTTTGAGTTAAATGGAATACAACTTGTGAATAACTCAACATAGAATATACTGTAGTTCTTGATTGTCCCTTACTGTATCATGGTTCAGAGAAGAACATGTTTGGTAAGTGTTCAAAAGCAACAACAACGAGTCAATCACCCATATGCTTCCAAATGTAAAGTGATATTAAATAACACAACTTTGCATTTTGAGAACAAATGACTGTTGACTATCACTTGCTAGACTACCGACTCGCAAAGTAGACTTGACTCCATTTCAACCACATTGCATATGGAAAGAACCTAGAAATAAGCAAACACGATGATGTTCATCCATGACCTTGGACTAATAGTATCTTCAAAACAATACCATGCCATGGATCAATCTCCTTGATTAAGTAACTAAAGTAGAAATTCTAGAACTAGAAAAGAATAACAAACACTGTACATATTCAAGTTTTCTTTATTCAAATGATTGTAGCTTGGGAAGGAAAACTTAATAGTCATCTTCTTCATTAATTTATGTATATTCACTTATGTATGAGAAAATAAATTATAATATTATCACCTAGGATTCTTATATCAATTTGAATATCTTTATTTTTCTAATTTCTTTCAATTTCTATGAAGTTTTTGTGATAGTTTTTCTGTTGTGTTGATAACACTGCTCCACGTCCTTGTTGGCATCTCCTTGTCAATCTTATAATCTTAAGAACTTGAACTTTCATTTCATAGCATCTTTAGCACTTCTAAGCCAATTTCCAAAACTAATCTAGCTAATCAAGCATATTCTTCCTTTGAACTAGACCCACTCACTTAGGATTGAAAAATCTAGCTCAACTCAATTAAATAACCATAAACTAAAGTAGAAAAGAAGACACCTTGAGTTATGTTATTTCCTTTAAAAGAATTGATCACTACTTGGAGCTTCTTGTGCACGTACCCACTGCTCATTGTCAATTCATGTGGTTGATACATCATTCGCTCAGAAAAATTAGGTCTTGATGTGGAACACAAATAAGAGGAGAGGTATAATCCCATCCAATATTTGCAAGACAGTAATATATTTTATCATGAAAAAAAATGAAGGAATACCTAACTCAAAAGAATCTTGCCCCATGAGAAGTAAAATTGATTGTGTCAGTTAACTTATATTAGAAAGAATCTAAAGTATCTAATAAGTAGAATTTCAACAACTAGTAATTTTGTCATGGTTTTGTAATTATTTTTAAGTTGAATGATTGTTATGTACTTTGGTGTTTTATGCCAATGAAGCCTTATAACCTTTACCCGTACTTATTCTCCTAAACACATACATCCTAGTGCAATTATTTTAACATATAGACTCATGTAATTTAAATAGCCTAGCTGATTTCAAGCAAGTTGAAAAGTGAAGTTTGTGTTGATCTCTAGATTGACTATATATATTGTTTTCATTTATTTCTTGATTTGTATAACTAGTATTTATTTGATTGAAATGCACAATGAACTAAGATAGAATAGTGTAAACTTCTAGTTGAAGAGGTAACTGAGAAAGGAAAGAGACAATCAAAATACTAACAATAAAAGAAAGGATTGTAGACCATCACAAAGTCTGATCCAAAACCATATGCATTTGTGGGCTTCACAACCACTCTCTTTCATGACCAAGGAGTCATTATAAAAGTGGTTTTCTCCTCAATCCTCCTTTCTTCACAACCAAGGAGATCATCATCAATGTAGTTTTCTCCTCAATCCTTTGAATGTTCTTGAGTGGAATTATGTTTTCTCCAAATGGGGCATGCAACTACGGGATGCTGAGTTTCTAAGCCGCCCGCCATGAGTGCATCCCGATTTACCTTGGCGACCGCTGGGAAACTTTCATAGGGTTGGACCGGTCACCCCAGATTCGGTATTACCTAGTTCTTCAATTTTTTTTAGTGGAATTTTGTTAGCTACCCTCAATCCAAGTTGGACTCATGGATTTTTTTAGTCTGACAAAATGGTCTTTGGTCTTGGCATCCTCATGTTGAGCTTCACAATAAAACCTTGTTGAGCAAAAATCTGAAAAGGTGGCCAAGGTTAACATGGCCTAGCCTTCTCACCCTTTTTTTTAAAGGAGATGAACTTTAATCCCTCGCACCTCAAAACAAAGGAAAACATGTGTGACAAATTGTATTTGGATTTGGGCCAATAAGCACTGTTGTAATTTCACTTTGTACTTCTATAAACATATACTTGTATAATAAAATACATTAATCAATAAAAATCGAAGCACAATTATATTCCGAAAGTTCATAACTTTTCTGTGATGAGGTTTATTATGAATTCAAGACATTTTTGTCTCTTTCATGGATAAACACAATAGATATTATGATTTTCTAATCTTTTAAATCATTTCAAACTTTAATTGAAAATAAAGGCAATTGGGTTAAGAAGAGCTTGACCGAACTAAATTTTTGGTTAGGCTTCTCATGGTCTTGAATAATGGGCACTAGATTTGCCACACAATAATTACATAAACTATAGTGAATTATTGAAGTGGGTCTACATGATACTTCTACACATGGCTCCTAGCTCCATTCTATATACCATAATGGTGAGGCGTAGTCCAATAATGGATCATCATGTGTGGTCAAGCATGCTGGTTTGCTTAGTCAAGCCAATTGAGTTGGTCAGTAGACCCTCAATTAGTGCAAGGGTTTGGAAAGTTAAGTGAGTCCATTCATGAGAGTCGAACGAGTTGATTAATTCAATCTTGGCGAGTTGGATGAGCTTAAGTGAGTCCCTAGAAGTGATTGGGCAGAGTAGAGCTTGCTCGATATGGGTTAGGATTAACACAACCAAACTGTTGGGGGTGCAAAGTCATAGGGGATTGATTTCGGTCAAGTTGTTGATAGATTATGTGGTGAATCACTATATATAGTGTTTTTAAATTTTACAAATTATATATAGTGGAGTTAATCTGTGGTATTGTATGAATTACAATGGTATTGCATGAGTTAATAGCCGCTTAGTCCAAGATGGTACCTAGTTGTTGATAAGGAATCACTCAAAACATAGTGAATTATTATTGAATGTAAATATCCAATTCAATGTGGCTTTTATCACCTTTTATAAGCCAAACTGTGACTATCTATCCAATAACGGAGTATCATGTAGTTTTTCATTGTTGATTAAGTTGTTCAGACACATGCTCACTTCAAGCTAGTGTAGCCTCTCAAGTACTTGAATCAATCCTTGTTCACATTGAATTTTCATCATATACAATATACATGTAAAGCTCATCCATCAATTCCTAAAATGAATTAGTAAATTTACCCACATCATTCCCTTTCGGTTGGTTAAAGCCAAATACGTGTATCGCCTTAAATGGATGACAGAAGTCGATGCTAGCCATAGTTTGTGTTAAAAAAAATCTACACAATAGTATATATTTTAACCTTATTTAAGCCTATAAACATTGATATGTATGATAAGGGTGAGTTCTCTTCTTATATTTTGTTATGACTATAAAAGGAGGTGAATCCATACTTTGTATCTAATTAGAGTTCAAGATCATCTACAAGTGTTCAAACTAGTAAATATTGAATTTACCATTTTGGTATTTGCTTTAAGGTCCCCTACAAATTGATGTATCTGGCTACACTGAAGGCCTTCTCCCCTCTTTGCTGTACAGGCAATCCTCCTGGACACAAGTAATTTTTTACTATCATTTTTTTTTCATTTCTTGTTTGACTAATATAATCTTTTTTCCGTCAAACTTTAACTACTCTAGTCTTTGATATTGATTCAGGCGGCCAACATCATCTTTCTTGATTCACCAGTTGGCACTGGATTCTCCTACTCAAGCACCCCACAAGGTCAAGTAACTAGTGATACCATATCCTCCAATGATGTCTGCACATTTATCAAGAAGGTTTGAACTTTTCTGATCCCTCAAACTAGATCATTTCTTTTTCATTGAAGGATAAGGATAGATGAACAACTAAAATTTTGTGCAGTGGTATGCTGACCACCCTTCATTCATCTCCAATCCCCTCTACATTGGTGGGGACTCCTACTCTGGCCTTGTAGTACCGGTTATTGCTCAATATATAGCTGAAGGTTTGGTTTAGCTCTCTTTTTATCGTATAATAGACAGTCCTACTTGTTCCATTAAGCTAGTAGTTGTTTATGTTAAGGACTTGTAGCAATGCAAATGAAATGACTGAAGAGTATTTGTTCCTGTCCAGGAAGAGCACAAGATGGCTTGCAGTTCAATCTCAAGGTATCAGTTTCATATTTCTAATTTTTATATAATTAGCAGTCACTAACCAAATTGAATGATAGGGCTACCTTGTTGGTAATCCTTCCACAGATTTTGCCTATGATGGGAATGCAATAATCCCTTATGCCCATGGGATGGGTCTGATTTCTGATGAGCTTTATGAGGTAATCCATTGATCTTCATCTTTTGCACACATTAATCTTCCAAGTCTTTATTTAGTTTTCTTTTAATAGGCAACTAAGAAGAGCTGCAAAGGGGAGTATCAAATTCCTAGCAATGCAGAGTGTGACAGTAATTTACAAGCTGTGAATCAGGTCAAGAAACACCTTTTACTTTTTCTTTGTTCTTATGATTATTATGTTGTCTAAAACTCTTAGTTTTTGAATTTAATCGTAGGGACTATTCGGGGTCAACAATGTTCACATCCTAGAACCTCTATGCCCCCTTGCAAGCCCAAAGCCAGGTGAAGTCTCCACAGGTAGAAGGGAGCTGCCTGAAGAAAATTTTAAGGTCCCATTGCTTAAGGCAAATCTTCCTTTGTCATGTAGGGTAAGGGTAAACTCGTTCCTAGTTTTTATCATGTGGGAATATTAACTTTTATAATTTTCGACAAATTTATGAGTTACTATACACTGATTCTTTCTTGCTGTTAGAGCTCTGCATACATGCTATCCTACTTGTGGACAAACAATGACATTGTGAGACAAGTTCTTGGCATTCACAAAGTATGCCTGAGATTGAGACCATAAGATATAATTTTTTTCATGATATGTTAAGATCTTATGATACTTGAAATTTTAACTAGGTGATACTGAATGCATGCAGGGAACAAAACCATACTGGATAAGGTGCAACTATGGCATTAACTGCACAAATGATGTTCCAAGTTCTTTAAAGTATCATTTCTCCTTAACTAGCAATGGCTATAGAGCTCTGGTATACAGGTGAACTTCTTTTGCTGCTAATTAAATAAATTAAACTGATCTTTTTTTTCTTCACATTTTATTATTTACTCATTTGCAGTGGAGACCATGACATGGATGTGCCATATTTGGGAACACAAGCATGGATAAGATCCCTCAACTTCTCCATTGTGGATGATTGGAGGTCATGGTGGGTGGACAGCCAAATTGCAGGGTGAGATTACTTTTTTGTTCTTGAATATTTCAGATTTCTTTCACTTCCATGGCTATAATCTAATTTCTCAACATGTCATTTTCATCGTAGCTTCACAAGGCGATATTCGAATAATCTCACTTTTGTGACCATCAAAGTAAGTTTATGTTATTTCATTCACAAATGAGAATTTCTTAATATGACTTATTTAGTTTTATCTTTTGGTTTATTTTGTTGAAATTATATATGTAGGGTGGTGGCCACACAGCTCCAGAGTATCTACCAAGAGAATGTTTAGTGATGGTCGATAGGTGGCTTTCAGAATCTCCTTTGTGAGGTTATTATGGCATACTTCATTCAATTAGCCTATCATACTGATTATCGGAGGGTAGATGATATTTGAAAGAAGTGATATCATATCCACACTATAGATACAAAGAAAGAGTTGCAAACTTGTGCTGAAATTGTCAAATTTAAGTAGTGCAATAATATAATTATAGGGTACATGGACGTATAGATTTAGAAGTCACTGCCAAGGATGCACTTTTATATAAACTAATCTATGTAATTTTATTTTGAAAATGGACATAAATTATTAGTCCAAAATTATGCATGTTTTTTTTCCCCATTTTGTTTTTTAAAACGAGTACAGGATGAAGTCCTACCTATGTTGTAGTGGTGGGGGTGGATTGGTTTGTCAATTGCTTCAAGAACATCTTCAAGAACAATAGAGACAACCAGAAGCACTCGGTCGAGACACAACGACACAATTTAGATCATCAGTGTTAGTTATAATGTGCCATACAAATTGATTATACAAGTGTTAGTGAATTGGATATGACCGCACCTGAAAGAATCGATAGGGCTATTGAAGGTGCAAGATCATCTTATCAGTGTTGAAGTGATTCTACATACTTTTAAACACCTTTGGGGCAACAATGGTTACATGCAGCTAAAAATCAACATGGCAATGACCTTTGAGAAGCTGAGTTTGGGGTTCATACAGGAGACTATGGAGCTAATCAATCAGCTAGAGTTTATTGTTTTTGTCATTATGTATTGCATCTCTCCCGCCATGTTTCAAATCCTTTGGAATGGAGAAGCAACAACAAATTTAGGAGTCCTTAAGGTATACGATAAAGATGTGCTCTTTGTTAGGACTGTAAGGATAGCTAGAGGGGAATGAATAGTCTTTCGTGCTCGTTCACTAATTTTATTCTCGTTTATGGTTGTTATTTATGCAGTGGAATAGATGAACAAAATAAGATAAGAACTTAAACTCTGTAAGATTTTACGTGGTCTGAATCTCAATTCTTACTCCATGACCTATAATTTATATGGTGGATCACTCCTTACAAACACTCCTATCTCCCTCATTCTCGGATACCTTACAGAGGTGGGAGAAACTTTTGTAATACCTGTTCTTACAAACAATATAACAATTTATAGAAATACATGCAAGAAGAAATGAAATGAAACAATTAAACTTAATTTACAACAAAATCTTATTTTGCTTTCTTCAAAGACACTTCGAGTTGCTCTCTTGAGACCTTAGAATGCAATAATATTCTACTCAAGATCTCCTTTAAGCGTTGTCGTAAAAATCATCATGAAATGCTCTTTTACAGCTTGCAATTTGTTTTTGGAATACACTCATCAGCTGACTACAAATTTATCCTTAGTTGAATGCTCTACTGTGACAACCCAAAATTCAGATGTTATCCCTGTAGCCTTGTTAGTAACAACCTCCTGTGGTCTCCCTTTTTTTTTTTTTACAACCATCAACTATAAACATTTTTCCAGCCAACTAATTATCAAGAAAAATTGAACAGAACCATTTTGATTGATTGGATTGTTGACTAGGTCAACTACACAAGCAATTACTCTATCAATCGATTGCCTATACCCTGAATCTATTAGTACCCTAAATGGTTGAGACGGAAATCACTAGAACCTTAAGTGATACAATTTTAATGTGTCATTAACTAACCCTAAGTGTAGAAGCACACACTAGGAGTGATCTAGAAGGGTTCGGTGCATATGAGGGATGAGAGACCGAAAGGAAGCCTGCACAAGGTAAGTTGGTGAGCTAAGTTGAGTGACTTGTAATCAAGATGAAGTTAAATTGAGCATAAGAGGACTCAATCATAGTCTACTTGAGTTAGAGTTTCAAGTGACTACAATAGGGTTCTGGGTGACCGAAATGGGATTCTAGGTCATTTAAACTTCGGACAACCGAATGTGATATGTGCAACCTATGCTTGATAATTTTATCTATTGAATGGGTCTATGATCTGAGCGGTTTAAGAGATCTAGGTGCTTGAAGTGTATCAGGGCTACGAAAGTACATGTGGAAGATAAATCAGAGAGAGTTATCAAGATTCAGATTGATCAGGCATCCGAGAACTCAGAACTAGTTTGAACTACAGGATTGGTGCTAAGTCAGAGAAGTCAAATAAA
>JBAMIB010000002.1:4856136-4867273 GCA_037177415.1 Kaempferia rotunda
TATTTTTGGTTCGGGCGGGTGGCCGGAGGCCGCCCAAGGTCACCCCTCCTTGGTGACAGGCAGTCCGACCACCCTCCCACCTTCGACGGCCTTCGAGCGGCCTCCGGCCGTCCGCCTGGACCCAAACTACAATCTAAATTGGCAGGTGAACCCGTCAAACAATTACGACTGAATTGTGACATCAATCCGGCCTCAAATAAGGTGTGAATCAACCTCTGGTCCACAAATTTCAAATTTATGGGCCAGATGATTAGTCTCACGTAGTCAACCCCTTAACCATCTGTAAAAAAAATAAATTAAGAAATTGAACAACGTCATTTTCTGCTTCTTTAGAGAACATTCGACTTATATAAGAAACTATAGAGAGCTCAATAAATATCATTTAATTTCGGTAAGAACAATTGTTATATATTCTAGCATTACGCTGCTCGTTGCACCCACTTCCATTAGGGCGACACCGAAAAGGGAGAATTAAGGGCTAGGTGGAGGTCGGAGCTTCTTCTACGTGAGAGAGAAAGAGAGAGCACGAGGACGAGGGAAAATAGGAAGAGGAAACAGGAACGGCATGAAGGTCAGGTTATTAATTGCTATTTTGCAAATAAGCCCACTACTTTTATAAATTATAATTCGGATAATTTGATCCAAATATAAATAAATACTATATATAACACTCCTCTTGATCTTCTCAACAATCTTGTATATGGTGATGCTCCTTCTATACTTTAACTCAATCTATATCCATTCCCAAGTAGCGTACAAACCTACTAGATTTAGTTAGTTTTATTTTTATTTTTGTTTCTTTTACAGAAAGTTAAACGTTTTTTTTTTTGCACATGCTAGCTAATTAATTAATATTCTAATGCCTCCTTAACAAGTATTAGATTAGTAAATGAGAAAAATTATGACTTGGTTCATGAACACCATGAAAATTTAGCTCAGCCTAGCTTGTTTACAACCCTAACCCTAACAAAGTTAAGGATTTTTTTCTATCATAGTTTTACTCGAGGAATCAGACAAAATGGAAGATTCCTGAGACATTTTTGTATTGTTTATATTAGGACCTTCTAGCTTTGACACCAAGCAAAAAAAATCTGAGTTAAAAATAAATAATAATAATAATAATAATAATAATAATAATAATAATATTATTATTATTATTATTATTATTATTACCAAATCATATAAAATTATGTAGTATTACATTATTTAATTAAGTTATATAGGATTTTATCTTAAACTAGAATCGGTGGTTCTCCTATTTTAGGATTTAAAGGACTATATGTGAATGGTAGCTGTCCTTTGAAAGGCAAGAGGCTCATCGCTTTAATTAAAATTGATTGCATAACTTTTAGGCGTAAATTTGTGGTGATCGAGTGTATTTGACATAAACGAACCACATATAATATATCTTTCTAAGTAAAACAAATCTCATATCAATTAAGATAATATTTAAGAAGGTAATTAATAAACAAATAAATATATGGTCCAAAAATTAATTGTTTACAGAAATCCCACGAGTCTCGGCATTGAGAAATACTCAATCAAAGATATCATCAATCTCACTTTGACACATTCTATATATAACAGCCAAGATTTGCGTCCCCTTGGCATAATATATTAATACGCGTGCATGTCCTCATCCCACCTTGTTCATGTATGTAACTGAAAATATTTATAAATCCGTTTTCACGCTTTCTATCAAAGATTTTTGTGGCTTTCGGTTTCAATGAAGACATGGTGAAGACATCTTACAAAACCAAAAAGGCTTGACGCTGGAATCTGATATTCGGTATATTTCCATCGAATATGACGGGATTAATTATATTCTCCACTGTATACCACATTGCAGGATATATAAATAGTGGCACAAGCATGAACTTTCATATGATCAAACTGATACTTCACCTTTGTTTTTGCCTTGTTCAATCTCGCACTCTGTGAGCCTTCCCTGTCGATTGAACAGTTTCTGCTCTGAGTACTCTTGTCTGATCTGTATATTCTGCCATATATATTCCAACTTTCGTGGAGGATGATGGTTGTCGATTACCTTTCCATTGGAGAATTCTCGCTGCTATTGATTTGGATCATTTTAGACTTGACGATACTGAGCAAGTACTCATCGACAGAAGTCGGAGAGGTCAGACAACATTTGACACCGTGGAAACAAAGGGTCTTGGCACGGATCATTGTAGTGTGTAACACCTTAATCTCCATCCTCCATCTGTGTTATTGTATCCATGAAATTTGGAAGCTGGGGAGGGTTTTTGTAGGAAAACATGTTTTCTTAACTACAATGTCATGGGTTCTGGTAACTCTATACGCAACGTACTGCATGAAAACTAGAGAACTAGTGAACTTCACCTGGCCTTTAGTCCTCCTTTGCTGGTGGGTGTTCTCTGGCTTAATAGAGTTGATCTCCATCTCTGCCTATTTCTTCGACATTTCAAAGAAAACACCATTACCAGCTGATATCTTTCCATCTCCAAACATCGTGCAGTTCACTTCTTTCCCTTTGTCCGTCTTAATCTGCTTCAGTGCTCTTTGCATGAGTTCTTTACATACCAATGATCCAGAAGTACTAGAACAGTCTCTATTATCAAACCATGAAGATTGTGATGGCACTAGAGATGACTTCTCCAGAGCTGGGATTTGGAGCCGTCTCACATTTCGATGGCTGAATCCAGTTTTTGACAAGGCACATCGTGTGCAGAGGCTAGAGCTTTTCCATGTTCCCGAGGTACCTGAATCTGAGAGTGCGGAAAGTTCATTTTCCATTTTGCAAGAATCTCGCAAACATAAGCCAGAACTAGCAGCTTCACTTGTAAAAGCAGTCATTTATACGGTTTGGAGGCCTTTGGTTGTGAATGCAGCCCTTGCAGGTGCGGGAGCTTTACTAACTTTGCACTACTAACAATATTCTCCCTTAATCGATGTAGCTAGGAATGTAAGATTTAATTGACCAAGTGTATATACTAAATATATATTTGCAGGTCTCAACACATTTTCTTCCTATCTGGGACCCTTCCTTATAACCAACTTTGTAGAATTTCTAGCCGGGAAGAACTCCGGCCAGAGTATCTACTACGGGTACATGTTGGCTTGTCTATTCCTCTTTGCAAAGACAGTGGAGTCGTTAACTCAACGGCAATGGTACTTTGGTGCACGACAAATTGGAGTACGAGTTCGAGCAGCTCTCATGGTAGCCATTTATAACAACTCTATTCTCAGTAAGAATTCAGGCACGAGCACAGGAAAGATGATCAACTTCCTTGATGTGGATGTTGAACGGATCGGCGATTTGTTCTGGCACATACATGGTATTTGGTTGCTCCCACTCCAAGTCTCTTTGGCTCTACTCATTCTTTACAGAAATCTTGGTGCAGCAGCCTCATTCTCAGTGCTAGCAGTGACAATTCTAGTTATGCTGAGTAACACACCTCTGGCGCGTATACAAGAGAAGGTCCATTCGAGGATCATGGAAGCAAAAGACTCGAGAATCAAAGCTACAGCCGAGACATTAAAATGCATGAAGATATTGAAGTTGCATTCCTGGGAAACAGCTTACCTGAACAAGCTGCTCCAGCTAAGAGACGCTGAGAGAAGTTGGATAAAGAGATATTTGTACACATGTTCTGTTGTTGCCTTTCTGTTCTGGGCATCTCCAACTCTAATTTCAGTCATTGCCTTCGGTGTCTGCGTCATGGTGAATACACCACTGAGTGCCGGCACAGTTCTCGCAGCTCTAGCTACGTTCAGAATCCTACAGGAGCCTATTTATAATCTCCCTGAACTTGTCACGGTTATTACACAAACAAAAGTCTCAATTGACAGAATCCAGAACTTTATGAGAGATCAAGAGGAACAACAGAAGCACTCGTCGCCAAGCAATGATGCAGAAACCTTGAACGTTGCGGTGGGCATTGAACCTGGGGAGTACAGCTGGGAGGCAGCTGATTCAAGGAAAAAACCCACTCTAAAGATAGATAAAAAGATTCAGATCATGAAAGGAGGAAAGGTTGCAATATGTGGGGCTGTTGGATCAGGTAAGACGAGCTTGCTTGCTAGTATCTTAGGAGAAATTGTAAGAACCAGTGGTGGAAGAGTCAATGTCTCTGGCTCAAGAGCATATGTTCCACAAACTGCTTGGATTCAAACTGGAACAGTTCAAGAGAATATTTTGTTTGGAAAAGAGATGGACAGGAGTTGGTACCATCAAGTGTTGGAAGCATGCTCTTTAGAGAGAGATATTGAACTCTGGGATGATGGGGACCTCACTGTGGTAGGAGAGAGGGGTATCAATTTGAGTGGCGGACAGAAGCAAAGGATTCAACTAGCAAGAGCCATCTATAATAATTCTGATATTTATTTGTTGGATGATCCCTTCAGTGCTGTCGATGCACACACTGGGGCACACCTATTCAAGGTATATGAGCATCCCTCTATTGGCATCCAATATTTGCAGTGAGATAGAAATGATAATAAGATCCATTTTGGAATTTGACTTTGTTATATCCCATCAAATCAAATTTAAGTATTAGTTATTTTATTCAAAAAATTTACCAATGTTTTCCTTATTGTAGAAATGTCAATTCTAAAGCTAAATTATGATCATCAAGATTTATTTGAAATTTCTACTTTCAAAAGGTGCATATCTGACAAAGGAATTTGCGTGCAGGAATGTTTCTTGAGGTTATTGTCTTCTAAGACTGTCATTTATGTGACGCATCAATTGGAGTTTATAGTTGCAGCAGATCTGATTCTGGTAAATTTCAATCTTCTTTAACCAATTAGAATCAAACTACATGCTGATTGAAGAATTTGGTTGACCTATTACAAGTTGGCAGACTACCTTTTGCCTCTAAAGAACAATACTACGAAGATGGTTGTTTTTTTTTGTTTTTGGTAATTTAAGTATCCTACTATTCAAACTGACTAATAATGGAGGTGATCTACCCAACTTATAAAAGTTTTCTACCCGCTAACAAGGTAGCTCATCCAAACGGCCAACATTATTAGAGTTGTCATCCCACCAAAGGAAAATCCATGCAGTGTGCCGCAGATGAAATTTGACCTTTAGATATCTGGTTAACCGTTTGAAAAACCCAACCACTGTACTATAGCCCTGGGGCACGAAGACGGTTTCTATAACACAACAGTTTCATGGTTAATATAACAAACTGATAAAAATAGTACATACTGGCCCATAGGAACTATATTGCTAATTGGATGCATAGTAAAGTGCAACAGGAAAGTAGGACATAAAATTTTGCTAGAAAATATGACTGGTGATAATTCCTTACATTCTCAGGTATTGAAAGATGGAAAGGTGGTTCAATCTGGCAGCAAGTATAAAGATCTCATGAAGGAAGCCAGCGGAGAGCTTGCGTATCTGATAGCTGCACATAATCAGACATTAACTCAGATCAGATCATGGAAAGAGCACGATTCATTGATAAACACAAATGGAAATGTGAAACACGAGGAGCTCAGGGATGTAAAACAACATAATCAGAAAGGGTGCTCTGAGATTTTGGAGAGATCATATCAAAGAGACAGGGAATTTGGAAGGGTGAAATGGCATGTATACCACACCTTTGTGACTGCAGCATACAAAGGGGCTATTGTTCCAGTACTGTTATTCTTTCAAGTTCTCTTTCAGGGTCTACAGATTGGTAGCAACTACTGGATTGCCTGGGCAACAGAAAAGGAAGACCAAGTGAGCAAAGAAAAACTTATTGGAATTTTTGTTCTACTATCAGCCAGCAGCTCAATGTTTATACTAGGAAGGGGAGTTTTGCTTGTAACTGTTGCCTTTGAAACAGCTCATTAGCTATTTCTGGGAATGATAACAAGCAATTTTAGAGCACCAATGCCATTTTTTGATACAACGCCCTCTAGCCGAATACTTAAGAGGGTTAGTTCTTTGATTTTCTCTCTTTATTCTTTATTGTCAGGTCAAAAAGACGTATCACTACTCTTTCCTTCAATTAGCAAAGTAACAATGTTAATATATGAAGCATTATCTAAATGATTTAAAAACTTCCGTAGCTTGCTTAAATATCTAAGTATAAATTTAACAATTGTTACCTTTTCCAGTCTTCATCAGATCAGACAACTGTTGACACTATTATCCCATACAGACTGGCAGGATTAGCTTTTGCACTTGTTCAACTTCTATGCATCATCATTCTTATGTCTCAAGTAGCATGGCCAGTGTTCATCTTCTTCATTCTCGTCGTCACAATCTCCATTTGGTATCATGTAAACCAACAACAACTTTTGTTTCATAATAGTATTTAATTATACTGAATGGAAAATACTTGGAAAATGAAAATAGCATTCTATTCCTTTTTATTTTCTCCATTATGCTCATTCACATTAACCTCCTTAACTTGTAGAATCTTCAATACGTCAAGAACTGGGAGATACTGAAGAACCAATACATAGTTCCTTTAATTTGTTATGCATAGTGCTATTGTCAGTAAATGCACTAGCTTAAATTTGTCCTCTTCCTAAAATCTAATTGACTTCCTGCAGAACCACTATATAAATGCTGCTAGAGAGCTTGCTAGAATGGTGGGAATTCAGAAGGCTCCTATTCTCCATCACTTCTCTGAATCTTTTGCTGGAGCTGCTACCATCCGATGTTTCAATCAGGAAGACCGCTTCTCTAAAAAGAACCTTAGCTTGGTAGATGATTATTCTCGAGTCACCTTTCACAACTATGCAACCATGGAGTGGCTCTCACTTCGAGTCAACTTTCTGTTCAACATTGTATTCTTTGCAATGTTAGCCATGCTGGTGTCGATGCCAAGAAATGCTATTGATCCAAGTATGCTCTACAGTCAGTCAATAGCAACAAAAATTAGGCATATATATAATTGTTGAGAAATGACTAAGTTTATTATTATATTTCAGGCCTTGCAGGACTTGCTGCAACATATGGTTTAAACCTAAATGTCCTACAGGCTTGGGTTATTTGGAATCTATGCAATGTAGAGAACAAGATGATCTCTGTAGAGAGAATTTTACAGTTCTTGGCAATAGAAAGTGAGGCTCCCCTAGTAATCGAGGATTCCAGACCCGAACAAGGATGGCCCACAGCAGGAACAATTGTACTCGATAATCTCCAGATTCGTTACCACCCTACGCATCCAACAATCCTAAAAGGTATCAGCTGCACTTTCCCAGGAGCAAAGAAAATTGGGGTTGTGGGCAGGACAGGAAGTGGGAAGTCCACCCTTATTCAAGCCCTTTTCAGAGTGGTGGAACCATCATCAGGAAGGATACTGATTGATAATATTGATATTAGTCAAATTGGTCTACATGACTTGAGATCTAGACTGAGTATAATTGCACAAGAGCCAATTCTTTTTCAAGGAACTTTGAGAACAAACTTGGATCCTCTGCAGCAGCATCCTGACTCTACGATCTGGGAGGTATTCATAATGTATTCCTTTCTATCATTTAGTACTCTAGACTTAGAAGTGGAATGTGTATTTTACCAGGTACTCTACAAGTGTCAACTTGGAGACGTAGTTAAACAAGATCAAAGACTGCTTGATACACCAGGTAACCTATTTCTTATAGCAAATATATACAAGCTACTATGTTAGTGTACTGATGATAGTTAGAAATCACCGAATCATTAGTATTTCTTGGGGCATTAACACAGTTTTAGTTTCTCCTAGACAGCTTTAAAGCTCTAGCTTCTTGTTTCAATGTTTGTCCTTGAGATGATATGAGTTAGACATTATGACGCAGTTGTGGAAGATGGAGAAAATTTGAGTGTGGGGCAGAGGCAGCTAGTTTGCCTGGCCAGAGCATTGCTAGACAAGAGAAAGATCCTAGTTCTCGATGAGGCCACAGCTTCAGTAGATACTGCAACTGATAGTTTCATCCAGAAGACTATAAGAGAAGAAACCACCAGCTGTACTGTAATTACAGTTGCACACCGTGTACCCACCATCATTGACAGTGATCTGGTTCTAGTGCTTGATGAAGGTAAATTTAAAAAAGTAGAAAAATCGGAACATGGGACTTCACACAATATAAATATGCATTAGATTATCACTATTAAGAGATTTGTAATGCCTCATCTGAAAATAGAAATTTGATATTTGAACTCATTGCGGTAACCAGCTCACTGTGATTCCCTGGTCGATGCAGGTAAAATTTTGGAGTTCGATTCTCCTCAAGATCTTCTCAAAGATGAATCATCAGCTTTCTCAAAGTTGGTCATGGAGTTCCTGGGCAGATCCAAGTGTAGTAATGACTTCAAACATGAGTGACATGACTACAAAGATTGATCCATAATAATATGATTAACCACTCAATTAGTGTTAATCGTCTAACCTTACATTTGGAATGACATGGATAGAGAGTGGGAGTGGAACTGAAAGCAATTCAACCACAATACACTTGCGCCAAGATATATAGCGAGAGAGAGAAGAGGGAAATGAAGAAAGAAACAAAAGAGAAGAAAATGTACATTACATGAATGTTCTTCAAAGTTACCAAATCATGATGTCAATGCAGCCAGCATGTTTATTGATCACATCATCATTTTAAGTTGCTTCCAGAAGAGAAGTTCTATGCTTGAAGCTCATCTGAAGTCACTATAGTCTCTATACTTATCTTTCATCCCCTCCAGTAAGAAATTTTCAAGACCTGAACTGAATCACGATCATAAAGAATCACTAGAATTAACATGTGGCGCCAAATTCATTGACAGAATACCGTAATTCTTAAATCTAAATAATGTTTTGTAGTCAAATGACATTGAAGTGTGAACCATAGAAATTTTCTTTCACTAATTAGTCTTCGCTTGAATGTTGTACGCATAGCATAATGATTGATTTACAGTAATGCTTAAATGTAAATAATGTTTTGTGGTCAAATGACATTGAAGTGTGAACCAGAGAATTTACTTTGCACTTATTAGTCTTGGCTTGAATGTTGTGCATGTGTAGCAAATCATGACAAATTGTTTGGGAACAAAGCTTCTACTGATTGATATCCTTATTTCTTATTCTTCTTTTGATTGTGTATGATGATCTTGAAATCAATTGTATCATAGGATCTAGTTATCTTCATCTATGAATCAAAATGAAACTAAATTGAGACAATGGAAAACCAAAATGGCTGACCTGAATTGAGAGTTAATGTCATTGCTTCCCTTATTTGTTGCCGGATGAATTCCTTCAAGTACAGTGGAATAATCTTCTATAAGAATTTGCCAACAACTGGGGTTCCACCTCAATGGGGAAGAGAGGAGAGGAAGAAGGTCCACAATTCAAAATATGCCCATATGAATTTTGACCTCTTCCTTTTATACCTTGGTTCATCTTGCAGGACCATCAATCAGAAAGTCCATAACCGTTAATAGCCTATTAATGTTAATAGCCCTGGTTATTGGACATTTAATCCACATCCAATAATATAAACTCCATTCATGCATCAAGCATCAAATCACTTAATTATAGTTTAATTCTTTAATATAATTATTGTGTGTATTGTTAATCACATATTAGCCCACCAATTGGAGACTTAATCCTTCAATCTTCCACTTGGGTTGTACATGATATTGCATACACCACACAACACCTTAATTGAATTTATTATGCTAGAACTTTGTATGTTAAACACCTCTTTAAACAATCTAGTCCATTAATTTAATTAGTATAAGACTAAGGAATTCAAAGTTATTATATCTGTAACAAGATCCAACAGTAATCATAGTATTAATTTCATTAAGGCATAGATCAAATATGAATATATAGTACGAGAATGACACGAAATGTGATTTGTACATGCCCATTCCACTTAAATCCTCCTTATGACCTAAATTGGGTCCAAATCATGTTTCCTGATACTTTATGTTAAATTGCAGTCATTAATCATGATTCGACCTTATATCTCAAGAATGGGTCCTACATCATATTTACAAATATCCTATGCAAAACTGCAATAATAAATCATGATGTCTTTATATAAGAGAATCAAAACTTTATACACATGTAAAACTTTAGTACGTACAATAAGCCAAAAATACATATAAGTATCCTGGTTAGTTTTGATGTCGATCAATTGAGTAAGATTAGGTCCTGTATTTGATGCCTTGAATTTAAGTGTGCAAGAATTTAGGAACACAAAAAGTCAAGCGGAATACGCAGCGAGCGAGAAGGATGATACGGGAAAGGAGTCAATGGGATCGATGCATCCGAGGGATAAGGAGATGCAGAAGAGTACACCAGTAGAGTGAGAAGGGCGTGTACGGGGCATCCGAGGGATGAGAAGCCAGGAGGGAGTCTCCTCGAGGAGAAAGTAGGAGGCTGAAGCATCACCGAAGCTAATAAAGTCAGAAAATAGTTAACTCAAAAGTTGACAATTAGAGACACCTTTGATTGACTAGATGTGCTCTGTTGGCTCGAAGACCTGAGGTGCCTAGTTGATTTAAGGTGCCTCTGATGAAGATTAGCTGAGGCGTCTTAGATGAATTGAGGTGCCTCCGATGCCGAGGAGCCATTGTCGAGTGAATAAGGAGCGGAGTCCATGTTAGTTGAACTAAGATGATTTGAAGCCGCTATCTAAGGCGCCTTTGATAAACTGAGGTTCTTTTAATCCGCTGAATCAGAAAATGAACGTTGTGTGGAGATAAAACTTTGTCTAGTTGGAAGAGCCCTAGAGCACTCGAGGCACCTCGAATTGCCATGGCAGCAAAATAACCACTTTGACAAGTGGGTTATAAATAATACCCTAGAGCTAGTTGTAGAAAACACATATGTTTTTAAACTTTGTAATTCATCTTGAGGTTTTTACTGCTGTAAGGGGCTACTCCGCCTCAGACCTTTGTTGAAAAGGAGATCTTTATGTGCTTTTTATTGTCTTAGATTAGCAACATCCTCTGTTGTAAACCAAGTAAATCTTCTGTCTTTTACTTTTATGTTACTTGTTTTTAATTAATCAGTGTCTCCTTGCTAGCTCAATAGAAAGCAAGAAAAGTTGTAATTTGTAATTGCAGACTATTCACCTCTCTCTAAATGATCCACTGATCCCATCAAGTGGTATTATAGCCCAATGGCCTTAAATGACTAACCACCGACTAAAATAAGAAAATGAAGGTATTCTTTAAAAC
>JBAMIB010000002.1:4878244-4889042 GCA_037177415.1 Kaempferia rotunda
AGTTTTCGGGGTCTCATCCGCATAAGGATCGAGGGTTAGTCCACCTCAAGGACTCGGGGAGTAGGAGCCTTATCTTCGAACCCCGTCAACACATCGGTGTGTCTTTTCCTTGTTAGTTTTTTTATTTAGATTTGTTTTCCGCTATGTGACTAACGATGTAGGAAGAAGACGAGATGATTACGGGGTGACGGGCCATTCACCCCCCTCTAGCCAGTAGATTAGGTCCCAACAGGATTGACCTTCTCATGGACAACCTCAGCTTCTTCCACATTTATGTACTTGGATGCTTTCCCCAATAGCTCGTCGAAGATTTTAATGAGCTTCCAAATGAGAGCCCTGAAAAAAAAAACTCCTTTCAGAAGGTCATTGATGAAGACACTTATTAAGATCTTCG
This sequence comes from Kaempferia rotunda, assembly GCA_037177415.1. Lineage (NCBI taxonomy): Eukaryota > Viridiplantae > Streptophyta > Magnoliopsida > Zingiberales > Zingiberaceae > Kaempferia > Kaempferia rotunda. The sequence goes on from JBAMIB010000002.1 coordinate 4,878,639, forward strand.
AGCTAGCAGTCGGTTCCTCTTGTATTATCTGATTGAAGTGCTTAACATACTTGGCACTTTATGGCGTCACTATATCAGTGCAGTAGAGTGGCATCTGAAACCTTCAAATGTGTTCCTCTGGGTTAGTATTTCCATTATACTCCCTGATATGGACGGGCTTGTACCCCTTGGGTAACATCTCATCTAAAACTCTATGAGAGAAGGGCATGCTGAGCTCTTTGGTTGCTTCTTGAACAACTACACCTTTCCCTAATTTAGGGTCTCGAGGTGGTGAGTTTCTCGTGGATGAGGCTTGCGAGCAGTTTGCTTGGGCTATACCCTTCCATGGGCATGAGCAAACATTCGGGGAGGCTCATAAGGCTGCTTGCATTTCAGACTCGCCTCGGATGCATGAGTTTTCTCCTTAGACTTCCCTAAAACTCAGGAGTAGGAGTCAGTGACTTATTCTCTTGAGGCTCTTCGCCTTTGATCCTGTTTGTATTGTTCATATTCCTCAGGAGTCATGCTAACATTGATTTGAACTGAAGGCTCCATCCTCACACTTCGAAACAGGCTAGGAAAAGATTTTCCACAAATGGTGTCAAATTTAATCCCGCCCGAAAACAGTGACCAGATGGAAAGCCTTGGAGGGTGGTGGGTCAATGGGTGAGATGAAGAATGGGAAGGTGGTAGAAATTCGGGTAAGATGATGAAATGGGGTTCCGGCTATTTTGGGTGAGAAGTAGGGTATATGAGTAATACGGGTCTTACTGTGATTGGGCAAGGGAATTTGATAGGCAGATGATGTGGGGTTGAAGTTTGAACAATAATTGAAGACAACGAAACAGGCGAGAGAATAAAGAGTTACAACCTTCTAATGCCTAACGCCTCAGAGAAAACAGGAGCACCACAGGTCCTGTACACATGCAGTCGACGACGTTAGCATTAGAAATCAGGGAAGATTTCCCTGGCTTAGATACTCCAACACTTAAGTCAAAAATCATTTTCGATGCAGAAAATGCAGTATGTAAAAAGTAGAAAGCAAAAAAGCAATAGGAAGGAGAAGAAGATGAACAGTTCTCTTAACAGTCCTAAAGTATGAAATGCTAAAAGTCCCTTTTCTGTAGATATGCATACCTCTTTATACTACATGTTAGGCCTTAGTTGTATCGAGGGGATAAGAAATATTCCCTATCAGAAAGTGTCGGGTGTAGAGGGGACAAGAATAACCTCTTGTGAGTCTTTGGAAGCTTCTAGACTGCAAGCTAGCATAATATTCTTTGATTGATGATTATTCTGACAGGTAGTTACGATTCTCTGACAATGTTATCTCCTAGGAATGTATCCGGTCGGTGTGTGAGCCGCTTGAGTCTATGCTAGGTGTATAGATGATGGGATTTAAGAGCTGAAAATGGTTCATGAGAAAATCACCTATGTGAAGTCCAACTCATGAAATGCCTGGTCAGCTAAGGAACTGACCGACTATACCTTTGGGAGCTACAAGTGTGGACGAGATGTTAAGGCTTAAAGAGATCGACTGGCTCCAGGGTCAACTGGCTAACAACTTGAGGTATATGATTATCAATAGGTAGGAGAGCTAAGCCCCAATAAGGGTCGGTCAGACCAAGACTACTCGACCATCTATTTGGGAAACCTAGCTAGTGTGCAAATCAGCCGGTTGTGCGATGAAGGGCTGTGCGTTGGAATAATAGGTTCAATATTTAGAATGTCCGACCAATGTGAGGTCTGGTCAGGTAATAGTTTAGGAAATCTGACCAACCTAAGACCGATCGGGTGGGTGTTACGCTTGCAAGAAGCATTAGGAAATATTGCGCTGGTCGGGAAAAGATAAATAATTCTCAAATAATTTAGGTACTTGATAGACCCGATCGATGACAAACTAAGCGTGGAAATTTTGTGCTCCGGACGTGGAGGTAAAGTGTGTACTAGCCAGTCCCACTCATGACTGACCGAGCACTTACTTTGGCCTTATGACGTGGAGGTTGAAGCATGTGCAGTCTTTGTGAGATTGTATTGAGGAAGCTGACCGGTATGGGGTTTGCCTGGCCCGACCTAGCGTCTCATTCTTTTGATTTTCATGCTAGTCAAGACTTTGACTGCAACCCCTACAAAGACCTTGACCGCCATGTCACCTTGACCATCTATTCAATACCTTGTTTTGGGTCTACCTCTATTGTGCCACATCAGTCACATTCACAAATCCAATTGAATCCATTAAGCTTTACTCTACTTGATCAAGGCTTCTAACCCTCAAACATATGATCTCCACGATTGACATATGCACCATCCAAGTACCAAGACATTTGATGTACATATCATAATATAGAACATAATTAACTCAAATCATATGGACAACACATCATTTTTATATATCTTAAATATAAACTTTCTTTGAGAAGCCTTCTCTTCAACCTCCACTAGAAGCATATGATTGAACTTGATTGCGTCTCTTCTCATGTAAATGTTTGATCAATAAAGTTTCAATTTTTTTTTTAAATCATCACACCCTTCATTCATGGTCAGTGGTTGGACTAGTTCATGGTCTGAACTAGTCTCAGTGGTGACTGAATAATTGAAATGTGTAACAGTGTTTTGTATGGTGTGGGAGAGACAATTGTACAAAGGGCTAACCAAATGAAGATATATGTGCATGAGATCTATGTGTCAAGTTGAAGAAGTTGGTGATATGTATGTAAAGAGGACCTTGCTAACTAGTGTCTGTAAATAGGTTGGATACAGTACTAACAATGAAACTTTTACAAATTTTGACAGAGAAGCCATCTTCTATCTTACTATCCTCATTCTGTCAATTTGACCCTCTAAGGGGGGATCAAGCCGAGAAAGATATGAGTTAATCACACCAAGTAGCTCAGCTCAAATAAGATGACCCATCTTCACCTTGGTGGGCCTAAGTCCACCTCGGCCAAGCAACTAGTCACTATTAGATGGGATTCCCTGGTCCGCAACGTTTGGTCCCTTCCTAGTTGCTGGATCATATCAAGAGGAAGCAATACATGGATCACTGATATGATCAAACGGTCATCCTGATTCCTAATCAGAAGAGGATCAAATTTTATGGGCCAGAGGATAATCACTACCACTACCGTTAAGTTCCACTTAGTGGATCCATGTTAATCTCTAGTAAGTAGTATCCACCTTGGGCAAGTCAGACCAAAACACATCGTGTCCCTCCTAAATAGCTTAACTTGACTCGACTAGGTGGTCTCACTTGGACAATTCTTCAATGATGGACACTTTTACTTGATCAAAATCCATTCTATATCACCATTTAATACAAGAATAAAAACATGGGCAATTAAAAAAAAAACTTTGTAATTCGCACTGAGGATCTCAATTATTATGAATTAACATGAATTTAATAAAAAAAACAGAGATTAGATTAAAAGTTACTTTAATAATTTTTCAACACTTGGTACAACTCTAATAAAATATTATTTTTCACTATAATTTTAATAAATTCTCAGGACCAATCAATATGTATCTTGAATCACTTAGATGTGACTCTTACAAAATGATTATAAAGTAGAGGTTCATGCATTTTTTATATATTATATAATTCTGATAAATTATAATGTATTCGACTTCTTATTTGAACAACCAAATGACCTAATTGGAGTTAATTAAATTAAACTCTAACAAATTATTTTCAACTTAGTCACAAATCAATATCACTAAACCTTGTAATTAATAAAAATATCCTCTGATTAAACTATGATTGAAGGATCTAACAGAATGACTGCCACAAGATCCAGAGATGCACTAAGAAATCCACTAAGAACAAATTCTCAATATATACTTAATTACTAAAATATACATCTCAACCAAATACTACTCCAGTTCTTTTAGCCGGAAAAAAATGGCGTACATTTCTTTCAGAGACATAAATGTTACAACTGGAAAAGCATTCAATCTGTTTAAAGATGTTGCAGATAGTTTGAATGCTTGGATTCAGATACATTTTGCTTACAATTCAACAACAGAGCTTTTATAGTTTACAACGTCCAACCATCACAAAGTAGACAAAAGGCAAATATATATGCTCCCCTTACAAAAAATCTTGGACTTATACAACAAAAAATGTCCAGTTGCTTCCCTTAACAACGTCGTATGTCCGATCCTTGTCTGGCTGGAATTAGACGAACTACTCAGCTTCAGCAAGAAAGATACATGAACTTGGGAACGAGCAATTGTTATACTCCCCACTTCCCTAGTGCAGAAAAATAAAAAGGGAAGAGAAGTGTCCTCTTCAGCTATTTGCATTTGATGTATCACGTGAGTTTGCTCGCATCTTCTCCCGCCAATTCTCGCCCCACATTTTCGCCTCTGCTACAGCTCTCTCTCGATCGAAATCCTTTTTCAGGAGCCCAACTACTTCTCTGGGGGAGTCCTCTTTTTCTGAACCTTCAGGTTCCATTTTTTGACTAGAACCTCCCCCTTCCTCAGTTCTCACTATCATTCTTCCACCTGAACGAACTTTTCTTTCGCTTTTGTCACCCCCAGATTTACTACTAGAGGTAGGTGAAGCATTGGGATCGTAAGCTTGGTTTGCTAAGTAGGACAAAGCAGTGACAACATCTGCTATAAGAGGACGACTGGCAGCTTGTTCTTGGATGCACATTGATGCTACAGCAAGTGCTTGGTAGAGCCCACGCATCGGGAATCGGCCTTGCAATCTAGGGTCAGCAAGTCGTGGGAGTTTCCTTCGATCATTGAACATGGGTTGTGCCTGGTGAATATGCAATGTCAGGTGATATATTTAAAAAAAATTGAAACTGCAAAGAATGCAAAAACTAAAAGTTGTCTGTTTAAATTTTAGTAGCCAGTTTATCATCAACGTAGTTTTAACAATGATTCATCCCCAATCCAAAAAGTATACCACCCCAGTTAAAGAAAAAGACTAAATAGGAAGCTGAACTGCAATTATTCCATAATGTTAGAATTGATCTGCAGATTTGCAAGATGAACTAAAGCCCCAGTTATATCCCAAAATATTCAACAAAGTGAAATGTTGGCCAGGTGGGAAGTACAAGTCGCGTGCTTTAGTTGAGGTCGTTCAATGAGAAAGAGAAGTATGAGAACAAGAAAAAGAATATTATTGACTGAATGTAACAATATTTAGATTTTAGACACGGACAAAATAAATTACATTCACTGGAAATGGTAAAAGTAATTAATAAAGTAAGATTATATGTTAGACAAATCTACTGATTTATTTTTTCGGCTTGTTTATTGCAGAGTGGCTTATTTTATTTTCATCACTAAAAGCCAGTTTTCATGTTGAGGTAAATTAGAGATTCAACTTAGAAAGAAACTCAAATATTGCAATAAGTGAATTAAAACCATCTCATAACCCAAAGATGCTCCAGCATGGTTTTTCCATTGCTATGGTGAAAAATGATGTCTGCCCATGCATTCATTGTTTTCCACAAAAATAACCTGTACGCATTGCATATCTAAGCACAATTGCAAAGCATAAGTCAGTTCTATAACATTGCATTATAAATTTATAGATCAAACTTGACAAATATGTGAAAAAACATGCAAATATTTTCCAGGACATTAAAAGCAGGATACTGCCATAAAAAATTCAGTTTCACGACTAAGAATATCATGAAGCATACCCATTCAATAAGGTTTTCTTCACCATGTGGTTTTGTGCTATCAATTGCTTTTCGCCCAGTTATCAGCTCCAGCAATACAACTCCAAAACTGTATACATCAGATTTAACTGTCAGCTGTCCAGTCATAGCATACTCTGGGGCACAGTAGCCATAGGTGCCCATCACCCTTGTAGATACATGAGATTTATCTCCGGTTGGACCAATCTTTGCAAGGCCAAAATCTGACAGCTTTGGGTGATAGCCCTCACCCAATAAAATATTCGAAGATTTGAAGTCCCTGTAAATGACTGGTGGGATAGCTTTATCATGCAGATACTCCAACCCCTTGGCTGCACCTGCAGCAATTTTCATCCTTGTGTTCCAGTCCAGTGACTCCTTGTCATCTGGCAGATCTGTAATCATTCAAGAACATTGTGAAGTACGTAAATATGTTCAATTAAAAGATTATTCCTCTAACTAATCAAGAAAATATTGCTTGTGTAGATGCATCATGATTTAATATTCTGTCACTTCAGTTGTCAAAGGACAAGAATGGAAGTGTGGATATGATACTTGGCATGAATTATATTTTTTTAAAAATTGTTAATATGTCGTTTGGTATTGTTGATTAGGGGTAGGATTAGAGTTGATTAGGAGTAGGATTCACAATCCCTACGCATGGAGAGTGATTATTAATCTTACCCCAATCCAGGCCCGTTTGATAGGTGGGATAGGATAGGATTGGGTTGATTAGGATAGGATTGGGGGTAGGATTAATAATCACTCCCCATGCCTAAGATTGTGAATCCTACGCATAATCAACTCTAATCCTACCCCTAATCAATCATTCCAAACGGCATATTAATAACTTTTTGAAAACATAATCTTAATTCTATCACCCCTACCAAACGGATAAGGGTATTAAAGTACATTAAGGAGATCAATAGAACTAGGAGTAGTAAAACAGAACCAATTTGTAATCAGCTTTACCATTCTACCAAAAAAGACAAATAGATAGTAACTGCAGCCTGCAGGATCCCTTAGACTTACTTCCTATGATACAAAGTAGGAATTGGGAGACTTGATTTGGTATTCAGGAGGTAATTGTTGGAACTTGCAGGATCTTTCAAATATTGATGATTTAATATTTTGGTTATTTGTTAATATGAATCCTATTCAGAATCCATGAACAGAGATTTCAAGGTAAAAATTAGAAATGGGAAGTCCCAAAGCAGGTTTCCTTTAAATGCAAATCATGAGACAATGCAATTCACACAAACAGTACCAAAAAACACATGATGAAAGCTACATCATAACTATTTGGAGTATGCTTATTGAACTTTCAAGTTATTCAGTTTTAGCTACAGGCACATCTTTCTCTTTTACTTGTATTAAATAAACCTTTCTTTGGTTTTCCCATGAATTCCAAATTATTATTATGTAACTGTAGAATCTAAGTTATTTTTGAACAAGTCAATATCATCTTATCAAATTTTAGCCAAGATGCCCACAGCAAATCTTCAAGTTTCAAATGACCTTAAATTTTCACATTAGCAATTACTTTTGTAAAAACGATGGCTGTGAACACAACACTGTTGAAATTCATGGATTATACAAATAATAATGTGATGCTAATCAAACATGGAGAAAAATTCACTGCTCTCCAAAACAGAAACAGTAGGTCTTAACTCTTGAGATCAAAGCTTTCAACCTTATAGGAACCCTTGCATCATATAACTTCTATAAGATCAATAATCATTTCATTCAGAATACTTTAAGTTGCATCTTTCTTGTCCAAATAATTTCAGTTGGATTGTCATTTTCTAGCATGATAGTAAAATTGATCAAAGCTGTGACAAGAAATATAAAGGACTATACTACAATAAAAAAAAAGTTTGTTTTGAGGTTCATAACCTCCGAGTAATTCAGGCTCTCCATCCAAACCCCTAGACACCTAACACTCTGATAATGGCATCGACAATATGAATTGAATAACTTTTAGAAACAACTGTTGGACACCTAGATCCGCACCCATGTTAAAGATCAAGGCGAAGATATTAAATATCATAATCAGTTATAGAAACCAAAAACTAGCAAGATATCTATTGAGATTTGTAACTATAAATCCTCTAAACAATCAGATTCCTTTAATACTCAGTCTGAGTTACAGCTCAATCTCTCTGGAATTCTTTTTTGATTCTATATTGTTGTGAAGCCAACAAACTCCATGTGTTTAAGTTTTCCCCTCCTTCCTGACTTCAATACCTTTGTTCATCTTTCTTTCTAAGTATCTTATGTTATATTCTTTATTTAAGTAAAATTTATAACAGCCTTGAAGAATTGTCACATTGTAGGTGATACCTTTAGTTATGATAGCATTAAGATAAGTTATGTTTCTTCTCCTTCAGCTTTCTGCAAATTTGTATCACTATAGTATTTCAACCAGTTAGACAAATGTCTTCTTAGATCTCAGTATCTCACACTCCTTATACCTTCCACTCTTATATATTTTATTTTTCTAACTATAAAATATACCGGTCATTAATAAACATTTATACCATTTCAACTCATTTCTCTATGGTTGTCAAACTCAGACAATTCTAATAAAAATTAGTCAAGTTGGATTTGAGTCGGCTATTCGGTCTGATTTTGGCTAATATCTAGGGCATTGGTTTGAGGATCGCTGGAATAGTAAATAATAGCAAGTAATTGCTGGTAAGTCAGTTGGAATGGATATGACTAGAAGAAACCAAAAAAATCTTCAAAAATCAAGCCAACATCACTAGGGTTGAAGGAGAACCTACTCTTCAGAAGTTCTGCCAATATGACATGACTCAGAGGAGAGATACATGGGTTTATGCACCAAGAGTGTACTGGATTGCGCTCAAAGAACTCAGAATGAAGCAACGGATGGATTGTTTAATATGATTATATATTATGAAGTCAAGGTTTGAGTTTGCACATGGCGTGTAATAAATCTTATGGTAAAAGTTTCTATTGTCCATGAGGAAATACAAAGAAGGAAAGTTTGACATGTTGAAGCGATTATTATTATCTTCATCTTTTGGAATCTTGTAGCTTGCTAGGCGCCACAGTTGAAACAGATTATTCTGCCAATTTGTAGGAACATTGAAACGGGTAGTCTCTCATGTGTTTCCTATGTTGATGAGTAGCATATTGTGCCATCACAGCCCATCTTGGTATGTCATATATGTGTCAAGATGAAGTTAAGTAATGTTATTTTTTGCAACTTGTTTCTCCAAAATTCAAATTCAATAGATTAACTAATTCCAATAAATATATTTTTATAAGTAACTAAGTTAAGAGTTTCATTAAAAGTAGAAAATCATGAAATAGTATTAAATTGTTATATGTTTATAAGTAAATAAATTGAGTGAAAGAGTATTAAAGGAATTAAACCTATCTAAATTCATCTCAGCATACTTCGATTAATAAAAAAATGTGTCAACTATCAACACAACACGGTGACAAATCAATACCATCCAGCTAAACCCCAAAAATTCCAACATGGAACCATACTTTATACCTTGCCCCTACATATGTAGGCTATCTTTTTCATCCCCTTCCACCATCTCCCTCTATTTCATCATCAACACCATGCGTTGGTGTTTTGGGATGTTATTGAAACAATGCCTGACCGAAATTGCACAAATCTAGACTTTAAACCTTGATTACATTAGGTAATAAAAATTTCCATAATAAATTAAAAAAACTAATACCCATTCTATAAGAAATATAAACACTTATAGGTGACAAAATATTATTATTATTATTATTAGATAAAAGACTTAATCATGCAATAAATTATTTTATTAACAACACTAATCATTGCTAATTTTATATTACTATTTATTATAAAAAAATAGTTAATTAATATTAAAATAATATCAACAACAAATATAATTAAATTATCAGTTTAGTGTTATTAACAATTACTATAATAACATTTTTGATTAATTATAGTTTGACATTATTAATTAGAAACAGTTTGAGGTAAAGTTGTTGCCATGTACACTCGATCGAGCATAGTTGTAAAAAGCATGTGCCTAGCTACGCCTAGGAACGTCATTTGCGCGTGGCAGTGATCCAAGCGCAATACTTGAATGAAACACACTTAAACACACACCTTTTGAGAGGTTAAGGCGCGCTTAAGCCATGAATTTCCTTGCTTTATTGAAGTTTTATTTTTTTTTTTAAATCAAACTCATACCTTTTAATAGTTTGTGAAATATTTGAATTTTGTAAATGAAATATTTGGTAGAAATTTCCTATATATGTTTAAATTGTAAATATTTATACCCAAAGTGTCTTACTTCAATAAGGCGTGCACCTCACCTTGCGCCTAGCGTCTTAGGCCCCACAATACCTATGCACTTTTGGGTGTCACGCCTCATATAACTATGGGTTTGAGTCGTGGAAATAAGTTCTTGCAAAATACAAGGTAAGGTTGTGTACAATAAACTCAATGTAGTCGTCACCCCGAGATCTCAGAGGAGCTTCATGCACAGGGCTACCATTTTATTGTTTGACATTATTAAAGTTTAGTTATGGTCCAAATATTGGTAATGAAATTAATATATAAATTAATCTACTAAAATAATTATAACACTAATTAAAAAATTATTTAATTAATATTAAAATAACATTATGATTAATTAAAAAAATAAAAGATCAGATCAATCTTCTTAACACTATTATTATTGTTCACATAGTTGTTGTATTTAATTGTCATTAATATTCATATCATAGTTACTAATATGAT
>JBAMIB010000002.1:4907895-4926106 GCA_037177415.1 Kaempferia rotunda
CGGAAAGTGTAATAATTTTTTTCCCAATAATTATTTTATTTGGTTCAGTGATAATCAACTAAATTCGGACCATTTTTTGTAGAAAAATAAATTTTAAATTAATATAATGAATCCTATTAAAAAAATTATTTAACTTATTTACTTCTGCTAGCCAAAGATAAAAAAATAATAACTTCTTGCAATTTTTTTTTTAAAAATTGGTAAAATTAAATCTATTCACGAAAGGATTCTTGTTTTCAACTTTATCACATTTTAAACAAAGAATTATTACTGCAAAATTTTTTATATATAAAAAAGTAAAGATAAGAGATTTGTTAGAATGAAGCGACTTGATTTAGATTACCAAAAACAATAGAATTTGTCTTTAAAAGAATAAATTAAATAAACAAATATTTTAACAAAATGTTTACTTAAAAAAATATATATTGTTTGTTTAAAAGAATGAGTTAGATAGCTGAGGTCTGCTTAATCACCTAAACATCTAATTTATAAATTAATTAAATTATAATATTCACTTTTTTTGTCCTTTGATTTATTAGTATTTCGGAGAAGAACTGCGTGGATGATTAGAGACGATGACAGAGTCGAGAAGGATGACAACAAAGAAGGTGATTTACGCATAAATTTGTTCCGCAAAAGAACCACGTGGATGACTAGAGACGATGACACAGGCGAGAAGGATGACAATGAAGAAGGTGATTTACGCCTTGCGAAATCAACAGAAATATTACAATTGATGTAATCTTCTATAAAGTTTGATAGAGGGATAAATTCCTTGTTACTAATGCTAGATACTTTGGATGAATATGACTTGATGATAGTGATTGGAAGAACAAGCTGTTAAAATGTTAAATTTGTACTTTAATATTGATGTAAAGAGGAGGAAGCTCACGAACTGTTGAGCCCATATTGTTGTTAGTTTGAATATACTTGGGCTCCTTTGATGTGATCTGTATTAAAGGCATTAGAATATGGAATGTTTATTTATCCTTGGAGTCATTAGACATATGTTGCATTTCTCTTCATGTTTTGCTAGTTGGCTTCACTTGTATCCTCATTTTTTTTATCATGAGAACATTTTCCTTAGTGCCTTTATATAATCTGATGTGTTTTATTTTCACATCTCATGGAACTTAAAAGTTCATGATATAATACAGAATTTTTAGATTGTCTCTATAGTGGGTTATGGGATGATATATAGTTATTTATATATTGCTTGTGTATGGTTTGAGTATCAATCATCTAACATGCCACATATTTGCAGGTGTATCCCATTTAGATATAAAAGCTGTGATACTTCTGATGACAAACATAATAAGGAAGTTGAAGTTCTCATGATTAACTCACCTAGTGGACCAGGACTTCTATTTCCAAAGGTATGATATTTTCATATTTTTTGTTGCTTTTAAACTTCTATTGAATGTTAAATCTCCTTTATTTCATACACAGTGCATAAAACTATATTTTTACAAGTTATATATTGTTTTCACAAAGCATAATATATTAGTGCTTCAGTTTTTATAACAAGATTTTACTAGGTCAGCATTTAGCACATTCTATTTCCTTGTATTTTAGCTTTTATCTTGCACAGTGGTGAACGTTTATCAAGGAACTCATATTTTGATGCCAAAAGCGTTTTTGTTTATTTAACTGAATTTGATCTTATTTTCTTCAACCTTTTGCTTTAAAAACACTCCTGCAGGCTGCAGTTAATTTTAATGTTTCACTAATTTAAGTTAGTAATCACTTGACATTCTGAGTGCTACAATTTATGTTCTGCCAAAGTTACATAAAAGATGTAGGCAGGTATGCCCTTGTTTACGGAAGCACTTCTTTGCACAAGAACAAACTTGGACATCCCAAGTTAACTTCTCTCCAATTTGCTAATCAGCTCCTTTCTCTTCAATTATGAGAAGTGACTCCGATTAGCAATTCTCATTGCTTCAATTTAAAAAGAGGAAAACCTGGGTGGCTTTTTACACTACGATTCTTTAACATGCTCCCCTCTTATGATGGCCTTGTGATTCGTTTTTCTGTGATGAGATCATGTACTAGGAAGAAGATTGGTATTTGCTGATATGAAGAGGAGCCATGTCCCCATCCAGAGAGGAAGATTCATTCCAAAGAGGGAAGCTTTGCAAGGGGACCAACTTATCTGCCCATCCCCATTTGAACGATCAAGGGAAAATAACTTCAAAATTTTAGCTAGAAATTTTCTCTCCCATGGAAGAAAACCTACAAAGTAGTATATTTCCATGCTAGCATGGGATAAAATGTTAAGTTTGCCATGAAATTAATGCTTGCTAGTGTTGCAAAATTACCTTTTCAAAATCAATCCTGAAATGAAGGGTGCCAGTTGGGTTGAGCTTATGTTATCATGTGATTAGTTCGCCATAGTTCTAAAAAGCTGTATAGGTGGCCGATTAAGTGGAAAAGAAAGGGGATTACTTCAACTTGTGATTAATCATCCATCTAGATATTTCAAAAACAATTCTAGGCAACAGATGCACAACCTAAAGGGCAGTGGGGGCAAAGTTGACTGGTTTATTTGGTCATGTAATATTAATAATTCTAAAGAGGATACTATTAGTTGGATAATTTGAAATTCATTATACTTGCACAATGAAGAGAAAATGATTATGAAGAATAAACTATAAGAAACAACAAAATGAGTAAAGGATTTATTTGTCAAAAAGATACAACATGGGTAGTGATATCAATTGCTAAATAAAATGGGATCATACCTTCAAATATTGAAGTTGGATGGTATAATTGGATAAACTAAAGACTACTTTAACTTTATTATTGTGGGAGTCAATTACTATTTTATGTGATGCAATACATGTTATCTTTAATAATATCTTTAGGCCTAGTCTGTGTAATTGCTCTCAAGGTTTAAAATCTCGATCTATGCCAAGGTTTTTTAGACCAGAATGATACGGTTTCGGTATCGTATAGTGTGATGCTTATATAGTTTCGGTAATTTTTAATTATAAACATAAATGTATATTAATATTTGATTCTTAAAGATGTTTTATATTTTGAGATGTTGAATTTATATTTTAATAATTTCTAATAAGATAATGTCTATTAAATTTTTATAAAAAATATTTTAAAAAACGAATAATTCTTAAAATTCAAAACTAAATTTAAAATTCTAAAAATAATTATAAAATTATTTGAAAATTTTAAATTATATTTTTAATGTATTTGTAAATTTTTAATTTTAAAAAAATTATTTGAAATGTTTAAGAATTATATATATTTTTAATTTTAAATATTATTTTAAATTTATGTTTAATTTTAAAATTATTAAAATTTTTTTAAATTATTCTATAAAATGTTTATTAATATTTTAAATTATTTAAAAATTTTGAAATAATTTTTAATATTTTATAATGATTATTAATAATAGTTTATTAAAATAGATATTTAAAAAAAAACTAGATTAATTTTTTTTTAAAAATCACGGTTGCGGTGACCTACGGAGACCGTCGCTACATCACAATCACTACGGGGATTTTAGGAATTTATTATATTTTATTAGATTTTTTTATAATTTGAATTAATTTTATATATTTTAATGAGATAATTTAATTAGGATTTTTAAAAATATATTTGATTATTTATTTAAATTAGAAATAATTAGATCATTAAAAGATAATAACATTACTAAAAAAATAAATAAATAAATAAAATTTTTATTATATACTTTTAAAATAAAAATAAATAAAATATTTAACTAATTAGATAATTTTATTAGGATTTAATTAAGTCTCTTTGAATTATCCCCATTTTGGGAATTGTTTTAATTAAAAAATATTTAATTAAAAAAATCTACCGCGACCACATGCGTTGGCGCATGCCGTGGGGTCGCGGGGTCGTGCGGCCGTGGGGTCGCGCTGCCCCTTCGGCGCGACCGCGTGGGTTGCGCGACCTCTCCAACACGACCCCTCCTTCGCCGCCGTGGCCGTCGCGATGCCATTCCTGCACAGCCGCGGACGTCACGTGACTACGGGAGTTGCGACGCCCCTCCGGCACGGCCGCGCCACGATGCCTCCGCCGTTGCCGCGAGATTAGTGCTGGTTTCGTGCGGGTGCCGGTCGGCAAACAAAACGAAATATTTTGTCCGTTTCGACTGGCTCGACACGAGATCTCAATCCCTGATTGAAACTATTAGACTCTTCCTAGATTTAGGTGGCTAGCCTAGGCAATCAAGACAGCCGGTCCAAGTGAGTTAATTAGTTCATTTATGCATGCAATCATAAATGATGGATCTCATTATACTTAAAACAACAAAGTAAAAAAAACACAATTAATTGGTACTTAACAATAAGTATTGAAAGTGAACCCAAATATACTGATTCAGTACAAACAACTCGTGAATGATACTCTAATCTTGAATACTGCTATAAGTCACAATGTGTATATGATTGAAGGAGGATATGGTAGAACCTAGGGGAACAACAAGCAAGCCAATGAATAAAAGTGATATGTTAAAATCTTTCAAATCAATGGGGAAAAGGGGATTATTGGTACTCTAACCCTCATGTCTTTTTGTTTCCCCCATTTTAATCACCAGGGTTTCCTTCAAGTCCAAAAGGATGAGTTCTGGCTCAAAACTTCTCTCACAACCATTTGTTCACATAAGCACAAAACCCCATACATCTCTCCTCTCCATCTGTATCCTTAAGTTCTATTAAACTTGACCTTCATTGCCTAGTTGACCGATTTCCTAGTTGATTACAAGGTGGACTGCAATGGCCATTGATTGATTTACTAGTTGGTTAGCCACATGGATGAGCAAGGTTACCTTCTCGATCTCTTTCTTCTCAGACTCTTCAATACCCTCTCTATTCTTTTGTTGAACAAATAGTCTGACACCAACACCTAAAGGCACATCCCTACTGCTCATGTATAAATATTTTTAGAAATAGTCACACTTAGATATGTACCCATGTTGGATACTTGCATCTGAGTCCGAATAGCATACATTACTCTTCCCATTTATGTTCTTTGATGCTAACCCTTTAGCTATCCGTTAAACGCTTTAGGATTCCCAAAACTCATATTAAAGTTTCAAGTTTGGTAACAAATGGAGAAAACAAGATTTTCTGCTTGTAAAATCTCTGAAATACACTATTAAGATTTGGTGAGTCATACCAATTTAACAAGTACATGTTGAAGTTAAATAGTGTTGTTGCTCGTGTTGCATAGATAATTGTCTATAAAGGGTAAAAAAATTGCATTGATCAATTAAATAGGATCCACTGTCCAATGACATTTGTGCAAAAGTGTACATGTAAAACCAATGTTTTTTTAGAATTGTGATTGATAGAAAGTAGCATTTAGTTTCTCCCAGTATGATGAACAAAGAACAATAGTGACATAAAATGTTATTCTAGATATAAATGTATTACATTTGGTTTCATGATTGGATAATCAACTATAGAAGCTATTTGTTTAATAAGAGAACTATTGGAAAAATTGTTGAGAAATGGAGGACTTGCATATAATTTTTATTGATTTAAAAGGGTATATAGAAGCTATTGTGGTGGGTTTTGGAAAAAAAGAAATATCTAATAATTATGTTGATGTGATAAAAGATACATATGATAATATTGTTAGCAGTGGAGTTATTTAGGAGCATGACAAATGTTTTTTCTGTAGTTATAGGTAGGCATTAAGGCTAGCCCTAAGTCCCTCTTATCCTATTAGCAGTAAATGAACTAACCATATTCAAGATAAACCTCCTTAGCTTATGTTATTCACAGCAATATTATGTTAATTGATGTGAGTGTAATTTGATTAAAATCTATTCTTAAATTGTAGAGAAAAATCTTTGAAATCAAAAGGTTTTGTGGTAAGCTGAATTAAGATCGAATTTAATTTTGTCAACAAGAATAGGATTATAATGAAGTATCATTAATAAGATAAAAATAAATGGAAAGAAGCTTTTAGAGTCTTGTGTGATCGAACAAGACAAAAGGTTAAATGTAGAAATGATAAAAAAAACTTAGGTGGATAGTGGAATTATTAGCAAAAGATAAAATAAAATACCAATATTTAAGAGAAATTAGGCATAACTTCAATAGATCAAAAAATGAGGGGCAAAAAACATATGAGATGGTATGGACATATTCTACGGCAACTAATGAATTTTGTAATTGGAAGAATTGAAACTATTGGATTGGAAGGAGTAAGGAAGAAGAAGGATGCCAAAGAAAACATTAGTCATTATAATATAATAAGAAGTGATTTAATTAGTTTGAATATTACTAAGATTTATCTTTGCATAGAACTCGTAAGATTCATGTAGCTTACGACAAACATGGTTGACGACGATGAGCTAAAGTTTTCTTTGGTTTTCCTTTTCTCCTTTTAACTTTCACTTTGGGCAATTAATTGATAGTTAATTTCTGATTGAATTATAGAATGTTGAAATTACACTAAGCATATTTCTAGTCCAAACATCGGGTGATGGATAAAACATAGGTTCTTTGAAGAGATCAATGAGGTAGAATCACTTTCTTTCATCTGGGTTGCAATCTTATTCTCTTATTGTACAGTTATCTTATTTTTAAGGTATGTAAAATATAAATGGAGAAAAAAAATTATGGTTATCTTCCTAGGTGGTTCCTGCTTTTGTCTTATTGATAAATCTATATGTATATCCATGTCAGATGTGTATTTACAGAAATTCCCCTATCTGTATATATAATGAGGTCTTGCTAATTTTCTTGTGATGCATGATGCCTGCTTGTTTTACGAGTGAACTGTATTGGCAGGCACTATTTGTCTGTTTTGTGATTTGCATCTTTTTTTGCCCCTGTGCAGGGAGGATGGGAAAATGATGAAACAGTTGAAGAGGCAGCTGTGCGAGAAGCCCTTGAAGAAGCAGGAGTTAAAGGGGATATTGTGGTAATTTAATGTATTCTATTTCCTTCTCTCTTGGTAAAAAAAAATCTTTGGTGATACAAAATTTTTCAATGCTATTATCACTAACTACCATGTCATACAAGTTTATTTTCCAGCTAACTCTAGCTGCTTACAGATCTAGTCTCAAATTTAAACAATAAACCTGCTACAAGTTTTTGAGACTCCTAAATCTTACATTGCTCAAGCATAAAAATTACTTGTCCTCTTTAACTGTGATGTCACTTAGTGGGGTGCATATTTTCATTTGCTGGAGAAACTTTATAGTTATTTTTTTTTTATTAATTCATTGCATGATTCATTGTTTCTCTTTATAGTCAAGATTCAGCTTTTGTTTCAATTTTAGTCATTCTTGGGGGACTATCTCTTCAAAAGCAAAACCCTGCAAGATGAATTCAGCCCAGAAGGTTTGTGTAAAGCTGTGGTATTTGCTCTACAAGTGAGAGAGGAGCTAGAGTCGTGGCCGGAGCAAAGCACCCGCTGCAGGTCATGGGTTACCTTACCTGAAGCTGTGGAGCAATGTAGACATCCTTGGATGCGAGATGCTCTTATCGAGGGATTCTCAAAATGGCTTGAGGGTAAACAAACAAGGCCTGAAGGTGATGAGAATGGAAAATCAAAAGAGGATGCCAACTTAGACGATAAAAGATAAACCTTTTCAGAAAGTTAAGTAGACTTCCGTGTATTTGAAGTTGGTCATTTTTGCATTTTGCTAGCATCTTATCTTTTGGTCATGCATATGCTATTATATGCATTTTGTTAGATGAATATCGCAGTCCTTCAAGGCCTTTATCAATACTTGATTCTGTGCTCTTTTGTGATACTTCTGCGTGATCTGATCTGAGCATGAGAAAAATGACAACCACATTATAAATGAAAGGACAAAAATATATTTAACGGTCATGGATTTGTAGGAAGCAACGTTGTGCCTTTATGTTAAGTAGCTCAGAGTTCAGTTGATATTGAGAATTTTTCTGGTATTGAACTGCATTTGTTTCCCAGTTGATGCTTTGGTAATATGATGGTTTGCGTTGTGCCATGTTACGCATTGTTTGAGCAGCCAATTTGGATTGGGGTCTGACTTGAATGTGCAATGTGAGTAGTGTGTGATCGTTGTGCTTGAGCCCAAGCAGAAACACTTGATAAGAACTGAAATACTCGTCTTCTATTTGAAATTTTCACCTCATCCTGACCTTCATCTCTCATAGGCATTTGACAATTCCATCAACAACAATAGCTGCGTGCTCGAGTTAGAATTCTCTTCCTCTACTACTTACTATTGGATGATTGGGTCCTCATCTATCGACATAGTGCCCATCAACAACAACAGCCTATTTGCAATAGGATTGGTTATGTTGTGTACGACCATTTCATATTGACGGAGTGATCTTCCTATGCCAAGAGGATGTATTAGTTAGATGTGATCCTTGCCTGGTCTAGCTTTGCAGCAATATCAGATATTGCAAAATTGACATATTTGTGCTTTCATCAGATTTTGCAAATCTAGCTTTGCAGCGATATGCCTCAAAGCATAAAAGTTAGCTACACTTGAGCTTGCATTACTCTCCTCTTTTGCACTATTTTAAAGCAATGTCGGGCGCGAGAGGTAGTCCTAGTGGCAGCCATTTCCCCTCATTGTTACAATAACAATGCACTTGACCATAGAGGATCATCGATACAACTCAATAGATTTGTTGTGGGGAAAAAGTCGACTGACAACTACCTGGGAGGCAATTCGCTTATCTCATGGATAATCTTTTGTGAGGCTTAATAGCTTAGGTAGAGCTTGTCTGAAGAGAAAATGGGTTGCCTTATCAAGTGAGATTCTAAAACGAGTTGGACTTATCTTATAGACTTGCCTTGCCAGATTCATTATAGATGAAATGCAAAATGTCTTTCATGGAGAGGTTACATGTACTCTCAGAGCTACAAAGAGCTTCTAGAACTTGGAACAAAAGGTGCATGTATAGCAAAAATGCTATCAAGCTTGTGAAGGTTCTTGTTATGTACGCATGTTACCCGTTCACAATGGTAGAGTTATTAGGTGTTTAATCCATATTAGTTACTTCCACTCGGTTTGAGTTCAGTGTATGAAAATGTAGTAGAAAGTAAAACTAAGTTACTTGCCATTTGCAATGAAGAGAAGTGCGCCGAATATGAATAAACAAGGACAATGCTAACAAGAGATTTAATGTGGTCTAAAGATCCCTCCTACATTCAAGGTTGGTGATATGTTAGTGCAATTTATAGATCACTTTAAGTACAATAATATAAAATTTTCATAATTGAGGTGACAATTTGCTGAATTTTAAAATCAATCTTATGTCACGAGAGGTAACATTAATTGAGGTAACAAAACTTGTCTAGAGAGGTTTATTTTTTCTCAAAGAAAACTATTGACAAAAATGGAATGCACGACAGATGATTTAAACAATACTTCTCAGTCTTTTCTAGCTAGATAGTAGCTATTCATAAATGATTCCCACACTGATCTCTAACAATATAGTTTACCTTATACATCTTTATGCAAAGCGAGATATCACAGTCATGAGGCGCAAAAGGTGCAAATTGTGGTTGGAGCAAGTTGAGGAGTTTCCAATGTGGCATTCCCATGGGAAACCAAGCAAGCTCAAAAGTTGAGACTCATCGGAAGGGAAATGAATCTGGTTAACGACGTTGATGTCCATCAATAAACAAATGGAGCCCCATCACATGGAGCAAAAGCAACCATTAATTCTTACTCAGCAACTAAACACAATCAATTTCTTTCCCGTAGCAACAACATGCACATCTCAAAGAACACAAATTAATTTGGTATCCATCTGAATGAAGCAAGAAGGTTGGTATAGCCATGTTTTTGGACTAAATCCTTGGTCTAACATCCCATGTTATTCCCACCTTCCCTATCTTTTCTTCTTGTTCTTATTTCTAATCTGTATCCCTTCTCTTTTTGTAGTGTTGTAATTGATTTAGATTTTGGTAGAAGTTTTATCTTTTTATATCGTAAAACGAAAGTTATTAAGAATTTTGAGTCTGATTTTCAGCTAATCTTTATAGCTTCAAGTGCTTGGCCTGATTCCTTTGGCAAATTCACTACAGAAAAGGAAGTTACTGATGTTGTTTCCCTTGAATGCCAAAGCTTTTATGCATCCGCGGTTCAAACTGTAGACAATTTTGCAAGTATTAGAAAAGCACTTGTTATTTTCTTTTGATGATAACAAAAGCGTTCAGGAAATTCATTTAGCGACAACTACTGAAACATAAAAGTGTCAAAGAATTCATTTACAAACATTTGTTGCCTACACACAAAATGTAATTTCATATACTTAAATTACTGAGTATCAAGTGCTTGTTTAGAACCATATTAAGATAATCTAAATGCTTAATTAAACTTAGGTAGTTTTTCTAAATAAACATCTTCCTTAATAAAATCATTTAGATATTCTCACTTAAAATCCATTTTATAAAGTTGAAATCCCTAAGTGGAAAATGCTCGAAGCATCCATATTGATTCAAGAACATGACTCCTATCAAATTGAGCCAATTTTCTTGAATACCTAACACCCAATCTAGCTAGGTCGAGCAATGTTAATTTTATTAATGGATTTAGGTTCAATTTAGGATATTAAGGAAAAATCATTTCCCAGTTTCCTAAAATATGGTTGAATCCTTTCTCTTTAGAAAATATTTCCCACTAATTGTTCCACCGGGTGAAAGACTCATGTTAGTTTCATAGGATCTAGATGGTTGAGGTGTTTCTCCCACACACTTAAAATGTTTCTCATCATCCATTTTGTATTTTATTATTCAAGTTGTTAGTATTAGCTCTAGGAGCCAATCATGAGATGGTTGATAAGGGACCTATTGTATTATATTTCATTAATAAAGGACAAAGTTTATGGTTATTATATTTACTTTAGATCAGTGCCAGATGAATAAGTATAATAATCTCTTAGGATAGTAGGTTCAAGTCTACAACATATCAATTAGTTGAATTGATAGTGATAGGTTGTAGATGACACTACTTTTAACTATTCATAGTCAAACATTAATATACAAGGACAATATTAATGTATTAAGACTAGCATGTAGGTCAACGGATGACTTAATCTCACGAGTCATGAATATGAGATATCAGGTTGGCACATGGGTATATATTAGATAATATGTATTGAATGTTGGCCATGAGAATGTTTCATGGGTCGTTATATGAGTGTCATAAGCATTCTTATAGTGACTATTGGTATAAATAGTCCTTGGACCTGAAGTCACTATGGTTCCCTACACAAGGAATTGTATACTTTAGTATCAATAAACGTCACCCGTAACAGGATGAACTATAAAGTCAATTACTGGTAAGCAATAAGTTATGCGGAGAGATGTGAGTGAAGTGGATGGATTTATCCCTTCCATATAACGGAAGTGATATCTATGGCCCCTTGATAAAGTAGGATTAATAAAATGAGAGATATTGAGCTCATTTGGTTAAGTGAGTATACTTGGAGATCAAGAAATACAAAGATTGATAAGAGAATGACACGATCTATGCCTCATTAATTAATCTAGATATCAATGATAGAAAGACTGAGTCATACAAGATAATAAACACGGAAAGGTTAGGTCGGATCTTAACATTCTCGTCATTTGGGTAGCAATGAAGTATTGTTAGATGTCACTCATTACTTTTGTATCTAAAATGTTAATTTAGATACATTGTCAATATTACGAGAACTTATTGGGTCACACAAAAAATATGTTGATTTGAAGATGTGTTTATTTTAGTTTAACCAAAATATTATGGACCTTAAGATTAATGGGTTAATCCAAAATGTTAGTGTCATCTTTGTAATAATTGGCACTAGTGCTAATATAAGATTATTAGTATTAGTCCTAAGATGATTAGGTTTATTGGGTTAATGGATATGAATTGAACTATTGGATTGAGTCTAATCCGAATTAAACTCATTGGTTAGACCCAAATGAATCGAATTAGATTGGATTAATAGTTTAGACTCATTGCCTTATTGGGTTAATGACTTATTGGATTAATAGTTAATCAAATATGGTAACATCCAATCCATTAAGAGTAAAAGACTGAGAGACAAAAACCCTTGGTATTCATTAGATAAATATAAAAGGATTTTGCTCATTTTTGTGCAGAGACTTTTGAATTTCTTCTTGTCTTCTTCTCTTCTCCTTCTTGGCCGAACCTTGCTTATGACTAGCACCACAATTTTGGTTGTTCTCCAAATCTTTGTTTCTGTGGATACGTTAGAGGCGTGAACATCTTGATCACTCTAAGATCCGCAAACAAAAAAGAAGAGTTGTTGTCGGGATTGTGAAGGACACACAACAAAGGTAACTTCATATTCTATTAAATAGAAAAGATAAACGAGTTTATGGTATTCACAAGGATCTCTGGAAGGATCCGAGTTTTCCGCTGCATTATTATACGTTTTATGCGATTTACTCGCATCAGATTCCTACATATGATCCCTTAGCACCTAATTGCCAATTGTAAGTCAAAAATTTATCCCAAAAATATATATATATATATACAATAAAGAGTAATATAAGACGCACTGTGTTTATGGATTGAGAAAGCTTATTGAGTTTGGAAGTTGGTAGCTTACAAAATTTTACTGTCGAATGTTTATCAAATCAAGAATAATGTTACAAGTTCCCATATATCAAAATTGCAGGTTGAAATTATGAACAGTTCTTGAAAGTTATAGAAAAGTGTAAAGTAATCGGAGCTCTTACAATTGAATCAGATAAGGCACTCTGTTTTAACAAACTAAAGCAAAAGGGAATGAGAATAGCCAAATATCATAAAGTAGCATATGTAAACCACAGCTACAAGTAAACCATTTTTATCTAAAACAATAGGTGAGGTATTTAACAGACAATGTCATAGCTTATAAGAAATCCAGTGCAAATTTCCAGAGTGAACAGAAAAAAAAATACAGCATCAAGAGGTTATTTTCAAAGAATAAACTAAAAACAAAAAAGCATTTCTAGATTATTGTAACCTCATATGCTTTTACTGCTCTATCTCATTGTACTTTCTAATATAAGCCAACAACACCTAAATTATCATATGACCAAGCATTATCCACTTTGTGTACTTAGCTGATGTTAGATCCAAGGTGTGGATTGAAGAAGGAAAGGAATAAAAAATTATAAAAAAAAGACGGTATAGTGCACAAAACTGTCAATATGAGATCCGAGGAAGGGTCTATTATACACAGTTTTACCCTGCATTGCAAGAGATTATTTAACGACTCGAACCCGTAACCACTAAGTCACATGGTAGCAACTTTATCGTTGGGTCAAGGCTCCCAAGGAAAGGAATCAAAGGAGGGGGAAAAAATCCCTAGGGAAAAGAAAGAGAAAAGAAAAGGAAAAAAAAAAGAAAAGAGGAAAGAAAGAAGAGGGGAAAAAATGAAGTGTAGCCTCGTGAGCAAGGCCAACCACAGCCATGAGCAAGGTTGGTAGTGGCCATGTGCAAGGCTGACCACAAGTACAAGAAAGGTCAGCCACGATCGGGTGCAAGACCGCCCTTAGTTGGTGGTGGGCATGAGCGAGGTCACTCATGGTTGTGAAGTTGCTCATAGCCCTGAGCAAGGCCACCCACGTTCGCAAGGTCAGCACCGTTGGGAAAGATTCAGCAGTAAGGGAAGAAGAAAAGTTTGTTCTACTTATTGGGGTCGAGGAAAAAATGTCCAAAAATAATCCGCGAATGGATTCTTAAATTTGTCCATCCATTATTTTATAATAGATACACAAAGAAAATGATAAACAATCCATCCCTTTTCATGAAATAATCTATGAATTTTTTTCCATAATTTTGTTTCTGCCCTCCCAAGTAAACAAGGGATTAATCTCTACATGATATATGCTTGCATGGAATCACATATATAAAAAAGAGTAGAGCATATGTAATATAAAACTAGAAAACAAAACTTTAACTTTCTTGTAAGGCTTAAGAGAAAACCAAATACAAGCCATCACAAAGAGCATATTAAAACTTGTTTTGATGAAGAAACAATAACATCGATTATTACCTGGTTCAAATTTGAGTATGCAATGCCATCAGATTCCTTCAGGGATGGCAGACCAGAAGAAGACAATAACAACTGCATTGAATGTCTTTGCCCAGCTAAAACTGTTCTTGCTTTGTCAATTAAATCCTATTAGTGTGATATAGGTTTCATTAGCGTTAATTAGTTATTGCAAGAATGTACATTGTTTTCAATAAAGGTTAGCTTAAACCATATAATAGATAGACCTTCAATGAGTAGCAACAAAATCTAATCAGTATCCATCACAAATTCGTTTCTATAGTGTATCTTAAGATCATTCAAGGTTTTAGATAGTACAGGGCTGCAGGCTAATGGAACAAGATCAAGTCAACATTCAATATGGTGTATATGTTGTCCATATTTTTTTTCAAAAATAACCTTATATTGCTAATTATGCATATCACCACGTGTCAAAGCTATATGAGTTTACATATATATAATGTATTAAGTTAAACAACTAAAGAAATCAATATAAACAAAATTTTATATCTATCGCTTAATACATAAGTTAATCAACCTTGGCAATTGATAATTCCAAATGAAATATTTAACATATCAATCTTCTTTCTTTGTCAATCAAATCCTGTTAGAAAAACAGTGATTATAGATTTCATTAGCATTTATTAATTGTTGCAAGAATCTACACTTTTTGAAGAAAGGTCAGCTCAAACCATATGATAGATAGACCTTCAATGTGCAGCAACAAAATCTTATCAGTATTCATCACACTTTGCTATAGTGAATCTTAAAAAAAATCAAGGTCTTGGATACCAGACTAATGGAACATGATCGAGTTACCATTCAACCTTATATTGGCAAATGCATATCACTATATGTGAAGGATATATGTGAGTATACATCCATATAAAATATCAAATTAAACAACTGAAGAAATCAATAAAGAACAAAATTCTATCTATCAATTAATAAATAAATTAATCATCCTAGATAACCAATAACTCATGAAATATTTTACATGCCAATCTAAGAAATACATGTAACACAAAAGACATGGCATATAACAACGTATGTTAACCGATCAACACAATTTTTAAAACAAATATTACAAGTTGACATAAGCAATATATAGAATATGCTTATTATTTGTCTATTTTGCAAAAATCATTATTAACTTGGACATGGCTTAGATTTTAACAAAACAGGGATCGATTTAACCTATACAGTTGTTATGCATACATAAGTGGATACAGTGTTATAAGCAAGTGCATGCTCTTTAAAATAATGAAGAATATCACATTGAAGCTTAACAGAAATAAAGTACATACGGGTCCCACAAAAATTGTATGCTCACCAACCCTTCATCCTTACATATGACATATGACTTTCACTTATTAACTGGTCTCTGGAGACTGGAGGCTACTTTGCCAAGCTTAAAATTCTTCCAAATTACCACTGACACATATACTACTGAATTTCACTGCAATTAGCAGAAAGCACAAGGAAAAAGCCTGACCCACTCGACTACTTTGTTCGTTCAAACCTACCCATTACAGGGGGTTTTCTTCTTAGAACCATGTAATTTCTAAATTCATTACTAACTCGCGAAAGTATTGATGCTTCTTACTCCTCCAAAGAGATAGAATAATTTTTCATGGTGATATCACACCATCCATCTAGATAGATCCACTCCCATTAGCACTAAGGAAAGCTGAGTAGTTAAATGATTTAACATAAATTCTCCAAGATAATTTTTATATTCAATCAACTATTCCACGTTAAGTGGTGGGATAAATGGGAGAAAATGTACCTGCTTTTCAGCAAGAAGCTCACGACAGAGTTCCTTCAGGGAAACCAAGTCCTCCTGGATCTTCTTGATCCGAGCAACAATCTTGCATGGATTAACCTTTGAACCACAGCAAAAGTATTCAAATCAACAAACAAACAAATAAAGGAAACTGTTTAGTTATTGGTTCAGTGAACTGATATTGGTATCTAGGATTTGTTGATTAGACTAACGTCATCCGGGTACGATTGTTGGAACTCCTGGTTGAGCTGGTGCTGCACAAGGATAAGTTCTTGGCTCGCCTTGTTCAAGACCTGCATCACATTATCCACCGCTGGGTGATGATGGTGGTGTCGCCACTGGTCTGCCATTGCTATACCCTTCCTCGTGCTGCTCTGGCCTTTGCCAAATTTTAGAATCCAATCTGGTTTATCAGAGCCAATCAACGCCCAACAGACCAAACATTATCAACTGCTAGATACGAGATAGCCATTGCATAAAATGTGTGTAATTTCAGGTGTGAAAATCACTAGTCTTGATTCATCATCTATTTAACTGGTTCAAAGGGGAAAAAATGACTGATGCAAAGTTTTGATTAATCATAGATTGTGTAGACAATCATATTTCACCAACCATTGGTACATCCTCAAATTTCACTACATAATCTTCTCAAGGGCATACACGATTATAAGTAAAAAAAAAAATAGTCACAAATTTATAAGTTGACAAACAGATAGCAAAGTCAAATTAGTGACAAAAACTACGACGTGTATCAGTGCATGTCATTGAGATGAAATAATATTACCAAATAACAATATTTTATTAATGAGTTCCCATAATATTCCCCAAAATGATCACACAGTACTGAGAAAATGAATTCTATAAAGAATCTCCAAGAAACTGACACACGGCTAGTTGATTTCCATTCCAAATTATCACCTCGTATGCAGTTTACTCTGAAAACCCATTGCATTTCCCAACACCAGGATAGGAAGCAAGGGAGAAACTAAAACATGATTTCACACAGAGAATCGAGTTTCCTGCTAATCCTGTAGACGCGAAGAGCAAGGAGGGAAACATTATGAAGCAAGCAATAGATCCCCTTCCAGGCTCGGGTACGTACCGAGAGAAGATCCGGATTTGAAGGGTCGCAGCGAGGGCTTCGTGGAGTGCTTCTAGAGACTCCTCCACCTGTAGCTCCAACTGCCGCTCGACGTCGATGGAGAGGACTCAGAGGTGCCAGAGGAGGAAGTGGTGTGAAAGGAAAGCGATTGCGAGGGTTTCTGCCTTCGACCGTCGAGCAGTGCAAGAGGGCGGTCGAGTGCTGGAGTGGTTCAAAAGAGAAAAAGAGGTATGATGGGCTCACAAAGAATTAAAATGGTGGATCATAAATATATTTATATGTCTGTCCCTAAATTTTTCTACATCTAACTCTTACGGTAAAACACTCAAATAAATAAAATAATATTAAAATTTGAGTTACAAATTGGATAAATATTTTTAAGGTTGATTTTTAACAAACCATATATCTCTTTATGTGTTTTACCCGTGTTTAAGCAGAGCCGAGTTAGTTATCATAGGGTAGATTGGTAGAATTGAACAAAAGTCAAATTTTGAGAAACATTGAGGATTTATCCTCTCATGTGATAGCTAGTTTTGGTTTCCTAATTTACTCTCTTTCAATTGGGGGGTGGCGCCAGGGTGACGGATTTCACTTTTATAGAATATTTATGCGTTTTACCCAAATCGCGTAGGAATTTTGGGAATGACCAAATCATGTAGCTTCACATGGGTTCAGTTTCTATTTTTACCCCTTCCCAAAAATCAACCGTGTATATAGTCATAGGATCGTCCAAAATAGGGTTATTGTTTAAACGACAGCCCGAGGCACCTCACCAAACCACTCCTACATTTTTCCCATAAAAAAATTCTAACTCTACTCGCTCCCGCTTCATCGCCAAAAATAGAAACCTTAGTTCACACCATTGACAATGACCTAAAAGCCTATTTTTTTCTTCACTGGTCACCTTCATTTAGTGTTCATCAGCACTTTCAATATCCGACCTCATGCATCATTGATAAAATAGAGAATGGTAGCTCTTAATGCTTCACTAGCGACCATGTGAACTCCCTCTAAATGTGGAACCGCCACATTAGTGGCCCCTCTAGAGCCGATCCTACGGATATGGAGGGAGGTAAATGCAGGTACACAGCTGAAGACGCATGGCGGAGGATTTATCCCAGGCAGTGACACCCCGGGGTTTCGACTCCTGCCCGACTTGAACAAAAGTACCATGCGCCCCCAGCTGCGCTATGCCCTGGGGACCCATGTGAACTCCCTCTAGAGGTTATTAGAGGGAGTTATACTTCCATATTATTTTGTATTTATATTATCATGTTCGTACAATTTATTATGATATGTTGTGGTGTTATTTTGTAGATATTA
>JBAMIB010000002.1:5044657-5058763 GCA_037177415.1 Kaempferia rotunda
TCATCATGAATGAACTTGAAATGAAATCCATATCTAGATCCTCACAAGGTAATTTTTTTTGGTGGCTCCCAACCTAATCTCAAAAGCATTTGATAGTGGAGAGCTCTCAAGCATCTAGTGTTTCATGTTCTACCATAAGCTTTCTTATCTTCTATTCTTTACCACAATCATAGAAAAAATGCATTTTTATGAAGGTGATCATGGAAAATAAGAACAAAGCAAAAGAAAGCAAGTTTCAAGGTAAACAAGCAAAAGAAATGCACGAAGTTAGAATTAATGGAAGATATGGATACATTAAAGGATATGTGAGTGTGTGGCTCAATTTCCCATTTGAAACTCATTTCACCATTTGTTATCATGTAATTGAGCTTCTCATTTGGTTTTCTTGGTCACTTAATGTTTAAATTGTCAACTTGGCACGAAGTGGGCACGAAGTTGGCACACTTTTCCTTTTAAAACTGCTATTTAATTCTACACAATAAAATTTTAGCCTCATCCCTTTAGCTTCAGCAACATTTGAGTTCACAACATGAGATTCAGCCTCACATGTTTGGCACATAACCAATGCAAAGTTTGTAACATAATTCAGATTCCTTTTTGCCAATTCCAGCTTCTAAATTCAGTTGGCCCATCATAGCTTTTCCACAATCAGTTTTTTGAAAAGTATCATTCACAAATTTCCCATTTAAGAATCTTGCACTTTGGTTTCATTCATCAACAATTATCTTTCCAAAACAACAGATTTCAGCAATGAATTTCCCAGCTTACAAATTCCAATTCAGCAGCTTCATCAATTAAGAAATAAGCAACAAATCAAAATTCAGTAACTAATCAGCATTTCAACAATAGCAATTAGATTCAAATTTACAGCAGCACTTAACTCCATCCGAATTAATTTCATTTCAAAGACTAACTTCTATTTCCTGCTAGCAATTCACTTTCAACAACAACAAAGTGCACTGCTAGCTCAAATTCCAGCAGTTAAGAATGCATTTTATAGAAATTCAGAATCTACAGATTTTCCATTTGCTTTAAATTCAGTAGAGCTCCCCCACACTTAATCTTTTGGCCGTCCTGGGCAAATTTCACCTCAGAATAGTATAAATTTCAGTAGTATCAGTGCTATTTTTGTGTGATTACCTTTTAACACTACAAGTTGCTGAAAGTGACTTGATCTCTATACTATCCTAAAGACTAAAGCATAATCTTGAAACTCTTTTGGCACAGCATGTTCAGTTTTGTTAACCCCATTGACGCCTTGTTGTTACTTCTAACTTGCAATACGAACTTGGCACAGCACAATTTCCTTTCAATTTAATTTGGCAGCAACTGAAACATGAATCTATTTCTGAAATTACCAGCAGAGTTCAACTAGATTACAACTTCAATTCTTCAAATTTTCAGCTTCAGCCTTCATCCGACCACAACATATTACCAATTTTTTATTTCCAGCAGCCTCATGTTTTCATCAGCAAACTTCATGTTCAATACTGATCATTCAGCTTTATGTTTTCATCAGCTTCCAACCAATCTGTTGAAGAAAGTTCCATTTCAATTTCAACAGATTCCAGAATTAGAAATCAACAATTCAGCTACACTCTTCGAATTCAGCAATGACTGATTCTAATACATCCTTGCACTTCCTGTAATTCACAGTACTCACTACTTCAGCTTCAATTCAAACTTCTGACCACAGTCAATATCCACAACTTAAATTCTCAACAGATTTTAGTAACACGATTGTTTCATTTCAGCATCAGATTTAGAAGGTCAGCACAGCACAACAATTTCAGCATCTCAGCACATGTAACATTCCAAATTCCTTGTAGTGGCATGCTATTTTTACTAAATTAAGAACTAAATTAGATTCTTGATACTATGTTGGCACAGCAGAGCTTTCATTTTAGGCAGCACAACTTTCATTCTCCAGCCAACTCAATTCCAAACACTACTTCATAAACTTCAGCCATCAGCCAAATCATCCAAATAAGGCATCCGAAATCAGTTGGATAATAAAGTAGCACAACACTACATAGTTTGTAGAAAACAGCTCCTCTGATTCCTTGAAATGCAACTCCTGTTCCTACTTCAAACTACCAGCTTACCTCAAATTCTAGCATTCGAAGTTGTATTTACA
The DNA here is from genome assembly GCA_037177415.1 of Kaempferia rotunda. Taxonomy (NCBI): domain Eukaryota; kingdom Viridiplantae; phylum Streptophyta; class Magnoliopsida; order Zingiberales; family Zingiberaceae; genus Kaempferia; species Kaempferia rotunda. Next base: position 5,046,795 of record JBAMIB010000002.1, read on the forward strand.
ACATTTTAGCATTCACAGCTTTTGAAATTTAAGAAATTTGAATTCTGAATTACTAAAGTTTCTGATACAATCTTTGGCAACTCCCTTTGTTGAATTCCTACTTCCGTTGGGTGCTATTAATCCATTTCTCAACATCTCAAACCAGCTGAACTAGTTCAGAATTAACCCACTTCGAAAGCATCATTATTGAAGAACTTGAGATTAAAGTTTCATAAGTTTTACAGTATATTTCAACACTGGTTTTTGCCAAGTTCCAGGTTTTCCAGCTCCAATTCTCAAGCTCTAGCAACCTGATACTCTATTCCGACACTTAACAATGCATTTCACTTTCAAACTTTAGTAATGTACTGACATTTCAAAACTTGCATTACTTCAAAATCCAAAATTCAGTTACAATTTCAGAGATTGCACCATTAAAACCCATTTACCATCTAAGATACAAAATCTTCACTTGATTCCTTTTATGCTTTGATTCTTCCTCTAGTTTCTTGATATAAAGCTGGCACATTCTTCCTTGCACAGTTCAAAATTTTAAGCACCTCCAAAGAGCTTCAAATTAACCTTTTCTCACTACATTTGGCACATCTTTTGAACATGCAAGTTGCTAAAATTCATTTTGCTTGCATAAACACGTAGCTAACTGCAGTCTAGCCATTTTCTCATTCAAAACTTCAAATTTTCAGCAACTAAATCAAAAGAAAATTAGCCTTCCAACATGTGATATCTCCCCCACTTAAAATTTTAGTCATCTCGATCAAAACACATTAAGTATCAATTAATGCATCCATATCCAAGAAAGAATAAAAAGATGATGAACAGCAAAGAGTCAAGAGAAAATGAGATGACAAGGTTAAACCTAACTAAAATATGTGAAAGAAAAAAAACAAAAGATCACCCTTCATAATTATTATTTAAAATCTCATCATGTAGCTTGGAAAGAATCTAAGCAAGTTCTAGAGTAACAATCACACTAGTTCCTCACAAATTAGGTTGATACCTCACTAGGCATGAAAATTTTTCATTTCAAGTCATTCAATTCAAATATCCAACATCAAGATTTAATTTCATGCAATTCATGGATCCAAGAAGCCATAGAATTTCAAAACGTTGGCAATCAAATATAACTAACTTCCATAACTTCTAAATTGATACAAAGAAAATTCAAAGGTCCATTTAGTCTCTTGAAATTCGAATCCACACTATCCAAGGTGAACCGACACATATGCGTAATTTATTAACATAAAAGTAACATCATTAAGAAAACATGCTTATATACAATTTATTTGATAATCTTGGATGAATAATCATGGTAATCGCTGATTACTCTGAACCAAATACTCCCTAAGGGTTAAAGTATTTTTAATCCTATATAATTCCAATTTTTTAGATAATGAAAAGATAGCCATAGGACTTATTGAAGTAGACATGAACAATGACATAAACATCACATATTTCTGCTCAAAGTTCAATATAACTATTATAGATTTTGTCAAACACATTAAAATTCTAATCAAGCCAAAGGTTATGGAAACGGCTAGAAGCACAATGTTTAAATTGACATTGATTTATTAGGAAAAATAATGATTGAAATAAATATAAACTTAAGGTACAAATATATAATATCATCGAAGCACTTAGTTCAGCGAGAATTTACTTCCTTAAACTAAAATATTTCTCGTCAAAAATCCTAGCACGACTAGACCGAACCATTAACGTAATATACCGAATATATATAATTTAAAATGATTAAAAATAACATAATTAAATTTATTTAAGAAAAAAATAATATTGGTGAAAATTAAGAGAGAAATGTATTTATATCACTTAATGGAATTTTTTTTAATTTAAATAACTTTTGATATTTTATGGGGATAAATTTAACTGCTTTTTCAAAGCCTGTTATATGGGAGTTATTGGGTTAATTTCGCTTCTCCCCCTCCTTCGTTCGTGAACCCCACCTGGCACCACGCGCCGCCTCCATCCCCGATCACAACCAGCAAGGGCCTGCGGTCGGCCGCTTTGGTTTCGAATTCGGTGGTTGTGGTGGTGACGGGCACGTGCAACCACCAGAGATTCCACGCGATCGCCTGACAATTTCACCTCAGCCATCGTCAACGAGATCGGCGCCGACCCTCTCCTCTGTCGAGGGTTTCTGGAGATCGAAGTCGATCCCCGCCGTAGACAACGCTGTCTGTTCTCCCAAGATTGCCTCCGTCGGTGCCTGTCGGAGCAACGCCACAACTAGCTCCCTCCTCCGCGCGGCAGTCGCTGCTGCCCTCTACGGCCATCAACTGCACCACTATCGCCTGCAGGCGTTGCTGACCGTTGGCCATCCCCACCGCCTTGATCTGCCGGAGAAGGTGATTAAGAGTATTAATTAAATTAATTTATTTGCATATTTAGAGATTCGTTTAAGCAATCCATAGGTTATAGATTTATGGATGGATTGATTAAAATGTTGGATTAATTAGATTGATAATTAACTGATTAATTTAATCAATCGTTAATCAAATGATTAATGTAATTAATATAGAATTTGAATAATATGATCAGTTAATTGATTTAACTGCATTAGAGTTTAATAATCAGATCATAGATTTAATTATTTAAAGTATTAAGTCGAATAATTAATCAATAGAGTTTGATTATTGATTAATAGACTTTTAGGTTCTTTGCATCTTTTACTTGTAGATGTGGGTTCAAGATAGACCCTTTGACTAGAAGACTGTTAGTGTAACCTACATTGAGGTGGATATTTCCTACTTGTTCTCATTAGCAATCGTTGGTATAGTCTGTCGACCACTGTCTCCCATTCGTGGTTGAGAGAGTCATCAGTGACCGTTGGTACATCCTGTCGGTCGAACATTATATCTCATTCGTGGTTGAGAGAGTCGTCAGTGATCATGCCACATACGACTGCCCATGAGACATTCGTGGTAGCGAGTTACCGTGCAGTCCGTAGATAGATAGCTAAGTATATAACCTGTCTGCCCACGAGATCATTCGTGGTAGCGAGTACCTGCAGACAGTGACTATTTGCTTATCCTGACTACCTACGAGACCATCTGTGGAGCGTTCTCCTACGGTCAGTGCGTGTTATTTGCTTACCTGACTACAAACCATCCGTGATAGAGAAATGGATTTATATCCAAATACAGAAGCAACTTAAAAATCAATAATATGGTTTATGTAATCAAACATATGCTCGTCAACAATATGGATTGAACCAACATAGGCACAAACAAAGAAGAAAGCCGGTTAAACTAGCCATCCAACCTAAACAAAAAAAACCAAGCCTAGAAAGGCTTACTACTTAAGAAAAAGTAAGGAAAAGAAGTCTTATTTAAACAAAGATAAACATGCAGTAGATTTAAACCAAAGAAAACATACACAAATACTATAACTTATGTAAAACTTTGTGGAAGAAAAACTTATTTTATTACATGAAGGAACCCATATTTATAACAAAGTTAGGGTTGACCTATTCTAGGAAATAAATCAAAATTTAATCCAAATTAGGATACTAAATTATCCCTAGCCGTATTTAGAGATATTCAAACTATTTCTATCCATATCTAGGGATACTAAATTATCCCTAGCCATATTTATAATATTCTAACAATAACCAACTTTTATGTACATGCAATGTGTCTTAATTTTCTGAAACATTCTTTAAAGAAGAAATCAGAGATACTAATTGTTTGGTCTCGGCAACATTTCTTCATTCCAGTCTTTGGTTTTTATACAACTCATGGTTTCAATCACCAATTGGTATTGATAATTAAGGTCAAAAATTTCATTCTGATCACTAACTGATATCAATACTTTGTTAGAAATGGAGTAGATTGAAATTATTGTTATGTCAGCATGGGTAAATGTCATTGTGTCGCCTAAGCCTAAGAGTTTCGATGGCGTTGAACAAGACACATTAGTCCAACATCCTCTAGATTCAACTGAGATAGGAACATTTTATTCCCTAACTCTTCCATCGTTTTCGTCTATTAGATTCAAGGAGGAGATGAAACATTAAAAGGAGAAAGGATGAGTAGAGGAGAGCTTGACAATATTGGCTAAGAAGAGAAGAGGAGAGCTTGATAATATCCACTAAGAAGGAAGATTCTCTTTTCGTAACAAACCTTTGATTCCGTCCCCCAATTATGGGGAGTAGATGAAATCCCTAAAAGAGACGAGTAGACATAATGCACCAACCAAAACATCAATAGTAAGCAAATAGTGCAAGAAGTGATACCAACGTTAAAAAAAATCTAAATGTATTGATATTCTTACCATACTGGTTCAATTACGGTACCATTTCAGCTCCAATTATGCTAGTTTAAGTCCAACTTCTAACAGTTAACTGAATTGAATATTTTTATGAACATGCTAAGAAAATTATAGGATTAATCTCAGTAAGATGCTATAAAAGTCAATGCACTTATTTGATGCACAACCCTTATTTTTGTATTATGAAAATCAATTGGATGCATTTTTAAATATTTTTGCAGCTTGTTGCTATAGATTTTCTTATTCAATTTTACAAGTTACATAAATTTATAGTTGAAAGTAAATCATAGAAGTGGAAGAAATTATTAATTAAATTTCTTTTGATATCAGTGTGCTTTAAAGTATGCAGAAGCATATTAATGTCAGTGTAACATTATAGTGAAACATTACTATTCAGGCCAAAGACCAAAATATTGTTACAAGTCATTACCTTGTGCCTTGATACAACTAATTAATAAACTAGTGTCTTATTGTTGTCAGAACTACCAATATAATTTGTTTGCTTCCAATATGCATGTAACTATGCGTGCCTTTTTAACACCAGAACATGTGGTATTGTGGTAGTGTGATAATCTTACCAAACCCTAAGAAAGAAACCCTAAACCCAAAGAAAGACAAAGGCTGCATGCCCCTTCCTTCTATGTGAGAACTGGACCCTTCACTCTGATGTCTTTTCCAAGGTTGCAACAGGGACTATTATGGTTTTGTTCAGCCTGATCCAAATAACTGAAAATGACGAGGATTGGTGAAGTTGAAGGTAGGTATGAAAGAGATGGGCTGAACTGGATAAAAGTTGCATCAAACTGGACATTCTGCTTGAGCTGAGGTAACTATGATAAATACTTGGCAGAACCAGGCTAATTAGCTGATTTGTGTAACTCCTTGTTACTTCTACACAGTTGTGCAGAGTCAGGTGAAATCTATGGTTTGTACAAGGTAAACCTTAAGATCTCAGTGACCTGTAGTTTCTTAATTTTGGCAGCTCAATCTACACCATTGAGCTTAGTGATGGAAAATAGGCCAACATGTGCTTGATGCTAGATAGCTGTGGGATAGGGCTTGGTATTATAATATTTTGAGCACATAAATTAGTTTATCATGATGAGACGATGAACAGATTCTTATTTTTTCTATTAGAATTTAGTTTGTGGGACTATATTCTTTATTGAGCTAGTGTGATGATTAATTCTAATAGGTGATCCTGTTAAAATGGCAATGGCGAGTGTTGAAGAAGGCCTTCCTTTGCCAGAGCGACTTGAAAATTTGTCCAACAATCTCACTTCATTATTGCCTCTGCTTACTGTAAGATAGCTTTATTTATTTTCTTATCTATGTTTAGTGAAGTCCATAACTTTAAATACACCATCATTATAGACAAAAATCATGTGCATTTTGGGAAAGGAAATGGATTTAGATGTGCCCATGGGTCATGCCCAGACAAGGACAACTTGGCAATTGTCGAGAAATACCCTAGTTGGCAGTGTCGAGCATAACTAGGGGTGCTACCAAACCAATCCCAGCGGTGGCTCAGCTACAATAGTCCTTTGTTGTGCCTGCACAAATCAAGCTCATTAGGCAAGAAATTTTATCATTAAAATATAAAATTTATAAAAATCTAACAGTATTAGACATAAGTATTTGTCTTATTTTTTTCAAAAATTTTAATGGTAATTTTGTGTGATTGTATTTTTTTGCAGTTATTTGAGGTGTAAAAGGGAAGATATACAAAATAAAAAATGGAAATGTTATGATAAAAAATAATGAAAATATAAATATAATAAGAAATCTGAAAACATTAAAATTAAGTACCTATTTGATATTTTTCAAAATTTGTAAGGCTACTATGGTAAAATATAATTTTTTTAAAAACTTATTTGAGTGGTATAGGGATAATAAAAAAGAAAAAATAGAACCTGGGTCATAGCAAGGACCAACATGTGGGTTGAAAGGTTCGTGCACGACATGCTGAGGTTGTTGTCAATGATTGGTGTATTAGGGTCAATACATCTCAAACCTTGGTTACGTCAACTTCAAAGGAGTAGTCTTACCTTAACTAGTAAAACATATTACATTGCAAAATTCAAACAAGGATGAGCTTCTACTGATTCTTTATCGGATTAATGCAAAGTACCACCAGTTCAGAAGTTAAACCTTTGTCTGCATCTGAATCCTTTCCATATCAACGTTTGAATAATTTCCAGTTCTAACTTTTTTTTTAATTTCATTTCTCTTTTAATTAGATTTGGTCTGATTTTGGATTATAAATCCTATATAAGAGGCTTAAATATTCGTTAGAATGACTATCAACACTTGAGGGTTAAGGACATGAGGAAATGAACAAGGCAAAGTTAGAGGATTAATGAGGCAGATGAAGCAGAGGTAGAGGAGTCAATCAGAAGGTTTTGCTCCTAGTAAAGACACATTAGATTAGACATGGAAATGACCTTATGAACAAAACCTCATTGATCAAAGTCCACTTGGTGGCCTAAAGTTGCAAAGCCTCACAAGCTTGTCTGTTATCCTCTGGCTACTCCCATTCTATAAATAATCCCAAATTTCCCCCATCTAACTCCGACACTTGCCTACTTGAGGCACCTCCATTTCAATGGCCAGTGGCGGAACTTCCTCTAAACACTTCTTTCAAGCCTTTCATCAAAACCCATTGTTTCAATTTTCAAAAACCTAGTGGATATTTTACCTCATTAAAGAAAGGTCTCTTATATAGGCTTGGATTTGAAACCTTATAAAAAGCCCCTTTATCCATACCCTTTTACAACCAGATGAAATAATATATCATTTCAGTTAAATCAATATGGCAGTGGCTATCTCAAATTGGGCATTCATCAATATTCTTAGCAAGGTATCTGTAGCTATTGACGTGCAATATCTGTTGAATCATTAAGTCTTCAGTTTGTATAATCTAGGAGGAATGATTTTACCATGATAGATAATTAGTGGAATATAACAGGACTTGGGAGACATTATACCGAAAGACACTCTTTTGTGGAAACTCCACCTGCTTAAGTCAGGTTCTGCTTATGTGAATTCTCGTCTGCATGCTATTTCAGCTGAAGTTCTAATTCTTGCCAGGTAGTTTTTTTTTTTCATATATCTGTCAACTTTATTGTAAATAAAAAATCTTTACATATTGTGTTGTAGTACATAGTACGTGTAAGCAAGAAATTGTTGTCTCCCTTGTTTTTATATATGTTTTCCTCCCATTACATGGGTCTTATAGATGTAAAGTTCTGCCAACTTGACATATTGCCGTTTTTGTCCTTTTTTAGTTAATAGGGAAATGGATATTTTTTTTTTCCAGATTGTTTTTAAGTGAACCATTTTGACATATTTTTTACAACCTAAGACAAGATTTCTAATGTTGCATCCAAATACAAAAATGCTTTTCATCCTGAATGTTGTCTTTCTTTCTTTCTTCCTTTTACCTTACAACGTGTGCATTTTTGGGACGAAAGGTAGACATATAATTATATCTATGAAAAATGTAACCTAGTGGGAAGGATAACATGTTACCAAGTGGGGATGAAGCAGATCGGCTTTGGGCTTCACTAAAGAATTGCAGAGTTAGATATTTCAAGGACAGCGGGCACACACTATTGCTAGTAAGTTGCCATCCGATCAAGGAATCATTTATCTTTTTTTCTTCAGGAGCCTGAATTTTTTTTTTAGGCTAATTCATTGTTATATGATTTTTTTAGTTCCTTGGCCTTTTGCACTAACTGCATTTATTGATATATATTTGATAAATTTGCATTCTTTCTTTTTAGAATCTGAAATATGTTGAACATGCAAGCTGAAAAAATGCATGAAATTTAGACTTACAGTGTTATTTATTGAGTTTGTTTGCACAAATTGTGAAATAGTTGATAATATCAGAGTCCATTTGACATATGAATACTTTTTTCTTTCTTCCAACACTGGCAGGAAGAGGGCATTAATTTATTAAATATTTTGAAAGGCACCATCACATACCGTCGTTCTAGACAATATGACACAGTGACAGATTACCTTCCTCCATCTCTCAGTGATTTCAGAAAAACGTTCTCTCAAAACGAGAGGTAAGGTTAGCAATATCATATTTGATAAGTAATGTTTCATGGAAAACAGTGTATTTCACATCCAACATACCAATTATTGACTACAGATGGTATGTAGCTGCAGCAAGTCCAGTTATGCTATCTACTCTTGAAGATGGAAGAATAGTAAGGGGTCTTGCAGGTGTTCCCAATAAAGGTCCCTTACTTTTAGTTGGAAATCATATGATATTGGGGCTAGAGCTTCGTCCTCTTTATGAAGAATTTTTAAAGGAGAAAAAGGTCATTATACGTGGCATGGCACACCCTTTTTTATTCTCAAGGAATACTGAAACTCCACGGAAAGAGATTTCTATCAATGAAACTCTCAGTGTTTTTGGTGCAACACCTGTGACTCCAATGAATATGTATAGGCTATTTTCAAAAGGATCATTTATACTCCTATATCCTGGAGGTGCTCGTGAAGCTCTACATCGTAAGGTAACTTCAGGGAAGTTAAATAGTTCTTTTACAAATTTTCTTGCATTCTGAAAAATTATTCTCAATTAAAACTTTTATGATTTACGTTAAATTTTAGAACATTTCATATGCACTTGTTCTAGTTCTTGCATATAATATACATATTTGCATGCAAAAGTCTCTAGTTAAATTAGGGTGTAGAAGTGCCAATATGCACAACCTATGCATAAGAACTTTTATGGTTTACATTAAATTTTAGAACATAACTCCGCCCATGATGACCGGTCAAGGCCGGTCCCAAGCCCGGATAAAGGAGGGTTGCGTTAGGTTGTCAGCCAACGTTAAAACTACGACAACTATTCAACGAATGCATTCATCTATGTATATCAAAGTGTCTATTTCAGTGAGTGGTGTTTTGCCCAAATGGGCATTGTCAATTCTCTACGTGAGATCAGGTTGTGCATCCAACACTTTAATTCTAAATTAGGATAATGTGTATAGTTGTAGTGTTCAAATGATGGTATAGGAAATTAAATCATTCCATATGCCCATGTATGCTGTAGCTTTGTGTGTAGAATGAGCATTGATTAATATGAAAGATCCATGAATGTCCAAGAATAAATGTGTTCTCAGGGTCTTGTAAAGTAGTTTCTTTGGCCATCAAGCTACACTCTTAGATTTTGGCTGATGATCTGCTGCTTATTAAGGGTGGAATTTTTCTTGCATGAAACATTGTATTATTCATCACAAGAAACATTTTAACAAACACAAGGTTTTCCAGCTATGCAATTGGATCCATTGTTTTGCTGGATAAATCTCAATGCATTTAGGGGATTTGTAGAAAGCCTATATGGTTTAGCAGCAGTGGCCTCAGTATGAATCATCACCACAATCTTATGAAGAATCTTAACAAAAAAAAAATGGACTGTTGATTGGTACTAAAGAATACTTCCTGAGCATTTAAATATTGAATTTGTCAACAACGCATGCATCAACATTAGTCAAATCATTCTTAATCCATAACAATAAGTTCTAACTGGTTCTCTTAGTTGTTTGCAATATTCTGCAAATAATCTTGATCTTTGTAGGTGCATGTGGTATTTCTATTGACTACTAATTTCAATTTAACTTGAAACAGTGAGGAGCTGAACCTAAATTTGACTGAAGCAGCTGAGGTACTAAGCCTTGTTTCATTTTATCATTCCATAGGATATTAATCAAATAATTCCCTTGTGGTTGGAATACATGCATGGCTACTTGTTGCTAATAGGATATGTTTAAGTTGAGAAGATTAGGTTTTTATTGTGAATTTTACGGATCCATTTATTTGTAATTGGCTGCTCTGAATTGATCCACTTTTTCTTTAGTTAATTGAAATAATTGATTGATTGAAATAGTAGGCTGCAATGTCTTCTTGGCCTATAAGCTTCTCAAGGGATACTACTATCTCTATCCTTGGTTTTCAGCTGACCATATGCAAGAGATATAATTTCTGATTTATGTTTGTAAAGCTGTTTCATTTCTTTTCCTGATACAATTACAATGAGGCTTTAAATGAACATGGCATTTAGGATGTTGACTAAACTCGATACAACTAAGTAAATTAAATAAATAAGGTTAAAAAACAGTGAACTTTATTCATTAACATGCATGAACAAATCTCGTAAACCATTCATGAATAAACTTGTTTATTAACTTGAATAAAGTTCAATTATTTTTTTAAATAATATTTAAATATATAAAAATATGATGCATATCTTAGATACTTTATATTATTTATAATATATTAATAATTGATCTAAATTATAAATATAGTAATGTCTCTTGTTGAACTTGATAAAAAACTCAATCTCGATAAGACTAATAATAAACACTCTTGTACAATCTCAGAAGATAAATGAACAAGCTTGAACACATCAAAAATTAACTCAGCCGATTGAGTCTGCTTGAATTATTTATGGCCTAGAAACAATTATTCTACCATGAGGATTTAGTAGTTGTTCCACTTTCTACCTCTCGTGTCTATCCGTGTAATACATAAGCTTTGGAGTTTATTTGTTCAAGTTAGTGCATACTTAAATTTTCTAAGAGGCTAGTAGAAATGTGTTATTAATGCAACTTCCAAATCAATGATGCGAAACTATCTATCTCAAATTTTGTCCTCTACCACTTATTGACCAGCCTTTCGTTTGAGGTCCATTTGGTTGGTCATTGACCTATTTTGTGGGGATCACATGGTAGGGTGATGAGATAGTGGTACGATTTGTCATACTTCATTGAACGGAGTAGGTTGAGGAACTACCAATAGAAAAATTAATGCAGTAAAAATGAAAATACCAAAATGAAATCACGGAGTTGCTAAAAAGAATAAAATAAAAGATATTGGTATTTGAGAGAAAATTGATGTTGCTATAAAATATGATAAAATAAATTGACATGGTATGAACATGTTCAAAGTTTAACAGAGTTGAATCCATTATAGCTGGAAGATATTAAGGGAAGAGGAGGTCAAAGAAAATCATTGGACTAAAAAATTTATCGGATTGACTATTGACAGTCCTACCTAGAACTCAAAAAGGAATAAGATTCATATAGCCGCTTACAAATAATTGGGACAAACATGGTAGATGATGATAATAACATGGTATGGTAATGAGAGATTGAGAGTTGGAGGTTGCACTCCTAGTTTATGTCTGAGTCTCGAGAAATTACCCTTAACTTCTGGTTGATGTGGAGGTGGAGAGTAATTGGTGGTTGCATCTTTATTTGGTTCACAGGAAAACATTGGTTTTCCTTCTTATTTATGAACACAGTTATTTTAGGATTCTATACTATTTGACAATGTTTGTTATGCATAGGACTCAATTTTATTCCGATGTTTCACAATATAAAACATCTACTTTACTGCTTCGATAATAGTAATCTTTTATTAAGTTTTGGTACAAGTACTGTCAAGGCTCCAAATTGTATGATTTATGTTATCTTACAGGTCTCAGTCCTCCCCCCTTTGGGTTCTATTATCACTACCTCCATGGCAGCAACTTTTGCAGACCATTTAATTTCAAATGGAGTTGAGACTACAACGGTAGAGGACATGTCTAACTTGCTCCCAACTTTTTTTTGTACATTGAGCATCCATTTCATCATGACTTGTTTCTCTGGACTGTTCGTTGT
>JBAMIB010000002.1:5063576-5075882 GCA_037177415.1 Kaempferia rotunda
CTTTTGCCTTGTCGACAACGTCACTGACCTCCCAATTTGGTACTCCTATCGATCCGCGCTCAGGACGACTCTCCGAAGCCTTATCGACATGGATGGATTCAAAGGCAAAATATTTCTACGAACAATTTCACCATCTCATTTCGAGAAGGGGGAGTGGAACAAAGGAGGGGACTGCGTGAGGAGGCAACCATTTAAAAAAAACGAGGCAAGATTGGAGGGAAGAGATCTGGACTTCCACCAGATTCAGATAGAGGAGTTCAGGGAAGCTGAGAGGGTCGGAAAGGAGAAGGGAGTGAAGTTGAAGTTGTTGGATGCAACAGGAGCCATGTTGTTGAGGGCCGACGGTCACCCGAGCCGGTTCGGCCATTGGGCACACGAGAACGTGACGTTGTATAACGACTGTGTGCACTGGTGTCTGCCCGGACCAGTCGATTTATGGAGCAACTTTTTGTTTGCGACGATGCTAAGCGAGTAGGTTAGAGCTGAAGAGATGGTTGAGCTTTTGTAATTCTAATGATATCTATCGTTAAGTCTCTCTTCAGTTCTCGACTAGGTAATTGATTGATTCATCATCATGGGTATCGTGCAAAATGTTATGTTCTCCGAGTATTTTGGAAAATTTGATCCTTTTGATTAGGGCATCTCTAATGTCAGGTTTATGAAAAATTTGTAAAACTTAAAAAGTTGAATGAAAACTTTTGAACAATTGTAGAGATGATGTTTGTAGTTTAAGAGCATCAATGAAAATTTAAACATGCTCTTTTATCCCGAAATTGAGTTAACATGCATGAAATCATACAATTCATGTTATGGATTGGAACACACAAAATCTCATTCAGAACTCTATCTATTGAAGATGTTTTAATAAACTTTTATATTATTGATGTTACATATTGAAATAATAAAAAAAAATTATTTAGAGTATTTAGAGCTCTGACTATTAGAGATGCTCATAATCGCGTAGCGCGATCATAACCAATCTTCTCGCAATAATTGAGTTACCTAAAATTTCAAGCATGTGATTGAACATCGCCGACCTTGTCTGTTTGTCACAATGAAGGACTTGCATTACAGCTATGCTATGGTACACTTCGAGTACTAAGTAAAGAATAAAGTAGACAATTTTAAATAATAATAATAGAAAATTAGGAATAATTTAATATTTAGGGCACATGGATTAGATGGGATTAGGGATTTGTGGTGTTGCAGTTATTTTTCTTTTTTTTTCCATCAGTGAGCACATGCCACGTGGGTAAGAAGGCTTTCTTGGGGGTTTTTAAATGGAAAGTGTAAAGCAGAATCTTAGATCCGAGAGTTTCTGCGTGTCTCATGTGAAAGCGGTTTTCAGACTTCTAAATTATTTAAGGGTGTAAAAAATAAATCCTATCTATCCGACATACCATCTAAATCGATCCCAAAAAAAATTATATTTAAATTGAGTATTTTTTAATTTAAATTAGAAGATTTTAAATTGAAAATTTTTAAATAATTGATTTGGATTAATCTGAATTTAAGATTTAATAATTTTTATAAAGTTAAATAAAATTTTATTTTAAAAATTAAGATACTTTTATATACGGGTATCAATTCAGATGGATCGGGATAGATTTAAATCGGATTAGATTTTTTTAAAATCCTAATCCGAACACAACCTGAATGCTATCTAAAACCTCTAAATCCGAATACTATCAACCTGACTTTGATCCGAATAATTTAATTTAAAATGATTTTTTATAAATATTTTTCTTATAATTCTTAAATTTTATCCGAATAATATGTACTAGCATCGAGGAGTATTATGATTGGTTATTTTTCCGAACCGAATATACATAAAGTATATTAATTTTAAAAATAAAATTTAACTTAATTTTAAAAATCCAGTCAACTCTAAATTAAAGTCAATTCAAATCAACTTAAACCCGACCTAAGAGCATCCACATCAGCTACCCTATATAAAGATTTTACTCTAAATTTTAGATAGAGTAGCTAAAAAACCTTTGCATCAGCTACCCTATCTATTCCCTAAATTTAGAGTTTGTGAATAGTGATTCTCTATATTTAGGGAATGAAATCTTTACCCTAAAAATAAAATAATGTTTCTTTCCCTCTCTCTCCTTCCACTCATTCTCTCTCTTTCTACTCATTCCACAAATATAATAATAAAAAAATAAATGAGAGAGAAAAAACAATTAAAAAAATGAAGATAATGAAAAATTTAGGGTAGCTGATATAATGTGTAGTAAAAAGTGATTATCTAAATTTAATAAAGTTGATAATTTACCCTAAATTTTAGATGTAGAATAGGGAAACTGATGTGGATGCTCTTAGGTAGATACACAATCCCATTAATGTACACATCCTCTGTTACTAAATTAAAGAGGTGCTTGGTTGGAAGAAATGAGAGTGGAGAATGGAAAAGAAATTGAAAGTTAATGGTTGGTTTGGGAGAATTGGTGATGAGTCCCACATATTCAATCTTCCAAATATGCGAATGAGTTATTACGGAGAAAAATAGGAGGAATAGGTATCAAATTGAAACTTTTATTATTTACAATTATTCTCATTATTATTCTCATTCCCTTCCCCGAACCAAGTGCCTTCTGAGGTGCCTAATTAATTTATAATTCTAATTCAATTTAATTTATTATTTTAGTTTGAATAAAATAATGACACGCCTATCAATGCTAGTCCACTGTGAGTGCTTCATTAATCATATATACACACCTAATTAATTTAAAATTCTAATTTAGTTCAATTCAAAATTAAACCTTAGATTTAATTCTATTTCATTGTCTATTAACTCATAAGATAAATTAATCATCGAAATATCAATTTATTTTCTCTTTTTTCTTTCCGAGACGAAGAAATTTCATAGTGTAGATATGAAAAAATAATTGGGAGCTTGAAGGTATATATTTTAAACTCTAAGATTAAAGAAAAAACCATTAGATAAAAATCAAGACAATTAGAGCCTTGGATGTGTAAGAATAATTTTTTGATTTCCTTCTTTTGTAACTCTCATATTGGAATAAACTCCTGTAGTCTTCACGGATGCTCACTCTCGAATTTTTCTTTTTTTCATCCCTAGTTATTTAGTGGTTGATTATAAATTAACTCCATAATTTATCTCCATTTATACAATCAGAGGGAGGACTGTGAGGAATGTATATGGTGTATAATGAATAAACTCCTATAATCCTTTTGCATTAAGGACAATAGACCCATTTAAGCTACCAATTATTATTATTTTTTTTTAATTGACATGAGGTATCTGGTTTATGTCAATTAATTTTGGAGGTAATTAGCTTGGTCCATAGAAATTTTTTATCAGCTATTAAGATAAATCAAGAAGTATTTATAGATGGTCCATTAATCTAATATTTTTAATTCAAGCATTTATTAAAAAAATTTATTTGTTAATTTGTTAAAATTAAAACTCAGTACTTCTTAGATGCTTCAGAAATTGAACAGATATCCTATCATTACTGCACTAACTTAATCAATTGAAACTAAATCAGTTGACTAAGTTAATTTAAACTTAATTAACTTTACATACCAATCATTAAAATAGACTTTTAATTGATTAAAACAACGACTACAATCCTTAAATAAATTATTTCTTTGTTATGTTTTATACCTGTACTTGAATCTCAAAGTACAAATCGCTTGGTACTACCATTCACTTAACAACTTTCCTAAGAGTGTTTGGTATCAAAGACATCTCTCATAGGGTTCTTAAGTTCCACAAACGTAATGGTACCATATTTTTAATTTACTCAAATGTGTCTTGGGATTATGGTGTAGTGGAATGTGTGTTAAATTATCATATAAGTAAGTATCGGTGATTCAATTTCCAACTACGACACATTTACAGAGAGTTTTCTTTTAAATAAGATGTACAACTATATGATGCTGAGCTTCTAGGTTGTCAGTTGCAAATACTTTCCGATTTATCTTAAAGGGCGGTGAAAAACTTTCCTGAGACCAAATTGATCATCCCATATTTGATATTACCTTTCAACATTTTATTTTTATATAAGTTCCTCAAATGGATTAAACCCTAACTCAATTCACATGTCATCATTCACTATTTTCCTAAGTAGTTCGTATCGTTTCAACTATCAACACTATCACTCGATGTTTCTCATATTATTATGGTCGTTTAGAAATATTAGTCAACCCGTTGTTGATCAATTCTAGGTCCATATCTTATATTGGGTAATACAAGTAGAGTGAGCAATTAATCATTTGTAATTTTCTTACAATCATTTTTACATATTTTCTTATTGTTACAAGATAATAAAATTTTAGTATTACTCATTTTATATTTTGGTTTTTATTTCAATTTTAAATTAATAATATTTTAATATTTAATATTTTTTCTTTTTCTCTAAACTAATATTTGTAGTCGCATAAAATTAATTTAATTTATTATATAAACCGTACATAACCGACCGTATAAATCAGAACGTATTGCAATAAAACTGAACCGAATCGTAATAAAATAGTTTAGTTTTGGATTAAAAATTTTTAAAATCGAAATTGAAAAAATCAAAGTAGATAAAATCAGACTTAACTGACAAATAACTTTATTGAATTTTTTAGAAATTTTTAAAAAAAAATTCAGATTTAATCAGAGATGATAAATTTATGAGATATCTATATTCAACTTAGAGAAAGCATCTTTGAAGGTTAAAGAATTAACTTATGAGTTTTTCAAGATTTCTCTAAGTTTATATTAGATTTAGAGAAAGCCTATTATAATAGAAATATATATATAAATATATCTATTCCTGTATTTCTCCGCCCGATTCTTCTTCACCGATTTCCCTCGTCCGAGCTCTTCCTCGTCTCATCCCGACGCCGCCCCTCCCTGGCCACGCCCATCACCGACCGCCAGCGCCGATCGCCGACGGGTCCGTGCCCTAGTGAGCGCCGCCTATCGCCGGCTGAACTCTCTCCCTCTCCTGATCTGTTGCATGTGCCCTAGCATCGCTATCGCCCGAATCTGAGCGCGCCAGGGGACGACCTCTCCACCGCCGGCCAAGTGTAATATCTTCGGAGGGGTTCTTTACAGCCACCTAAGTTTCCTTGAATCAGAATCGCAGATTCGTCTAGTTTACTTTTTGCCGAAACCAAATTCTTCTTTAGGTCGGCGTCGTCTTTGTAGCGTAAAAGTTGAGGTAAAAGTTGAGGAAGTTCTGCTGTTTGCTTCACCATAGGAATCTGTCTTAACAAGGCTTTTGAATGGCTCAGCCTCGCAGTAATGTGAGTTTGCTTTTGCCATCATCCTTTATGATATTTGCTGGTATGTCGGTTGTTTTCCCATTTACATGTCTGCTTCTAACTTTGCGGATAGGCTGTTGGAGTTGATAACACTTTTCGAAGGAAATGGGACCGAGAAGAGTTTCTTCAGAAAGCCCGAGAACGGGAAAGGCAAGAGGTGATTCGTAATCGCCCTGAATAATACAGTCAAATACATTGAGTACTTTTTTTAATAGTTGAATTTCTTATTTTGATTTCTTCTTTCCTTGACACAGGAGGAGGATAGGTTTAAATCCAAAGGTATGCTCTTGGAACATGCTGATGTTACTAGCTTTGCATGATAATTGTTTGGTCAATTACTTTGCCAATTGTTTTTTTGATATGCTAGACAAAGCTCCTCCTGTGCAAAGGAAACCCCTGAAGCACAGAGACTATGAGGTTGACCTTGATTCCCGCTTAGGGAAAACTCAGGTTTGAATTCTAACTTTTGAGAAGCCTGTGGTAAATGTATTGATAACTACCAAATAATAAATTATTCTAATCTGGACAAAGGTTCTTATGTCTATGCAGAAACTTTTTACTGATGAAAAAAACTACTATATCCCCTTGAACTGTTAAGCAAAATTTTTGGATAAATAATGTCGTATCACCATCTCTTTTTAACTGCGACTTAATAGTTCATATATTAATGATCACTTCTTTATCATCTTATGATAATGGATGGCAGAAACATGCACAATTGTTTAGCATCTTCAAAGGATCTTGATTTATAAAATTATCGCTGCAAAATAAGAAATATATGGTTACTTGCCAATCATGACTTAGTGCTTTTGTTTGTTTATTTCAGGTTGTTACTCCAATTGCACCTCTGAGCCAGCAGGTATGTTTCATTGACATCCTTGGAAAACTTTTACAAGTTTAGACAAGCACAATTTTTCTTTTTGGCGGTATGGCTTGTTTTTACCAGATTGATTAAATTTCATGTCAAAGAGACAGCAGTTTTTTAGTTTATGTGAGAGTTGGTATACGCTTAAGTTTGAAGAAAGCTGGAGGTTGTGTTGATTTAATGATGTTTAACACAATATCTTGTAGAAATGAAATCCATAATTACCTCTGCAACTGAGGCTCATCAAGTTATCAAATGTTTTGGAGAAACAAAATATTTTAGTTGCTTTTGGATTTCAATAACAATTTGTGCATTAAAAATTTTACAATTTTATTTAAAGTTTTATCAAGTATACTGTTAGGATAATTCAGACATGTAGGCATCTTAGAGAGAGGACATTTTTATTGTGATCACAAATTTCAGGGTTATCATGCTTGTTTAGTTTAGGACGCTAGAGCAAATTGAATAGTGTGGATTAGAGCATATTTGATTATAAATCTATTTTGATGCTTGTGCTCAAGTATTCACTAGGTTGCAAAGGGACTGGAGATGGCTTATCTCTGTGTTTTTTTGTTCCTATGTGTCTCTATTATTATTATTATTCTTGTTGTTTTGTTGCTGACGACAAAAGGTTCTATAGATCAACTCATCAATCTGACAATCATTATAATAGAGACAATAAACCGACATTTTCATGGTGAACTAATAGGCATGGAAGTTAAGAATGTTTAGAAGAATCAGAAACTTCAGAAGCCAATTCTTTGATCCCAGCCTCCCCAATATTATAGGATATAGATAGATGCATGATATTCATGATCTTACATTATAACAAGCACAGGATGATGACAGTGCACGGAAGTTTCCGATGGCGACCTGATTACTACTTAGATTGTTGTTTTAATGGTAGTGATTTGTATTTTGTAGGCTGGTAGAACTGTGCATTCTGCAATTGTGTTGTAAAACATTCCACATTTGTAGAAGATATAAATGTGATTCTTGAATTTATGTTATGTAGGCTGGATACTACTGTGCAGTTTGTGAATGCGTTGTAAAAGATTCAGCTAATTACTTGGACCATATCAATGGAAAGAAACGTATGTCTCTGAGTCTTATTTTAACTTCTTTTGGAGATCACAATAATATTCTACCATCCTGTCTACAGATCAGAGAGCTTTGGGCATGTCTATGAGGGTTGAGCGTGCAACTCTTCAGCAGGTCTTATTTTACTCTCAGTTGATTTAGGTTCAGAAGATGTTTAGCGTTTTCGTTTAAATAGCACTTGTATTTTCTTTTTCTTTTGACAAATAGTATTGTTATTCTTTTTGGCTGAAAAAAAAAGGACAAGAAGACTTAACATTCACCTGGTATAATCTGTACACCTAAAAAGGAAAATGCATTCTCACTTACCTGGTCAAGCAAAAAAACCAAAACCTTACCCTGGCATGCAATCACAAGGAAACAAAGTTGCAAAAAAGACAGGAAACAAAGCATGTTATTTGACTAAAACTTACCTAAAAAATTTGTATAAAAACAACCCTTGCGTATCAATCAACTTAACCTGTAACGTTTCTCTGAGTGAGTATCTTCTCACCTTTATCCACCCGTAAACAAAGAAGTCAGCTGATTCGCCTCACAATGATTGAAATTGAATATAAAACTGTGTATAGTGGAGCAGTAAAAAACCTTTTGGCTAGATAAAGCACTTCAATTATTGTTACATATATGATTGGAATATAAAAAGATGTTTCAGAGTGCCTTTACATTTCCACAAGACATTTTTATCTTTGAAGATTTTTTATATCATATATTAAACCTCAATATGCTTCTGTAGCACAGCATTTTAGGAATATTCTATATCTACTCTCAATCACCCACTCTTCATTCAAAGGTTTTAATTTCAAGTGCTTATGTCTATGCAGAATAAATTGTACTAACATATGTTCAAGTGATTATCCCGTGAAAGCATTATTCAATTTCTTGTCAAAATAATTATTGTATAACTTAAGCTAAATAATGTCTTGTGTTTGAAGCTTCGAGGATTTCATATCTGTTCATAATTATAAATTAGTTTAGTTGATATATGGACTATTTGAGTATTATACTCCATTTTTAATACAAATTGTTTGAAAGAAATAAGTGCATAGCGTGCAATAGTTATTACTCTCATTAACCAAGTCCTTTTTTCTTCCTTTCTTCTGCACTTCAAGCACTGTTCAAAACTAAATTAGTTAAATCACCTTTGCGCCACAGCTCTATCAAATACATTATTATTTTTCCTTAGCTACTTCCCATAATGGCTTTCACCTGTGGTTTTGGTTTTGCGGCTGCAAAACTTGGTACAAACTAAGCCTACATGTAATTTTTCATATTTCTTCGACACTTCCAAAGGGAACATAGATTACTAACATACTAGGATGTTTCCTGAGTGATCTCCACAAGTAATATATGATATATTGACTTAATAAAATGGTCTTGCAAAAGTGTTGTGTTCTTAGTCACCGTACATAGAGATATGAGAGGGTGAAAAGTTATATGGGAAATAGGTGTTAGAGTTTCATGTTTTGGCTGCATCTTCTAAGCCATTGCTATTGATCTCTTTTGGAAGTTTTCCTCGAAAACTTATGAAATATGTTTAGATTGGGTGCGGCTCCAAGTAGATGACAGAATGAGACAAATAGATCTAGATGAATGAATATGTTCAAAGGCAATTAATAGTTTTATAGTTAGAAGATTTGAATCTATTGTAGCAGAAGATGTAAGCAGTGGAAGACCAAAGAAAAAACTAATCAATGCAATAAAAAGTGACTTCATTGTTTTGAATATTGCTAATGATATTGTCTTACATAGAACTCAATGAAATAGAAGAATAAGATTCATGTAGCTGATCCCAAATAATTTGCAGCTGAATGAATTTGTGAATTTTTAGTGGTTCTAGGTGGTCAATCTTATTTTAAACAACAACTGATGGGATTCCAAGGCTATTTTTTAGAGTGTTCTGTACTCAAGGCACGGTACCTATCAAACTACAGTGAGATTCCTTAATTTAATTTTCAATTAATGTGGTTTGAAAAAAGTAATTTGTTATAGATTGCTTTATCTGCTACATCTCACTTAAAGGTTTCTCATGTTAGAATGCTATTCTGAAATTAGCCTGTTTCACGGGATGTAACAGAATAATCTGACAATATAATGGCCCTATTTGTCAACTATATGGTCTAATTTCATGATTGGTTTTTATTGATTTAAAATCATTTGCCACCATAATAGCCGTATATATCAAAGTTTTGTTTTAGTTTCATGATGGGGTTTTATTAATTCACGCACTTTTTATTTTATTTTTTTTGTGATCTCCATGTTATATTCTTTTTACACAGGTTCAAGAACGATTTGAGTCGCTAAAGAAGCGGAAAGTTCCTGAAAGCTTTACTGAGCAAGGTAGAAATTTTATTTGATCCTGTTATCCCTGTGTTAAGTGATGGTATGTCAGTCATTATGACCGCGTTGTTTGTGTGATGAATTTGAGATGCCAACATTTAGACCACCATGCATATATTGAACTAGTAGTCGGTTATCATTTAGTTTTGATGTGTTTGCGTAGATTTGGATGAAAGGATAAGGAAACAGCAGGAAGAGGAGGAGGAGCGGAAGAGGCTACGCCGTGAAAGGAAGAAGGAGAAGAAGGTAGGTAGTTTTCTTGCAGTACTGGATCTTGGATGTGGTTTTTTCTCAGGGCTTGCATTTTCTCTCTACCTTTAGGATCTTTTATAAATTTTCTGGAATTTGATAAAGAACATTTTAACTTGAGATATTAAGACGTTGAATCCATAATATTCAGTTTCTTGTATGCTACTCTTTGTTATATACCTGTAATTGGCTTCCCTTGTTTCCTTTGAATCCATAATCTCCCGTCTCTTGCATGCTACTCTTTGTTGTACTTGTAATTGTCTTCCTTTTTTCGTTAACAAAATTTATGCTCCTTTTCTTTCAATGAATTATGCTCTACCCATGCTGAGAGAGTATAACCTACGTGAGTGTTTATTGTTTCTTTTTTTTTCCTGTTCAGAAAGCCGTAAATAGTATGAGACTTGGTCTCAGGATATCCCCAACATTGTTATATGGAATTCTGTCATTAAGACCATTATCCAACAGGCAAACTAGATGCTTGTATGATTGTTGGGTTAGTGCTTACTCACTGGCAAGGACCATTTCATTTGTCTGAGAACTAGTAGTTAAGTAATATTGTGCATCTTTGAATTCACATTTCTATCAGGAGCATTCATTTGGAAGATAGATAATAAGTTGATCTAGCATGACTTTCTATTAATAATTCTATGATAGATAATTCATTCTGTAGTGAGATAGTTTCACACTTTCACCTGATACAGCAGGCGGTATCGCAGAATTATCTGTGCATACAAACATTTCAGGGGCATTTTGTCTTTACACATCGCAATAATGTAGACATTCTTGTTAACTTTTTTCTGGAACACTCTACTAATGACACAATTAACAATGAACGTCTGTCCTGTATACTAACTGGTGGAGTAATGGGTTTCAGAAAGAGAAGGCTGCCCAAGAAGAAACGGAGGATGCTGATCCTGATATGGCTGCTATGATGGGGTTTGGAGGCTTCAAGTCGTCGAAAAAGTGAACAGCAGGTGATTCGAAATGCAAATTCAGACTTCCCCTGCTTTCTTCGCCTCAGAGTTTGGTTCCAGATGCCGACGTCTTTTGGGTATAAAAGTTCTTTGTGCGTGTGTTTTACGTAGTGATTGATGCCTGGGTTAATGGCGATGCCCAATGCTCTGTTTCAGTTTAAACTCGCAAAGTTCAGATTGTTTGAGTAATTCAAATAATGATTCAGAAGAAGCTAGTGTATTCCAATCCTAATGTGATTGTATTGTGCAGCAACATGTAGGAGAGAAATGTATCTTGAATTTGTAATCCCTTTCCTATACTTGCCTCCTAAAATAGAGCAAAGAGACGCTCAAACAGCAACTTATTCACAACAAGGAATTGGAATCCTAACAGTGCGAGCAGTTTCTTTTTTTTTTTTGACTGATTTAAAAATCTCTTTCTCAGCTATTTTGCAGTTGTTTAAATATGCTGAATGTGTACGTAATTTGATCACTCTGTTTATATCCTCAAGTTAGGCCACTTTTTGAGCAATATAATATACTAACGCATCTCATTTGTCCCACCATGGTGATTGGGATGACTCAATGCCTGTTTAAGTTTCATAAGAATTTTTTTTAATGAATATAGTTCATAAATATTGTTCATGAAAAATTCATAATATCTATTCACATTAACAAATTGAATATATTTATTAAGTTTATTCATTTAATTTAATAAAGTATTTAAATTAAAGTTTTTTACTAAATAGGGTTAGTGCATTTATAACCCTAGTCAGTAGTCACGTATCATATAGCTTTCCCTTCTGAGTGACGGTGCATTTAACAATCTGAGAACAGCTTGGCTTGGGTGGATGTTAAAAAGTGTTGAAAAAAATTTGTTAAATTGATCTAAATCGGTGATTAATTGACAGCTTGAAACGGCAAATATGTTGATTAATTGATCGCACTGATATTATTCCCTATCTTTTGAAGTCAATTTTTACAATTAATGCTAGTAATTTTGCACTTTACCTCTCCACATTTATTCATTTGCAATTAAAGTAAATTTTTGCAAAATATTTATTAGTGATATAAAATTGACATGGGTAACTTTGTGATCAATTATTGGTATGCAAATTTGTATTGTAATTTAGGACAATGCATGAGACGTTGCATTGAGTTTTTTTTAGTTGATAATTTTATTTGCCCAAATGAGATGAAGTATCTAAATAAGCTATGTTAAGGATCACTTATTGTATCTTTTTGATGAATTTATGTCTAAAAAATTGGCAACATTTCTTTAATTCATTCCCTTAATATGAAATATTATTAAGTATTCAATTTTTTTTTTCTATAACCAATAACCAAATAACTAAACATATTGTTATAGATTCAATACTTATTACAATTTCGATCAACACCTACAAATATTTAATATATATTTTTAGTTTAGATAATTTTATTTGTTATATAAAAGGTTTTAATACCTGGGCGACGCACGTGCGTGTCGACCATGGGCGACACTCATGACTGAAGTCG
>JBAMIB010000002.1:5088297-5100442 GCA_037177415.1 Kaempferia rotunda
GTCTGGTCCCTTAGATCCATCAAGATCAAATTCTGCACACTTAGTGAAGCTCATTAGATCACAAAGTATCTAACTTTAACAAATTGTCATTCATCAAAATTTAGGTTCACTTATTGGTGCTAGCTTCACCAACAATACTGGTTTGATGTTGTAATAATCGAACATGGACTTTGTATTTAGCCCTCGGGCTCATGTTTCTTCATATTCGAGATTTTGGGTATGTTTCCCACGTTTTCCGCTGCGATGTTTCTTTTGTGTTCCGGCCGTGTGGGCGGTCGACTTTTGTGTTCCGGCCGAGTGGGTTGTTGACTTTTGTGTTCCGGCCGAGTGGGTTGTTGACTTTTGTGTTCCGGCCATGTGGACCATCGACTTGGTAATTATCATATTTGTCTTTACTTTTATCAGTCGTGTGGGCTGTTATATAAACTGTGTGGTTGTGTTTATTTTCTATTTAGCTATGTGGCTTATATACAACTGCGTGGATTATTTTATTGTTCCGACCATATTGGCCGAGGTATGGTGGTCTTGTATTTATGTCTCATATTGTCACCGGTACAGGGGAGACTTTGTCGAATTTTTGTCTTGCAGGGAATCTTCTGGGGGCGTGACATTTCAAGGATATCCGAATATTTCAGGTGATATCATGATGTTGCATTGAGTTCAATGGAAAGAGAAAATCATATAGCCGGCTCATATAGGTGGGATTAATGCATTAATGTTGATAAGAAAAATGTAGTTTTTAATGATATAAATTTTCAGAGAGATAGTATACATGTAAATGTATGCAAATTTAAATTGGAAAACATGGCCACTTTGTCAAAATTTGATCTAGTCTCATTGGTGATGTATAGTCCCAATGCACACACATAAGCTTAACTACATTCAATATGTTGTTTAGTTATTTTGTAGAATCTTAGGAGTACATTCTATTCCATAATGTTTCTTTTGTTGGATTATGAAGTGACAATCTATTGAAATCTATATCATTTATTTCTGACATGAATTGCAAAGGTTTAATTGGAAATGTGTTGTTTATGATCTATCTGCTGAAATTGTTTTCACAATTTTTGTACCACGAAAGTATATACGAGAGGTTCTGGCACTTAATTTGATATATTAGAAAGTAGTTATTGTTGGGGACTTTTTTTGGAGCTAGAGGGGAGAAGGGGTGAATGGCTTCGATCGCTTCATCATTGAAGATTTATAGCGGAATAGACTCGATGAAGACTTGACAGTGCTAATATGAGGATTTACTTAATATTCACCTCAAAAAGAGATGACTAATACAAGGATTCACACAACACACTACTCTCCACTATGAAAAAACACATTTTCAGATGCAACCGGAGGTGGAGAAACCTCTTAAAACTCCAAATACAAGAGAATACAACTCAAAATAAGGAAAATAAATACAACACAAATTGAAACATGATTTTACAGTTGGAATCTTGATTTCCTTGAGCTTCTCTTTCTTTGAATGCCTCTTGAAGGTGGAAAGTGCAACAACACTTGGCTCCAAGATCGGGAAAAATTCGGCTGAGAAGAGAATTGAAGAGGAAGGATACGACGTCGGTAGTAGCAGTGTAACTTTTAAACCAGTGTGTGTAACGGTCATATTCAAATCGATCAACTGACCAATTGGAGGCTTCAATCAATCAACTGATCGATTCTGAGGTATTATGTGATCTCCTACCTTCGCGAGAATCATGAATTCAATTGATCAACTGATAAATTGAAGTAGCTAGATTGATCAGCTGATTGATCTAGATTGCCTCTGTATATCGCGACAAAGGCAGGCACAATATATGAGCTGATCGATTGGGAAGGCTAGATCAATTAACTGATCGATCTTGCACCCTTCTATTCTCTAAAAAAAAATCATAAGAAAATAGGCGCCAATCGATCAGCTAATCGATTGGCTTTGGCCCAATAGATCAATTGATCGATTAGCCAACCTTGAATTTCTAACTCAAATCTTGCCCAACATCTAGTCAACCATGACCTATTCGGACTTTCTCGTGCCTAGTATCCCGTCAACTTTAACCTGCTAGGACTAGTCACTAAGTGTTCGGTCAAATCTTTGACCCACTTGGGCTTTTCTTCACATGCCAAGTGTCTAGTCAACCTTAACCAACATAGACTTATCTTCTCATACTAAATGTCCGGTCACTTATGACCCACTTGGACTTCTAAACACCAGATGTCCTGTCAACCTTGACTCACATGGATTTCTAATGCATGTCTTCACTCACCAAGGCTTCCACAACTGCCTTCCATTACTCACCAGGACTTCTACCAGGCTTCACTTACTTGGATTTCCAACTGCCTGACTTCATTCACCAAAGTTTTCAATAGGCTTCACTCACCTGGATTTTCAAATTGCTTAGCTTTACTCACTAAAGCTTTTATCGGTTTCATTCACCTGGATTTCTCAACTGTCTGACTTCACTCACCAGAGCTTTCACCAGGTTTCACTCACCTAGATTTCCAGACTGCTCGGCTTCACTCACTAGGACTTTCTCCACCAAGTGTCCGATCAACACCACTTGAATTTTCACTTCTACGAACCTTTTTGTTGGACTTGTCCTTGCCAACCTTTAGTTAAAACTTTCCCAGTTAAGTATCCGGCCAACCTTGACCTATTTGACTTCTATTCGACAATCTCCCAGATAGATAATTACACATGCAATCTCCATCGATCTATTTTCAAACATTGAAACTCAAGCTTGAGCCAACTTAAACTTAGTCAAATGGGTCAACCTGACCTAGGAACAATTACACCAGTAATCTCCCCATATATTGTCAAACATTAAAACTCAAGCTTGAACCAACTCAAACTTAGTCAAATGGATCAACCTGACATAAGTACAATTGCACCAGTAGTCTCCCCATATATTATCAAACATCAAAACACAGGATTCAAGCTTGATCCAACTCAAGCTTAGTCAACCTGGTTAACTTGACTTGGGGACAATTGTACCAATAATTTTTCACTTTTTGATGTTTGACAATATATTTAAGATAGGTTCATTCTCCCCATTGGGTGACCTCTCCTTTTGGGTAAATGAACATTATATAACTTAAACCCTACATTCTCTCCCTTTGACACGCATCAGAAACTCACCCTAGAGTCTTTATGGTCAAAGGTACTCAATGAAAGTCTCATACCTTTCATTGTATCCTAATGCTCACCCTTGAGCATTAACTCAAGACAATAAAGATTGTCCATCTTCCATTGTTCGATCAACCCTGCAACCCAACATTATTGAGATAAGCAATTGTTTTATATATAAATTCTACTTTAAGATATTCTTTTACCTCATCATCATAAGATGACAATTCTTCTTCACATGATTCCTCTTCACTTGAAGCTTCTTCTTGACTCGATGCTTCATTGCCATCTTTAAAGGCCATGAATGCCATGTGTCGGGTAACATGACATAACCCATCTTCATTCGATGAATCAATGCTTGCGGTGTCCCAGGTAGTTTGAGTCACCATGTCCTCCTTCTTCTTCTTCTTCTCCTTCTCCCTCTCCTTCTTTTCCTTTTCTTCTTTCTTCTTCAATTCCAGGCAATTTGGCTTGATGTGCCCCTTCTTGTTGCATTCATAGCAAATAACATTAGAATTAAGGTTTGAACTTTGACCACTTTTACCTTTTGAGGGTTGAAACATTCTCTTCACATCCTTTCTTGTGAACCTCCTTGTTTTACCCATCATGTTCTTGACATAATGGACTACTTCACTAGCCGACATTTCTTCATCGCTATCTGATGACTCTTGATCAGACTCGGATAATGCAGATTCTTCCTTCTTTTTTTTCTTCTTCTCCTTCTTTTCAACATTAAGAGCCATTCTTTTCTCTTCTAAAGACATGTTAGCTTGTTCATATAGTTCAAATTCACAAAATAATTCATCAAGCTTAACTAAAGAAAGATCTCTAGATATCTTATATGCATCAACCATTGATGCCTATAATGTGTTTCTAGGAAAGGCTAAAGAACATACCTTACTAGATCCCCATTGTCAATCTTCTCACCTATCACGTGGAGTCCATTGACTATTTCCTTGAATCTACTGTGCATTTGAATTACCGTTTCATTCATCTTCATGGTGAAGGTTTGAAGTTAACTCACAAAAAAGTCCCTCTTGGCTCTTCTTGATTCATTTGATCCTTCATTCAATTCAATGAGCTTCTCCCAAAGTATTTTGGTAGAGTTGAATGATCCTAATTTCTTGAGTTACTCCTTAGATAATCCACATTGTAGAGTTGTTGTGGCTTTTTCATTTGCTTGAGCCTTCTTCATTATTTCTTTTGTCCAATCCTTAGTTGGAAGAGGTCCTCCAAGTGGATCCTTTGGACTTTCGAATCCATCTACAATACTAAACTAATTTTCAATGTCATTGATTAAATAATATTCCATCCTACCTTTCCAATATGCAAAGTCATTGTCGTAGAAGAAAGGTGGTCTAGAAGTGCTATGTCCCTCTTGAAAAGCCATCTTGATGCTTTAGTTGATGATGAGATCTTTCGAGGCTAACGTGGCTCTGATACCACTTGTTAGAATCTTTATGTTAGGCTAGAGTGGGTTTAATAGCCTTTCTTCAATTTGTACCTACAATTTGTTAGCAGAAGCAAAAACAAAAGAGAGCTAGAATGAAATAAAGTGAAAGCAATGCTAATTCCTTTTGTTTACTTGGTCTCCACCTCCTTGAGGTAACTAATCTAAGGCCACACACACACATAATGAAGCTCCAATATGATCTTCTCCTTCTCAAGTCAAGCACGAAGGTGGAGAAACCCTTACAAGAGGATCTCTTCCTCTTACAATATTAGAGAATGAGTTTGGGAGGAAGAGATTGAGAGCACTCTGGTTTAGCAATTGATACAGATATCAGTCGACTGATCTTGGGTAACATCTACTGTTGACAATGGAGATTATGTAGGATTTTGTATGTTATCAATGACAATGGTAACCTACCAGTCGACTGACTTGGGTAACATCTACTGTTGACAATGGAGATTATGTAGGATTTTGTATGTCATCAATAACAATGGTAACCTACCAGTCGACTGATATGGTCTTCCTATTAGTCGACTACACAGTTGACTGATCTTCATGGTCTAAGTAAACAGACCTTTCTGTTTGCCCCCAGCTGACTGCTAGTCGAGTGGGGACTAGCCGACTGTCCTGTCGAGTGGGGACTGGGCAGTCGGCTGGGGACCGGTCGACTGATTAATCTATCAATCTACTGGTAGAGCCCACAATATGCCCTTCCGAATTTGACCTTGCCTTCTAGCTTCCTCCATCTGCCTTGCGTTCCTTGGATGCTTCCCCATCCTTTACACCTTGACTTCAGGAGCTTCCTTTGGCCTTGTCATTTTCTTCAGGTCTTTCTTTGCCAAGTCCTCTCCTCCAGGACTTAACCCTTTGAATTTGTCACTTGCACACTTAATGACATATGTCAAATACGGATGCACACCCTAACTTAAACCCTTTTGCCCAAACACCAAAACCTAGGGTACAATGATTACTCTAATAGAAATCCTTGGAATAAAAAA
Source organism: Kaempferia rotunda (assembly GCA_037177415.1). Lineage (NCBI taxonomy): Eukaryota > Viridiplantae > Streptophyta > Magnoliopsida > Zingiberales > Zingiberaceae > Kaempferia > Kaempferia rotunda. The sequence goes on from JBAMIB010000002.1 coordinate 5,093,861, forward strand.
AATAGATTTTATGAAATAACTGATTAGAAGAGGGGATTGCAGGCCAATTGGAAGAAAGCGGATGATAAAGTATAGGTCATAGTTTGCAGAATCACAATCCTGGATCGTACGATTCTATGATCCAGAAGCACAAATATATCTAGGATCGTGCATAATCAATTTTTACAGTAGGATCGCAGCAGGATCGGTAGGTTCGATAGGATCGGAATATGATCGGTAGGATTGTAACATGATCTGGGCAGAATCAGAGTTGGATCGAGGGAACTTTGAAATGTCATAATTTTTTGTATGTCTATTGTCTAGTATACTGCGGAGTCAACAAGACTTTAGAATATTATTTCAGACGTTCATATTCAAATCAAAGGATTTAATAGTTTCTGCTAAGTATGATAGGTGCTTTGTTGACCTTTAAATTAGATCATCTATAAATTAAGGGAACATTCTTTAAATTAAATGTGATTATTATTATTATTATTATTATTATTATTATTATTATCATCGTGTTAATAGAAATTTTATATTTTTCATATAACTATTATTGAGCAGTAAGTACTATTGTGCGAGAATAATAGTTAAATTACTAGTTAATTTAAATTTTTACATATAGTAATAGAATTTGAGATGTTGATGGTAAATAATTAAATATATATATAAAATTAATAATCTATTTATATATAAATAATTTTTAAGATATTTTTCTAATAATTAATTATGTATTATGAATTTTTAAGGATTTTAGTATATAGGATCGTACGATTCTACGATTCAATTCTGACCGATCCAATCCGATCTTGACTCTAAATCAATCCTGCATAGGATCGTGATAGGTTGAGAAAATTGCAAAGGTAATGAGGACGGGATCAACTCTGAAGAAGATGACCCAAAAAATTCAGACCTTTGTGACTTGTCATAGGCCAAGACTTTATAAAGCTCATAAATCCAAAATACCCTAGAATTAGTGCTCCACCGATCAGAAACAAGTTGGACCACTATTAAATTCTCAAATATCCCTTGACCACTGAATCTGCATGCTATGAAGAAAATTGAAGACAGCAACACTCTTGTTTTCATTGTTGAGCTTATAACCGACAAGAAGAAGATGAATGTCCTCGATTTGTTAGAGATTGTTGCACTATGACAGCCGGATTGCTCGCTCTGACACGATGTTACAAACTTAGGACATCCACAATTGCGATATTTGAAGGGCGTATTTTTTTAATATCTCTTCCTCTCAAATATTCTCTTGTGGCAAGCAATTGGGCCACGTAAAGGTCAGTTCGGATCCTCTATCCTAATATCATCGTGTTCCCGTATCTTAGCTCCGATCGAACGGTCATGACATCTTCGAGATGTGTGCAATATCCTCGTGATATGCACATCATCATGTAATCTGGACCGTCCGATCAGCGATGGGACACGAGGATACGATGATATTGAGACTGAGAATCCGAACTACCTAAAGGTGGGCAACATTAACTGTTTTTAATTTTGTTTTGTTATATAATTCAATCGTTTGGAAAAATTCAAAAATAAACATTGTTGATCGGGATATTAGGAGGAGAAGGGGATTTGACGAAATTTCCACGTGAACAAGTTCCGATGTCACCTCGAGTACAATAAGTCCCGAGTCCACCTCGGACACAAGAAGTCCCGAGTCCTCCTCGGGCACGATAAGTGCCGAGGCCACCTCGGGCACGATAAGTGTCAAGGCCACCTCGGGCACGATAAGTGCCGAGGCCACCTCGGGCACGATCAGTCCCGAGGCCACCTCGGGCACGATCAGTCCCGAGGCCACCTCGGGCAAATACTGTTAAGAAACCCTTCTATTTTAAATGCGGACCCTCTTAAAAGGGGTCCGCACACTTCTCCCCCGGAAATTTCAGTAAAAATTAATGCTAAAAGGGGGGAGAGATCCTATTATTAAGGAAAATATTTATTATCCGATTATTTGGTAATAAATAATTGAAAATACAATCAACGAAATATCTAGCGATTCTTTTCCTTTATTGACACAGTCTTAAATATCGGAATGATTGCCAAGTCAGCCATAATTATGGAAAAAGGACATCCGCTGCCTCTATATAATGGAAGAGAAATCCTAGGGTAAAGGCTATCTAAGTTTTTCTTCTTGCAACCTTTCTCTCTATCTTGAGCGTCGGAGGGGTTTCCGCCGGAATTCTTCCAGTGGATTCCCTTTAATGCTAGTGTTGATCTCGCAGGCCCCCCTTTCTTCCTTGTCAGCGACATCCACCTCATCTCCTTCGGTTGCTTCTTTGACTCCGACCCTCCACGTAGTTCCTCGCCGGAACAAATTTGACGCCGTCTGTGGGAAAATATTAAAAACCGGAGAAGAACACTGTGATGTCGGATTCAGGGAATCCACCGAATCAACAAATCCTGCTGGCAAGAGAAGAACTGGATGCTCTTATTGCTAATGCTGTATCCAAAGCATTAGAGCAGAGACCAGAGGGGGGACTTTTTCCCAGGAGAACCCACCAATATTGGTGGGGACACCCTGGGTGGCGACTTCTGCAACACACAAGCCTTTTCTGTCACCGCTGAAAGCACCCATGAAGGCTGCTCGAGATCATACCCAGATAGAGACTGCGAGAAAAGAACATACTGCCTGTTCAGCACCCCTCTTGGAGAAGGATCTTCTGGAAAAGAAAATACCTAGAAGGTCCTCGCCCCGCACGGATCCTCTCCGTTCACTCAAGACATCTTGCGGGATCCAATGCCCAAGCACTTCCAGGGTCCTTCCATAGGCATTTATGATGGAAAGGCTGACCCTGAAGAATTCATATGCAAGTTTCAGACGGCCACCTCCTTACATCAATACACGGAGGGGGTAAAGTGTAGGGTATTCTTGAATATCCTACCGGGAGCCACTCAAAGATGGTTTCGGAGACTGTCGACTGCTTTTATCCACTCCTTCGAGGAAGTCAAGACCGTCTTCTTATAACACTTCGCCAGCAGCCGACGATACCAGAAGACAACGCTAAATCTTTTCACCTTAAGTAAAAAGAGAAGGAGCCCTTGAAGACCTTCATCCAAAGGTTCACCCAGATTAGTGAAGAAGTACCTGAAGCCATGTCCGAGGTTCTGGTTAGCGCTTTCACACAGGGCCTGCCCGAGGGAGAATTCTTCTGGGCACTAGTGATGGATCCTCCAAGTAACTTTGATGACCTGCTCGGGCGGTCTGTCAAGTATGTTAACTTGGAGGAGATTCACCAAACTCGCCGGAAGGAAGCTCGAACCACCTTGGTCACATCATCAAATAGATCGGATAGAAAAGAACCTCTGGCACCAGCCAAGAATCCAGATTCCAGAGTCGGCGAAGGCCACTGGGAAAGAGACAACAAGAAGGTCGAAACAGTGGACACTAAAGCGCCACCAAGATCAGACAAATATTGCGAATATCATCAGAGTCATATGCATTCCACCGAAGACTGCTTTGTCTTGAAGAACAAAGGCAAGAAAAAAAGCCTCAAATCGAGCAAGAAGAAAACCCTACTGGAAGGGCAGAGGCACTGAAGAGACGGCGGTATCCCCTCGTCGAAGTCATTCCCGATCTCCCCCCTCTCCACGCCGAGGTCAATCCTCTAGGAGAGACACATCGGTCGACAGGAGGGACAGAAGATATGATCGAAGCCCACCTCGGGGACAAGGCTGAGGAAAGGTCCTCTGAGCAAGTTGAACGTGATCTTGCTAAAGGTAAAGCCCCGGCTAGGGGACCTCCTGCTGGACATGTCAGGATGATCTCAGGAGACCCCACTGATGGTGACCCTAACCATGCTCGGAAGTCATACATCAAGCGGTTAGAAAATTATGCTATCGGCACTAGCTGGGAAAAAAGGCGAGGACCTATCATTTCCATCGGACCCGAGGACCTGGAAGTTGTGGAATCTCCCCATGAAGATGCACTGGTAATATTAGCTCGCATAGCTAACTATGATGTTGTGCATGTGTTTGTTGACACAGGGAGCTCCGTCAACATCATTTACAAAGCCTCCCTGGACCAAATGCAAATCCGAGAAGGGTCTACATCATCACCAGACATAGAGTCTTCCCGGTTGAGAAAATCCTGCTATCTCTATCCCTGGGAGATGATGACCTTTCTCGAGTTGAGAGAACAATCTTTTTGGTGGTGGACTCACCTTCTTTATACAACGCCATATTAGGAAGACCTGCTTTGGGACTCTTCTAACCTATAGTTTCGGTATACCATCAGAAGATCAAGTTTTCGGTGAAGGATTGGATTGGATAAGTGCGAGGCAATCAGTTGGTGGCACGACGATGCTACAATGGAGAAATCAGAACGAACGCTCAGCGTAGTCAGAAAATACAAGAGACATTGCAAATTGAATTTGTAGACCCTCGACCCGAGGATGAAGCTCGGGAGGAGCGCCGAACTGTAGATTATGAAGAGATACAGGTACATCTGTATCTCTCAGGTGGAACTACTCACATCACCATCAGCCTAATTCCCGAGCTCCGAGCGCGGCTGGTGGACTGCTTGACTAGTCACTATGATGTCTTCGGTTGGTCTACCGATGAAGTATAAGGAGTGCCTCCCTCTTTAGCCATGCACAAGCTCTATATCATACCTGGCACTTGATCTGTTAAGCAGAAGTGACGTCATTTCTCTCCCGAGCAAGACCAGATTATCTGGGCCAAAGTCACCAAACTGTTGTAAGCAGATCATATAAGAGAAGTACAGTTCTCCGCCTGACTAGCGAATGTTGTAGTAGCTCCCAAGCCAGGCGGCAAGTGACATATTTGTATTGATTTTAGAGATTTAAATAAGACATGCCTTAAAGACTGTTACCCCTTGCCTCGTATTGATCAGCTGGTGGATTCTACCTCCGGCTGTGAGTTCATATATATGCTGGATGCCTACCAAGGGTACCATCAAGTACCTCTAGACCCGGAGGATCAAGAGAAAGTTAGTTTTGTCACTTTGGATGGTACCTTCTGCTACAATGTGATGCCCTTCGAGCTAAGGAATGCTGGCGCCACCTACCAGAGAATGATGGACAAAGTATTTTGACATCAAATCGGTCAGAATATTGAAGTATACGTGGACAACATACTGATTAAGACCGAGAAGGGGAAAGATCTTATAGAAGATCTCCGGGAAACCTTCGCTACTCTTAGAGCTAATCGCCTTAAGTTAAACCCGAGTAAGTGTATGTTCGGGGTAAAGAGTGGCCAGCTTCTGGGGTATATTGTCATCAAACGCGGCATCGAGGCCAATGCAGAGAAGGTCCAAGACATCATACAGATTCCTTCCTCAAGGTCATTCAAGGAGGTACAGCGGCTTAACGGCAGAATCACAGCTTTGTCCAGATTCATCTCCCGGTCGGCCGATCGCACCTTGCCTTTCTTCAAAGTTTTAAGGAAGGCTGTTAAGTTTTCTTGGGATGATGAATGCGAGAAAACCTTCTAGGAATTAAAGGAGTACCTAGCTCATCTCCCCATACTGTATAAGCCTCAAGAAGGAGAGAAGTTATACGTATATTTGGCAGCAGTTGATCAGGTAGTGGTGTATACCCTCATCCGAGAAGAGAATAATATGCAGTATCCCATCTACTTCTTTGGACATCTACTCAAAGATGCTGAGATGAGGTACACCACGTTGGAGAAGTTTCATATGCCCTTTTCCTCATTGCGAAAAGGTTGAGGTCGTATTTTCTGTCACATCCCATCGTGGTCTTCACTAGCACCCCCTAGGTCGGATTCTCAATAATCCTGAGGCTTCGAGTTGTCTGATCAAGTGGACAACCAAGTTAAGTGAGTATGAGATAGAGTACCAACCTCGGACATCCATCAAAGCTCAAGCTCTGGAGGATTTCATGTTGGAGACAGTCATTGTACCAGAATCCGAGGAGACGTGGAAGATCTACGTGGATGGCTCGGCGAACCAGCATGCTAGTGGAGTGGGACTTTCCATAATATCCCCACGATAGAAGGTCTTACATGTGTCTATCCAGTTAGGCTTCTGAGCTACCAATAATAAAGCTGAATACGAAGCCATCTTGGCAGGATTACAAGCTGCTCGATAAGTCGGGGCCAGGAGAGTCATCTTATATTCAGACTCACAGCTAGTAACTCAACAAATCAAAGGAAACTTTGAGATTCATAATGAATGGCTACGGAGGTACGTAGATGTCTACCACTAGTTGAAAGCTACATTCATAGATGTTGTCTTGCATGAAATCTCAAGGGAAGACAATGTGAGAGTTGATTATCTACCTAAGCTAGCTAGTTCTCTTTCCACCTGGACATTGGATGAACCCTCTGTAACTGATCAGGCAGTGGGGATGATTAAAGAGGACCCAACCATCTGTTGGGATGTATACTGAAAGCCTAGTCTTCTGTATAGACATCTTTATTTTGAAATAAGAATCACATGATCATTACTTGCATTTTATATTCATGATATGCATTATTGTCTGATACTTTACGTTGTAGATAACATGGTGCTTGGTATGACACAGAAGATCATGTTATTAGTACCTTGTAGAGTATAAGTATAGGCTCACAACCAAGATGGTCTTGGACAAACCATTGGCATGGTTG
>JBAMIB010000002.1:5113514-5129485 GCA_037177415.1 Kaempferia rotunda
ACTTGAGCTCAACAGACTACTAATAGGGTTAACCACCACTATATCGTCAACCTTGCTCAAACTTCCCGAGCTCTATTTGCTCAAACTTCCTGGGTTCTCTTAAATAGAGCTCGGGTAGAAAACCCTCGCCACCAATCGACTGATAAGTTTAGCAGTCGACTGGTCCACGTGGAAATGTGACCGTTATACCTCAACGGCTCACTTACCAGTCGACTGCTCCACACCAATCGACTGCCCTCCATGGGCAAAACGAACAGAAATCTTCTGTTCGTTCACAGTCGACAGGATAGTCGACTACACACCAATCGACTGGTAAAACCACCAGTTGACTGGTAAACCGTAATCTAGGGTCCGAGTACAATCCCTCAGCACTTGTCCTTGCCCGACCAACCTAGACCTATCCTTCAAGCCATCTTCCTTCAGCCTTGCGTTCCTCGGATGTCTCCCCATCCTTCGCGGCTTGCCTTCTAGATGTTTTCGTCGGTCTCGGTCCTTGTTGTCGGATCTTCCTTTGCCAAGTCCCACTTGGGCTTACACAACCAAGGCTCCCCCTTGGACTTATGCCGCCAAGCCTCTCCTTGCACTTCACTTTGCACCTGTAACCTGCATACTCCACAGCGCATATCAAATACAAGATGTAAATCCTAACTTAAACTCTTTGTCCAAACATTCAAATATAGGATACCTAGATTACTCCAACATATCTTTATATCACAATCTCAAAAGTCAATCTCATTAGATCCAAGTTAACACTTTTCGTCTACATAATTAGTCTTCCATGTAAAGTGAATGTAGCCCTTCACCTAAATAAAGATTGTCAATCATCTAAAAATGACCAAAATAAATAACATTAATGGAGATATATTTACACAAAAAGGGACAAATGAACTCTACAACTATAAAAGGTATTTGCAACAGTACCTTGTCTAACAATGAGTCCAGGCATGGAATTCGGCGCCTAAACATAATCAACTGCAATAATAGTCAAGGATTAGGTGAAATTTCCATGTCAATGTTATATATTCTTAGATATCAATATGACTAGAAGGAAGACAGACATGCAAAAGAGGGCTGTTGAATATGCCATTGTATAATAGTAAGTGTAGCAATATTCTGATTACTTCTAGTATTTACATATGCAGCAAAAGGTTTTCAGTTTATGGGAGAAGCACTTAGTCTCTTCTTAACAAAGTGAATAAATATTGTAAAACAAAGATTGCTAATCAAAGATTGCATCCTTCCTACACATGTAGATGGATGGCCAAACCCATTCTTAAGTAAGGCATCTCTACCATGACAAGTTGGAGAAGCGAAAAAAAAAATATATATATATATATATATATATATTCGAGCATGTAAAATGCCAAGGAGGGTTTTATATAGTGTAGCATCATGAAAATAATAAAATAAACATCTCAAATGGGACTAATATGACTGTTCAGTAAGTTGTAGGGATAAGATTCATGTAACCAACTGAATAGTTGGGAGACAAAACTTGATGATGATGATAATAATGAATCATGGCCAACATTAAACTAAAAGTAGGAAAATAGAGTTAGACTAAGTGGTTTTGTAAAGAAATCAAAGCGGTTGGTTTAGAAGGGTGGTGTTGAAAGAGATGGGGAGGAAGAGGAATGAAGTGATTTTTTTTGTTTGTTTTTTGCACTTCTATGAGCTTTTGCATGTAAGAAAATCATCAATACACTGTGTAGGCATGGACAAAAACCATGACGATGTTGCATGGAACAAAATCACAGTTGGATGTCATGATCTGATTTCAAGTTGTAGGAACCATGATCAAATATCATATAGAAGTCAAAAAGTAGTACAGACAAGAGAGAATCCCAATATAGTGGGCCTTCAAGTTCAATGTTGCGACTGACATCCTATAAACTGGCTGTTCAGAAGGGAGAAATACCAACACAGGATACATTGCATAAACAAGGGAGCATAATGTTCAGTTGTCATGAGGTAAGGGTGGGAGGATGTTCCAGATGAACAAAGAAAGAGGAGAGGGGTGACAGGATGGGCTGGGATAATGGAAACCTACATTGATACCGAGCTTAAGGAAATGAGGAAAAGTAAAAGATTTGAGCAAGTACCGAGGATAACTTTTTATAGTATATCAACACATTCATTATCACGATCCATGCTTGTCCTACTGTTTATAACTATATATGAATAAAATAACAAAATATCCCATGGAGGACTTTACTATTTTATTAATTTATTCTATGAAGGTACCTGGTGTTGGTGTATGATGCGAATCATAAGCATCAAGCCAATGGCATCATAGTAATTTGGAAGCACTGTGTTGAAATGTTCATCAATGACCTGAAATGGCCCTGGAGAAAAAGAAATTTTATTTCATTTGTTATTATTCTAATCAAGCAATACAAATACTAATGTGCTCAATCAAATCACATACAAACTCTTCAAGTATTTTCCATAAAGCAAGAACTTTGTTTTGAGAACTGAACTAAACATTTAATCATGGGAGTCAAAATCAGGCAATACTAATATGGATCACCCGTGTTGGATTGGTATCGACAAAGGATGGTTTTACAAAAGTCCAGTCCACAAAAGTCATTGTATTTTTTATTTTTTTATCTCTTTTTTAATATTGTTTCATTTTTCTCCCGTAATTAGCTATATAAAAAATTACTTTTATTAATGTTCCTTTAATTTTATAAATTTTATTAACCCTCTTTTATATTTTTAAAAATTTTAATTTTTCTTAAAATTCTAAAATTTTAAAACTATATATATGGATAAATTTAGGAGATAATCATGAATTTAATGACATAAATTTAAAACAAAAAATTGAACTTTTTAGGTCATCAATGACTTTTACACGAAACTACTTGATGAAATAATTAATTTTTTATTTATTTGGTTCGGTTTGTAAACAGCCCCTCTTGCAAAAAAAAAAAAAAACATGTAAGACTGTAACAATCGATCCTTTCCCGGAACCTCGCATGGCGGGACCTTCGTGCACCAGGCTACCCTTTTATTTATTTGGTTCGGTTTGATTTAAATAAAGAAAATCAATTTTTTTTTTAATGTTGAACGACGGAAAGAGTATAATCGGAAACAAGTGTGTCCATTGGGAATTCTAAGACTTAGGTGTGCCTTTTGGGAATTACGTAACTTTAAGTACGCCCTTTGGTCAATTGTCGTTCATTAAACAATAACAAAAATAATCTAATACATTTAAGCTAATAATACCTATGATATGAAATCAGTGATGATATAAACTAACCCCAACAGGTTGGCACAATTAGTACCTGCATGAGTGTTTATTCCAATAGGTTTTAGGGTCTATCCCTAATGGATGCAAAATGCTTCATTAGGTCTCTAACCCCCCAAAGGGCCACTGGGCTAGGATAAAATGTCCCTCATGATTTACTAGTATATTGTTTTATTATGTCCTTTCATGATATTATGAAACATCATATGCCATCTTTCATATCAAATTATTAGTCTTTTTCATTATTTAATCTTTTTAATTAAGAATTCCAATTTAGTCAATTGTATTGATCCAATACGGTTCCTACATAGGTCTTTTGACTGTCTGATTCCCAAAACCGATACTAATTTTGACAACCATGCTTCTAATAGTGTGAATTTGAGCAATTTGCATTAAGGCAAACAGAAGGCCAACAAAGGGTAATTAGGAAAAGGTTTTTTTTTTTTTTTTTGTTTCACAAGAGGATGAATGCTATGCACGTAGATAATGTTCCTTCACCTAGCCACAGAACTTAACCTTGACCTATAATTATGGATGGAGTTAAATATTCCAGAGTATACTAGATAAGCACATCCTCCCAAACTGATGGCATATGCAAACTGATCTTCATAATTTATTTTTTTTTTAAAATGACTACCAGTTTGAATGCAATGGTGAAAAACATTAGCAGGTTTAATATACTCCTAAAAAATAAAATCTTTAGGAATGTAGGGAAGTTACTTGACTGTTCCACCAACAATAGTGAAATAAGTAGATCTGCAATTGGATACCCCAACATCATCAGCATCAAGAAAAACACGCACAATTAAGATTAACAGTATTTCTCCAAAATAATTCTTGGTGAGGAGTTCCATCACGTAACTCAAGGATCCAAAACCTGATTGGACTTTGACATAAGTTGAATAACCATACTAACAGTAAAAGGACAATTAGGTATGCTCTAGTCACGTTCTGATTGTTCAACTTCCCAACAAATTGGTATTGAGAGGAATTCCCAAATTTTGTATGCATCTTCTATTCAAAATTTGTGAAATAAATAAATTTACAAAGGAACCTTCATGAGGGAGTGGAGTGCATGGAGAAAGGTATGACATGTTATCCTGATACTTGGGAAGGCTAGGCAGTGAATTCTTCAACAAAATCCTAGGTCTTGATGGTGAGGGAGCAGAGAAGCCTCCATGAATGGGAACTACGGGTATTCTTATTCTTTCCTGACCCCTTCCTGTTCCCGTACTGACAATTGTTCACTAATTAGCATCAGGATCATCTAGTTACGTGAGCTGTGATCAGATCTCACTACGGAGTCGGCAGTGCCCATGGAAAAGAGAGGAACAGAAAGACTGCAAAACAGTACTGGCAGTAGAAGAAAACACTGGATCTGGATCTGACAAAGATAGCCAACAATAAGGAGGCAGCATGAAAGAAGAAATCATAGTTCTACTCTGATGATCTCCAGCAAGGCTACACAGGTCTGCCCAGAGGAAGGAAGATGAAGGAATCATGATGAACTAAATCTCATTGATCCAACCAGGATAAAATCTTGATACTAGGACCTTAAGGTGCCAACTAGCTTAGTTAATATGGGCATTAAAATTTATTTTTAAGGTTTTAGGTGTATTGCCTGCCTCATCAAAACTATGGCTGGCGGGTTTCCATATATGTTATATAATAAAACTATAATCCGTTTAAAACTCGACACGTGCCGACGTTTCGGTCCCTACCAGAATGATACAGTTTCGATATTGTATCGTGTCATACCAATATAGTTTTGGTATTTTTTAAATACAAAATATATTAATTAAAAAATATAAATATTTAAATAATAAAATATTATATATATAATGGGATAATTTTATTAGGTTTAATTAAGTCAATTTAAATTATCCCTATTCTAGCTAAGAGTTTTTTAAATTATTAACCTAAGTTATTTAATTAAACCCTACGTTAAACCTTTGCCCGCAATATGTTCCATGTCGCTAGCAACCGTGAGGCTAGCGCGAGGTGTTCGAGGCTACCACAAGGTCAAGCAACGTCCCTATGGCTGTTGCGAGGCCTATGCGACACCTCCGCAGCGGCTATGAGGCTTGCACGACACTTCTGTGACTGCCTTAGGGCCTGAGGTAGCGTGAGTAGCGGATGCGTGTCGGTGATGGTAGACAGGCAAAACGAAATGTTTCATTCGTATCAAGCGGTACGACACAAGATTTTAAAGCATGATCCTAACTATTTATAATTATGTCCTTAATTATTAATGATTCTCATGGGAGAGGTTGGTTAAGTAGATAACACAATGGTCTACACTAGAGATAAGAAATAACTTGTATTGTCAATACATAGTTAAATGTATAGTAGTGAGAATGAAGAAGACACTTGGTGACTCTAGTATCATGTGACAATAATGAATCATCAACTGTGAACTAATGAAAATACCATTAACATTAAGAACCATTTGATGGATTATTTAGTCCATTACTTATTTCAATTACAGAGTTTCACACCCTCACTGATCTAGAGTTTCATACCATTAATAATTCAGATAAGTACATAAAGCTCCTGCCAATGCAGGAAGTGTCTATTGTGCATAGTCTTATCCTGCTTTACAAGAGGCTATTTCCGAAATTCGAACGCATGACTTTTATGTCACATAGCAGCAACTCTACTGTTGCACTAAGACTCCTCTTCACCTTTACCGACTCATAAGTGATACTATATTCAATTATGTAAGCAACACATCAACAACTAAATTCAAAAGAAAAGGAATAAAAATAATTAGGAAACAAATGTAGAGAGAAAGAGAAGGCATTTTCTTTTTCCTTTTTTTTTTTTTGTGAAAAGATAATATTTTCTAATGACACGAGTATCAATGGAATACCTGCAAAAATTTCATGGAATATAGATTCTTCTGCAAAAAATTCATCACAGAAAAGGTACCTGAAATTTAAATAAGTAAAAAAATTATACTTCTTATACTGGTAAAAATTTTGGAATTCTCTCCACATGATAGATATTCTGAAGAAAATTAATGCAAAGATACTCTGAAGTCGCAGTGTCCATCAAAAGTTTGTGCAAACTCCTAAAGAGAACCTCATATGGATATTTGATAGAGTTAGCTTCAGCTATATGTGGGATTAATGCTGGCTGATCAATTTCCTGAGTAACAAAGAACAATGGTCATAAAACCAAACTCAAGAAAAGTATGAATAGTAAAACAGAAGAGAAGAATAATTTTCTGGCATATTAATATGACGATAAAGAAACAACACAACAGCACTGCAAATAAGAAATATTAGGCAACACTGCAACAGACACACAATTGAAGCTCCACTGACTTCCTGAACAAACCTTTTAAAAGATAAAACAGCCTACTCATAAAATTATACCAACAAACTTTTTTGGACAATAAGGAACCATTTTATCTTGAAAAGTGATTGAGAGTGACTGAGTGCCACTCAATTTTATTAGCAAAAGCATCAGTACAAGCATTAAGACATCTTAATGCCAACTATGATTAGTAATAGATAAGAGCATCAAGCATTCAGAGAGCTTCCAGGGATTAAAAACATGTTAGAGATGCCTCCCAGTTAGATAGCAAGCCTTCTGAGAGCTTCCAGGAATATAACCTTATCCTTAATGGCGCTCACACCTTCCAAAAGTAAAAGTATGTCCTATGACTGCAATATATGAGTGAGATCAGTCATCTAGAGTGAAAAGCAGTACATTGGGATAGCAAAATTAAAAACAACCAGGCCTGTGCAACCATGAAAGACTCAGGCCGTCACATGAGCAATCTGAGATGATCAGACACTTTCTTCGTAGATTGGCCCTCATTTTTCAGCTTGTTGCACACAATCAGCCAAGTGAGAGAATATGAGCTCGGCATAAAACTATGCCAAGCCCAATCATAACCGCCAATCAGTAAATGATCCATATACTGACTTCATCAATAAAATCCCATCAATACTCCACCTCTACACAACATTACTAGAATGTTCTGTCAATATCTCTTGGACCAGCTCCAAGAGCTCCACCATCTCCAAGCATGGTACAGGCCACCTGAAAGATAGCCAGCTGAAGTGGAGGAAAAATCCAGCTGAAAAATCTACACCTATTGTTCCAAACATAATAAATAATAAATAAAGTGAGGAAAATTTCCATTTAAAGCACCAACCCTCTGGACAAGCAACTGTGACAAAAGTAGAGGGACACCGATCTAAGGCCCAAACACCAATGCCAATGGCATAGAAAAAGACCTCAGGAAACTACACACCTCCCAACTTCAAGTAGCAAAATAGGCATTAGAAACTACACACCTCCAGATACATTGATCAAGAAAAAATTTGCCAGCACTACTTGCTGACCTGATTGTGCTCATGAATGCTATGAACACTCAATCCGCCAACCACTGAACTCCAAAATGCAAGGTTCCTAACTGGAGAAGCTGAAGAATGTTGAAGATGCCAGAAAAACCCAAGCCAAATTGCATCTGGCCTGCATCTGATTCAAACTGGAAGAACATAAACCACACAGCTAGACAATAAGTAATGTAAGAACACTACTTTCAATGGTAACACTACCTCCAATAGAGGGGCAAACCCTCTGTCAGAGAGCAGGCCTTTGGGACACCGATACATAATCCCCTCCCAATAAACTCGAATAGATATACCCACTGGGGTCCTTCTCCCCTCCAACTTAGAGAGAGAAGTTCTCCCTTCTCTCAAGAATTTCTAGAGACAAGTTGGTTGGAGGCTAGTAAGGGGGTTGCGGACGACTCTATTGGGGGCTGGTGAAGGTCTTTTAGCTCTCCGCTGGCAGCAAAGGAGGGGAAAGCGGCATCTCCCGAAGGTAATGGCCGGAGGGTGAGAGTCCAAGATTCTTCTTGGCGGTACATGTGGGTTCTCTCCTTCTTTCCTTCTCCTAATCCGGCTGTTTCTTCTCCCCATTGCTCTCACATCTAGCCACTGCAACATCGGAGAGTTTTTGGATTTTTGAAGGTTTTCCGGCCACCATCAGCATCACAAACGAGGGTTGTCGGTCATCCTGGGTAAGTGTGCAGGCCTATCAACAGCTTTAGTCAACCAATTGGCTTCCCAACAATTATTGGTTGCTCATTGGTGGATGTTGGGAGGCTACCTTCCCAAGAAAGTTGCTTGCTGATTGGGGAAACTGAGCGGAAAATCCATCTTGAGATCTGCTGGGGTGTTATTAACCAATAGAAAAGAAGAGGAGCGGATCCAAGTAATCCCCATGAGTCAATCAAGAGGGCTCAATCAGGTACAGTTGCTGGCAAATCCACAAGCAACACCATTAGCTAATCACGAGGTGCCAGTTGTGACTGCCAATCGGAATGGCGCAGCTGATCATGTGGAGGATCTGGTTGGCTTGGAGAGCGTTGATGTGGCTGATGAGCAAGATCACAATGCCATGGAGGATGGTGTTGCCACCTGTTGCTAAGGTGGACAGGCAAGGACAGAATGGGGCTGATGTCCAGAATAAGGAAGAGACTGTTCAGAATCAAAACACTGGTGCAGCTAAGGGTCCAGCCAGAAGCTTCTAGCCTTCTGGCAGGAGATAGACCCGTTGGTGGGGGATGAGCTCTAGGACAGGAAGGTTTTGGGCGGGGCTTTTTAAGAACAATCGGAAGGTAAAAATGGCAACGCACCTACAACAACACAAGGCCATGGGGAAAAGAATACAGGTTGAATATGATGACATTGAATCTGTGGAGGAATCAATGGGATACTTTTTGTTAGGTTGCTTCATGGGACAACATCCGGGAAGGGATGGTGTGGAGGTTGTGGCTCGTAGATGGAGGCTGCCCAACAAGTTTTTCATGCACAAGAGCAGTCGGATAATTTACAAGCTTAATGCGGCTGAAAACTGGGAGAAAGTTTTGCCTGGAAGCCCTTATTTTGCTTTCAGAATTCCCCTATTCCTAAAGCACATGCCCAACTGTTTTCTTTTCAATGAGGATAGGAGATTCATCCTATTCAAATTCACGATCTTCAGCCGGATAGTTGGATGCCAAAGGTGCTTGGCTTGATAGGCTCGGAGATTGGGAAGCCATTGTATATCGACGATTGACGCGAACTTGAGAGAGACTAACCTTTGCTCGTCTCTTGGTAGAGGTTTCTATAATTGGTGAGAAAGTTAAGAGGTTTCTGTAATTGAGCATCAGAAGGAGAGCTGCTGGAAGGATCCACCACACCACACAAGGATGGCTGGAAATGCAACGGGCAGGTGCTCACAATCTATGCGAGGAAGACATCGTTCAAGGTATAGATGACGACCTCAAGCACCCCCAACGGCAGATGGTGGAGCCACAAATGGTGAAGATCTTGCAAATGAAGTTGCAATAGTGGAAGGGGTAGACTCAATTGCACTGTGAAGCACCATTGGCAAAGGATGATCATCCCCAATCGTTGAGAACCGAATTTGGGCAGCATAAGACACGGTCGAATCATTCTTAATTACAATCGGACCAAGAGCTTCAAAGAGTGGCCACAACACCGGCTAATTTGCAGCAACATGTGACAACAAGGGAATTCAAAAAGGATAGTGAGACCGTGAGCTTGCAGCAACAAAGCTCCCAGTTGGCAACAAAAGAACCTTCCTGCATACAATGCTTCAACAGACAGCAATTGAGAGTCCACTAGTGGTTCGGCCTACTCCTCTACATTCGAAAATGCTCAGCCTTCAATATCAAGCACAAGGAGCGAGGCCATGGAAGGTGTTGGGTGCATCCAGACGGTTACAAGTGCAAGCAGCCTAAACAACCACTCGATGAAGGTTAGTGCTTGGAACATAAGTCCCTTAAACGCAGGGGGGTCCAACATCTACTGTGGAGTTATAGATAAGATATATGGCATATGTCGGACGTTTGTTTGATCCTCCAAACATTCGCCGATCTCCTTGGTCAAGATTTGTCTATCTAAACAAGGAGGATATAGACTTCGGGATCTACAAGTATGGAATAATGCTTTATTTTGCAAGAAATTTTAGAACATCTAATGCAAGACGGATTCTTTATGGGTGCAATGGATTCATCACCACTACATCAAAGTAGCTGATTTTTGGGAATGACGCACGAAACCCTCAAATTACACGGTGGCTAAGCGACTTATTGACATTCGAGACCAACTGGTTTAGGGGTTGAACGGGCAAGGAGCAGCAAATATGAGGTTGCTGGAATGGTTTGTTGCGGAGAAAAACGGGGCAGCAAATGCGTATGATTTCCTTTAGCCAAAAGTTGGTTCCTTGGCCACCAGTGATACGGATGCCAGCAATGCTACCCAAACACCGCTTTTTTGTTTGGTTTCTTTCTAATGGAAGGCTGCGAACAGCATACAAACTTCCGTATGCCCCATTCAAAAGTTGTGCTTTGTGTCGCAGGTATGATGAATCAAATACACATCTTTTTTTGAGTGTTCCGTTACCAAACTCCTATGAAACAAGGTAAGAAGATGGCAGCACATTCGATATGAGGTCAAAACCATGCAGAGACTAATGCAGAAGTTTTTCAGCAACACTATAGAAAGCATGATACCTTATTGTTTCATGTATGATTTATCTTTTATGGGAATGACACAATATATGTTATTTTAAGAGTGATGTACCTGATGTTGATAAGATGTTCCAAAACTATAGATGCATGTCTACCAATTTGTGGATCTTCATTGAATGTATGTTTGATTATATGTCGTATGACATTTATATACATATATATATTTACCATTCCCTAACAAAAAAAAACAAAGGAGGTGGCTCGCACGACTTTGAAACTCGAACATTAAATTCTAGTGATATTATGTGTCATAAGTTAGGTCATATGAAGTTTGAGTGTAGAAAGCTTCAATACAAAAATCAACAAAAACATTTGGCCCATATTACGTCCACTAATAATATCTCTGATAAATCGGTCTTTATCTCTGCAGATGAATTTATCAAGTTCTCACAATATTAGAAATCACTAAGTCTTCATCTTCCTCTGTCACTGCTATTGTTGATTCACGTAAGCACAATGCATGTCTTCTTTCCTTATCCTCCAAATGGGTCATTGATTTTGGTACCACGGATCATAACACTGGTAATTCTATTCTCTTGTTTACTTTTTAGTTCAACGCTAACACTCCTACCATTACTTTAGCTGATGGGTCTCCATCGTGTGTTCATGGGTCTGACACTATCAATCCTACACCTTTGCTTCCTCTGTCTTACATTTACCTAATTTATCCTTTAATTTATTTTCTGTCAATCAACTAATTCTAATCTTAACTCTTGCTTCTCATTGTTTTCTTAATCATTGTTTATTCTAAGATCTTTTACGAAAAAGATTATTGGTAAAGGACATGAGTCTGAAAGTCTCTACATTCTTGACACACCACTCCCAAATTCTTTTACTTGCTCGAGTGGCATTTCTCTTTTCGAGGCTCATTGTAGGTTGGGTCCATCTCTTCCTTTGCTCAAGAAGTTTTATCCACAATATACTAAGGTGTCCCCATTAGATTGTAAATCGTGTCAGCTTGCAAGACATCACCGTCTTAGTTTAAGTCCTAGAGTAAATAAACGTCCATTATTCCTCTTAAATTAGTTCATTTTGATATTTGGGATTCTTGTCATATTTTGTCTAAACCTAAATTTAGGTATTTTGTTACTTTTGTGGATTAATTATTTTCGTGTAACTTGGTTATATTTAATGAAAAGTCGCCCTGAGTTATTTTATCTGTTTTGTGCATTTTGTGTCAAGATTAAAAAGTCAGTTCAATGTGTCCATCCATACTTTGCCAAGTGATAATGCCAAAGAAATATACATCTAGTTTATTTCAATCTTATATAGTCAGAATAGCAAGCTTAATGAAACCTCTTGTGTTGATACTTCATTCCAAAATGGTGTGGCCGAACGTAAAAAACAGACATCATCTTGAAACTGCACAAGCCCTTTTATTTCAAATGAATCTTTCCAAAATTTTTTGGCCTGATGCAATTTCTACAGCGTGTTTTCTCACGAACATGTCACCCTCTGTTCTTCATGGTGAGATCCCTTACAAAATCCTTTTTCTCAATAAGTCGTTTCCATTTAATCTCAGAATATTTGTAGTAGTTGTTTTGTTCGGAATGATCGTCCGCATGTCACTAAATTAGATCTCAAGTCTTGAAAGTGCATCTTCCTACGTTATTCTTGTCTTCAGAAAGGTTATAGATGTTATTGTCGCGGCATTAACAAATATTGTCTCAATTGATGTTGCCTTCATGGAAGACACACCTTAATTCTCATCCTCATCCTCATTTATTCCGACTCATTGAAAAGAAAATGATGATTTGTTAGTGTATTCTATCACATCCCCTACCCCGTCTTGGAAACAACTCTTGTCAAGCCTCCTATTATTCAAGTTTACTCCAAGCGTCAACCTCTTTATTCATGTCTTGCACCTACTCCTTCATCATCAGATCCAGACCAATGATCTTCCTATTGTGTTACACAAAGGTAAACGTAAGCGTACTTATCCTACTTCTTCTTTTATTTCTTATAAGAGCTTGTTGTCTTCCTCATATTCCTTTGTTGCTTCACTTAACTCTATCTCTATTCCTAAAACAGTCCATGAGGTCATATCTCATCTTAGTTGAAATGATGCAATGATAGAGGAGATGAATGCTTTAGATGACAATGGCACTTGGGATTTCGTCGATCTACCTTCAAGGAAACGGGCTATAGGATGCAAATAGGCATTCGCAGTTAAAGTCAATCTGGATGGATCAATTGCCAGATTGAAAGCTTGTCTTATCGCTAAGGGTTATGCTAAGACCGGTGTAGACTATTTTGACACTGTCACCTATTGCAAAATTGACATTTGTTCGATTATTTATTTCAATGGCTACTACACATCATTGGCCTTTACATCAACCAAATATCAAGAATGATTTTCTTCATGGTGATCTTCAGGATGTGTATATGGAGCAACCTTCTGGTTTTGTTGCTCAAGGGAGTCAGGGTGAGTTTGTCGTCTTAGAAAATCTTTGTATGGCTTGAAACAAGAATCCTCGTGCTTGGTTTAAAAATTTTTGTATGATGAAAAGCAAGTCTGATCATTCTATGTTCTACAAACACGTATCATTCTGTTAGCTATATATGTGGATGATATTGTTATCACTGGTACTAGAGAAATCTCATCTCTTAAATCTTTCATTTATACTCATCACATGAAAGACTTGGGGTGCTAAAGTATTTGTTGGGTATTGAGGCTACGAGAGTTAAAAAGGTATATTTCTATCTTAGAGAAAATATGTCCTCGATCTATTAATTGACACAAGAAAATTAGAGGCAAAGTCTTATAGTGCTCCAATGACTCAGAACATACACTTCACGGGAGATGGGGAACTATTTGAACATCTAGATATCGAATGTTGGTTGGAAAGTTGAATTACCTTTCTGTGACTCATCTAGGTATTGCATATTCGAATAGTGTTGTTTTATGTCATCTCCAACAACTCATCATTGGGCAGCATAAGCAAAAATTTTATATTATTTGAAATGAGCACCCGGACGGGGCATCGAATATGAAATGACCGGGCATCGAATATGAAATGTTTTTCAGATGCAGATTGGGCAGGTTCCAAAATGGACAGAACATCTACTTCAGGTAATTGTATATTTGCTAGAGGATATTTAGTCGTGTAGAAGAGTAAGAAGCAAAACGTTGAGTCAGAATACAGGGCTATGGCATAATCTGTGTGAGATAATATGGATATATTGTGGTGTGATAACCAAAATGTTCTTCTTATTGCATCGAATCCTGTGTTTCATGAGTGAACTAAGTACATTGAAATTGATTGTCATTCTGTTCGTGATAAAATTCAACAAAACTTAGGGGGCGTTTGGTTCGTTTATTTTCTATTTTCATTTTCTGAAAAACGCGCATTTTCTAAAAAATATTGTTTGGTTTGCATTTTCCATCTCTGTTTTCTAAAAAAATACATAGCATTTTCTGGAAAAATAGAGAATGTCAAAAAGTCATTTTCTATTTTTTTTAGAAAATGTGCATATTTTAGAAAATGAAAATAGAAAATAAATAAACCAAACGCCCCCTTAATTTCTACAGGATATGTGAAGACCGAGGAACTAAGGGGCATCTTCAAAAAACTTTAAATGGGGTTCGGGTTGATTATCCTCGTAACAAGTTGGGCATGATTAATATTTATGTTCCAACTTGAGGGGAAGTATATATGTATATATTAGCTAATATATCAATTATCTTAATTATAGTTTCCTAAGATAGATTCTTTTCTACTATAGATTCCTATTTTTGTATATAAATATGTCTCACTCTCTTTTTATCTCAAATAACCCAGCATAATAATGAATCACTATAAGAACTATAACTATGGACAGGTAGTTTTAGATTAGGCATATAGGCTATTAAATGATGAACAATACCCTTAAGGAAATATTCCTACAAGTTTCAGACTCTCAAGTACAAGTATGTAGTCAAATATCACATTATTGCTAAGTACCTTTAAGATATTTATTCTTTCACCTAAAGCAAAAACGGCAGAACGGTACTTTAGAGGTTCTCTTCCTCGTAAGAGAAAACCTGCACTCCTAGTTTCAACTCCAATTAAGTCTGTTGCAGTAGCAATGTCCAACTGCAGTTTCTCCAATGCTTGTATATATGCTCGAAAATGTGCACTTAAAACCTAAGGGAAAAGAAAAGAAAGCTGTCAAGAGCAAACATTCAATATTACAAATGGTAGGATCTACAAGTATATACCACACAATAATATCATATCATAAAAAATAATGAATAAATGAATAAAACCCTCACAATATTGATGAACATTTGCAGATAACAGTTTTAGATATGGTTAGAAAGGAAGGTACCACCTACTATATAACAAAAAACACAAAATCAGAATTATTTGGGTTTGGCCATATGAAGTTACTGCTATTTAACTTTATGTAAGACTTGTATCACAAGTGATATCCAAGTTTTGTAAATCACAATAATTATAATTAGAGTTTTCTCTTTACCAATCACACCTTCCACTCTAATTAGCCTGTTTGACCACCTGTAACATATATGGGTCTTCTTTGACCATAATCAAACCATGCTGACCAATTTAACCATATTTTTATTTCTTTTTGCACTTAATTGCTCTCAAATAGTAAATTTTATTTAATTATTTTATTTACCTCACAAAACTATCTAAAGGTCCACCTGTCGTAACATTTATGGCCTTTGACCATAATCAAACTATGCTGACCTATTTTACCATATTTTTTGGTTTCTCTTCACACTTAATTGCTCTCAAATAGGAAATTTCATTTTATTATTTTATTTACATCATAAGAAACTACTAAATAGATTATCATGTTCAAGGTTCAACCAATTTATATTGATTATAATCATTCAGACCATATATAAAAGTCACCTTTGCCATCTACACATCCACTTTTCCCCCTTTCCACCCTTCTATCCTGATCCACCCAGTCCTTCCTACCCCTGCCCATCATATTCGTCCAGTTTACCTCCTTGTATTAAACCAACATTCCTCTCTCAACTCCTATCATAATGCCTCCACTATCCTCATCCCAGCTACTTATCAACCCTATCCTCTAGCTACCATGTAACCTTTTCATTCACATATATACATGTAACGCCCCAAAGTTTCATAAACGTCTTTTATGAATTTAGTTGTTTCATGATAGAAATAAGAAGTTCATGATGTA
>JBAMIB010000002.1:5168479-5179058 GCA_037177415.1 Kaempferia rotunda
CGTTCGCTTTTGCGCAACGCGCATAAATTTCAAAATGCGCAAAAAATTTTAAATCTATTTCTTTTTTTATATAAGTTCTAACTGTAAAGCCCTAAACATCTGCTTTGCCTCTTTATCTTCCTCTCGCCGCGACTTTTCTAATTCTTCGTTGCACTGTTCTGAATCTTCGCTGCCGCTGATTTGCGTCATCTTCGATCGCTCGCCTCTTCGAGGTAAGTGATTATTTTATTTTAATTTCTGTTTGTATGAATGTTTATAACTTTCCTGCATCTGTTACGACGATCCCGACGACTTTGGACGCACGGGATGCTTCCAGCGGGTACGTTGCGATCGCGAGACGCTTCCGCCGCCACTCGAAGCGTCGCTGGAAGCCTCCGGCTGCGCCGGATGCCTCCTGTTGTGTCGGAAGCGTGCCGCGACTCCTCCGGTGCCGCCGAGGCGTCGGCCGTTCGGGGGCGGTCGTGAACGTGTTTTTTTTTTTTTTAAAGATTTAATAAAATTAAACAATTCCTCACTTAAATGGGGTATTTCAAATAGGTGTTTGTAAAGCCTAATTAAACTATCGCAATAAAATATATAAAAATATATTTAAATATAATTTATTAATTCAGACTTAAATTTAAAATATATAAAAAATATATTTAAATCTTAAAAAATTTAAAATTTTTATTAATTTGAATAAATCAGATTTAAAATTAATAAAAAACATATATTTAAAATAAAAAAATCTAATAAATTTTATTAATTAATATAAAATTGGATGACAGTGATAAAGACAATGATAATGATTTTGTCTATGAAGGTGAAGATTTGCATTGGAGTGATGTAGCACAAGCATCTGGGGTTGGTGAAAGTGCGTATGACTTTCGTTCTCGAAATGCGTCTTCTTCAAAAGGGGCATCATCATCTGCATTAGCAACAAGAAAGCAAACTGCTCAAATTAATCTTGTAAATGAAGAAGAGAATGATGAAAACGAAGAAGAAGATACTGATGGATACAAATCAAGCGATGGAGCTGATGACGTAGATTTGGACAATGAAGATGAAGAAGATTGTTTTGATATTTGAATATTTATTATTTCATCTATCACATTTTTAAAGACTTTTAATTTATTTTTAGTTTTTTGAATAATCTACAGCTTATCAATGAATATTTTATTTATGGGCATTTGGATTCTCAAAAAAATTTTTAAAGACTTTTAATAGATTATTAATCCTTTTGTTTATTAGATTTTTTTTCCATAAAGCGTGCGCTTAAGCCCCAAGACCCTTGAGCGTTTTTTTGTGCTTTGCGCTTGTGACAACTATGTTGCACACCCCACAGTGTCACTGGAGAGTCAAAACCAGAGTTCTTCTCAATTTGGCATTGCATCCTGATCAAAGCAGAAATTCAGTTCCCTTTTGCCCCTCTCTCTCATCCTAGTACAAGGCTATTATAAACATAGAGTGATCAGTTGCAAGGGTGAAACCCTTTGATCAGCGCATCACACAACTTCACAGAAGCCCACCACTTCCAGAGCCACTCAGGCCTTGAAAGTCCAACAGTAGGCCTAGTGCGAGCAACAACTTCTCTTTCCTTGATGTTAGATGCTTGCCACCATGAGCTCCCTTTGGTTGAGAATTGGTCTCTGCAGCTTTCACCACCACCAGAGTTCTGTTCCAATCATGGTCTTTAAGACCTGTAAATTTAGACCCCACCAATTCACTAGTTTGATAGCCAACCCATCCCACATCTATAGTAAGTTTTCTTTTCCAGCATTGGTTGAACTTAGCCCAAGCCCATTACCTGCTTCACAATGATTCAGTCTAAATATTTGGCTTGACCCAGTGTTGCGAACAAGCACAGAGACAAAAGATGAGAAAGAGTAGGGGTGGACTATTTGGCATACCAAGACCACTTCTAGTCATCAATTTTAGATACTTCATTGAGCTACTGCCTGTTTATCCCATGCCTCGGGTTCTCTCCTTGGATCCTAAACTCAAAAGCCTCTAACAAAATCTTTGATAGCAAATCATCTTTCTCTACTTGCACCACCTACACACTCTACCAATGTCATGATAATCAGTGGGTTTTACTCGTCAATTGAAGCCACCAGAGACTCATCAATTGAAGCCACCGGAGAAATTCTCTTTTCACACATGTTACACCTATCTTCAGTATTTTATACCCTTGACTTTCCATCTAATTTATTGTCTATCAATAGACTTACTAGATTGTATCACTTTTGACGATACTTCTATTATATTTAAGAATGCTCCAAATGGATGTGACTCCCTTGTCTTGGGCTCTTTTGGCTTTGCCGTATCCTTCTATACGCATTGCTGTAGTTCATTTAGATGTTTGGAATCCAAGCTAAGTGCAAAGACAAAATACAAAGTCATGACCTTAGCAACACGCAATCCCATTTTGCTCAAGCATCTAATAACCAAGATAGAATATGACTCTACAAAGCGAACGAAGTTTTGCTATATATATTGCCTTGAATCAAGAGAGGACAAAGCATATGATTTTTTTTAATTAATTGTCACTTCACCAGAGAAAAAGTTTGATATGATGCGATTATTATCTCTTTTGATAGTTCTAATGATTTCTTGACCAGAACATTAAGAGGGGTCAAAAGTTGAATACACTTATAATAAATTGGTTCTACAATATATCTGAACCCGCTTGAGAGTATTATGGGCAAAGAACCTATGTGTAAATATGTAAATGGTAAGGAGCTAGTTATAATATTTCATATTGTCATAAATATATAAGGAAACCAGGAGCAACCGAGGGTTATAGAATAGTTCCCCCAATCTCAGTAGTACCAAAAATGAGCACCTAATAAGAATAAAATTCCTCTAGCTGGTAACCTAAAATCACAATCGTACAACAATAAATCAAGATAGTCATTAGTGATCACGACTATCAATATTTGAGCCACATCGAACATGCCCGGGCTAGTACTATATTATAAAGTAGGAACTAAATCCACACTTAGATTACCAAGACAAATATCATAAGGATCAACAAAATTCATGATATATGATTTGCTCATGATTTAGGATTTAAGACAACATCCAGTAAACTATCAAATAGATGAAAACGGCGAGTACAAAGTCAGATCATGTAAATGATATCAAAGTGAATATGGTCTTTTGGTGTGAACTTGACCATCATATTTTACAGCTGATTGGACCATGCCTATATCTAAGAACCAGTTTTATTCAAGGTTAACAAAATAAAGATCAAATTTATACAATTTCTTTTTGTTTGTCAAATCAAATTGTCTCACCTACTTAATACATATTGATAAAAGTAACAAAATTGATAAGTCATGGTTGTAATAGGGAAGAGGACTTATCAACTAAGGCATGTGGTGACAGTCATCAACTATCCATAAAGACACTCAGTTCTTGTATAAAAAGAGGAAAAGAATTTTAAGGATCTTCAATTGACAAAGAGGATCTTCAATAAAATAAATACACGGATTATCCGATCAATAACTGAGAAAGAGGATTTACAATTTCAATACAACAGTAATCATCAACTGCCATTTCATTCTATTGTTGTTAGTTTAAGGAAAAAACAGTTAGATGACTACTCTCTGGGGCATATTATGACGCTGACGCTGCCTAAATGGTATACACCCATTAACGTTTGCAAGTTTGAATTATTCTGAAAATGCATGAGATGTGTAGGTTGATTGACATGGATTTTGCATAGGTAGATATACCTTTTTTATTTTGTGGACTTAAGGATTACATAGTTGATTAGTTGTAGCAAAAGTTGATTACGCTCACCCTGCATAGTTTGATTAGTGCACTTTGGTAGACATGTGTAATCTATTCTAATCAATATAAATAAATATTAGTCTTTCTTTTTTAATTCAGTCAGAATATGCGTCAGCATATGGCCAAGATATACCATGCATTATGAAGTGGATCGACTTATATTAATTGCATTGGATTTCTAAAACCTTGACTTTTTTGTTAAAACTATCAAACACATATTTGCATAGAATGTTCTAGCATTCATAATCAAATTTCAAACAAATTCATTAAACCATTATGGTACCTTAAACATTCCCTCCAATTTATTTGTAAATTGACTGCCACACTCAGTTTTAAGCTGAAAAAACAAGACACTGTGTTAGAGAAATTGCACATATATAAGTCTTTGGATAAATTCTTGCAACCATTTTTACGAATAATTCTGATTACTTTTGTGATCATTAACTTCTCAGCATCAATTGATGCACTCTTTCCCAACAATAACCTTTTTGCAAGGTCTTTCTTGTAAAATGCCTCAAATACATCTTTTCCCTGAACCAACACATGAAAAAGAATCCATACTAAACTAATTTAATATTTACTAATAAAACATATCACTAACATGAACCAAATATGCAAAGCTTACTTGTATAAATCTGAACAGCACCAAAACTTTGTCAAGTATACTCTCTAACTCTTCTTCAGAAGTACCCTTGTTGCCAGCACGAAGCTTCTCATCCACAAACTTGGCAATCAATTCAGCTGGTCTATTCTGTTTATGACAAGGGCAAATAAATATAGCACAAATCAACAATCTCAACAAATGGTGAAGATTCTGGCACACATGCAAAAAGTATGTGATCAATTCACTAATGAATAATAACAAAAATATGGCTCATAATAAAAAATTTAAAATACGCAACATGCTTAACAAAATATTTAAGTTCACATCTACTATATAATATTACAAAATTATCACCATAAGTTACTAATATAAAAAAATTTACAACCATCACATAAAATAAGAATATATTTGAATTTAATAGATCTAATATAAAAAAATAAAAATGGAAAAGTAAACAAATAGATACCCATCCATAGATTATTTATATGAAAACCTCCCAAAGTAATGATCCTTAGCAGAATTTTTGTTAAGCATATCATTATACCCATCAGAAAGATTCACCACCATCACACCCCTCATTGTTCTCATTATTTAATATTATATTGGATGAACCCTAATTTAAGTGAAGCACATTTTTATTTGTTATGGTGGACTTAATAAATCAAATTTGTCGTCATTTATCAAATCAACTGCAAATAGCACTTTTTATTCCTTCAATAAATCAAAATTGATTTCATCTATCAACCCAACTGTAAATGCAGTCTGCAAAATAGCCTTCATAGGCAGCATTGACTGCCATATATTGCCCACGTATAACGCACTATCATTGTCACCTATGCGGACATACTAACAACTTTTTTTGAATCAAGCCAACAATGAAGACACCAAAAAAGACAATGTTCAACAGAAACAAATGGTTGTTATGAAAAAAATGCTGGAAAGAATGGAGCTTTTCCAATTCACACCAGACTAAATTAAACTATATTGGTTCTTAATATAGTTTGTCTGACTTGGGATTCACCCTTTGAAAGATTTATTAGCTATGCTCTAGGTTCTGATAAACTTGTAAGAGGATTCAGAACACAGTAAATTGATTTTTAACAAATGTATTAGGGCTTCTGAATTCCATGCTAGAAAATGGATTGTTTCAGAACTTTTTTAATCCATCATCAGCTTGAGACTTTAGTTTATGAAAAAGTTGAGTTGTTTTAAAAAATTATTTAAGCGGCAATAATAAAGATGCTTCTAGATAAGCTGCTTGATTCTGAATACGGATGCCAATGGAAAAGAAGAGATGTACGTAAAAAACAGTATATCCTTGAGTTGACCATTTTTTTTCCCTGTATTATACTAATCCCCTTTATTCTCACACTTTTACAAAATCTGGTTGTACTAAGAGATTCTCCTGTAAAAGTTCACATGAGCATCTTTAACAAAGCTCACAGCAGTCGGTAAGGCAATATTGACACAGTTATATATAGGAATATTTAGTAGAGGGGCAAAAAGGGAAAGGTAGAAGTAAAACACACTGTTATTACCCCACCCAGACTCTCATTCGGCAATAAAATATATAAAAAATAGTAGTCCACTGTACAACAGAATGTGCCCCACACTCAAATTTGATGACATCAGAACACTTTAAAAACAAAAAAGAAGATATTGCTTTTAGGAATTTTCTGTAGGGCAAAGTTCACCAGGGGAAGCAGATAAAGCATTAGATAGATTCTGGTCGAATTATCTTCGTAATATAAAACAAATCAAATTGTATGAAGATGTTTGTATACACTTGGATCATAGTTTTTCTCATCTTGTACCTAGAAATGGCACACATTCTTTATGATAGTAGAGGACCTCCATATTACTCTAATATGGTCAATCTTTATACCAGAATACAAAGCAATCCTCCTACATAGTTGCTCAAATTTGTCGTAAGTTGATAGTAATCACTGAATATCTCATAAATAAGAATATGAGGAACTGGCATCAAATATATGTGCCATGTTGCAAAAAAGAATGGTTAAAGTTGTATTGCAGGGCTATTTTCTTTCCTCTGGTCACATCAAATAGATTGTATAAGCTAACAAAAGTGTTGCCTAACCCTGTTAACTATGAAGGATGTCTGAATTCTAGAAAATAATTACTTCAGGAAATCATGAATACATGCTGAATGAGAAAAAAGGATCGCCATATGATCCAATTTGAAACTATCATGCAGCACCTTATACTTAATATTGTAATACTATTAAGAAAACTGATGAACAATGAGGTAAGTAAATCAGTTGAAGAAAGAAAGCAACTCAATATATTTCACATCTGCACCAATTTTTGGGTCTTCAATGTTGACTCCAAGCCAAGGTTTCAAATCTTATTTCCAATTGGTATTTTGGTTCCTGACGGGAACAAGAAGGTGCTAGTGTCATGTCAGTGACTCAGACATATAGGCATACCATGCCAAAGGCACTGATGAAGCGAATAATTGGGAATGAGAATATTCGTATTTAGAAAACCATTGCCTTACTTTTACACACCAACATGCCATGTTTCCACAAGGCTTCTGCAATAGGAAGAACACGAAGCTTCTTCTGTGACAAGATGAACACAAGACTCCTTTGCGATACAAAGAGAACTTTAGGATGTGGAGGGCGTACCAACACACTGTGCTAGTGACCCATGTTCATTTCTTTGTGAAAACAGGAGGAAGTTCAGAACCTTCACAACACAGACAGAAGTTCAGAACTCTCAGTGCCCTGGCTAAACATTTAACTACCTCACAGAACCCTGACACAAATCCTTGCAAACTTTGTCTGTCGCAATAGCTGTGCCACAACATCAAGGATGTTCACTGTGTTGGTTGGCAGACAGAACATCAAGTTTCACCCATGTCAACCAACATAGAGCGAACTCTAGGCATTAGGAGATAATAGAGTACACAAAATTGCAAATATCATCAACTTTTAGGCATTCAAAACCTAATCCTAGCAATCTTTAGGCATTTAAGACATAATCTTAGCAAGATAAAACATTCATATATTGCAACAAGGATATTATGAAGTATATACCTGACGCAGATTAATCAGATGTTCAAATGAATCCTTTATGGTATTAGAGAAAGCTTCATTTTTGAAAAAGCTTTCTTCCAATATCTTGTCTAGAGATGCTTTAAACTCTAAGAGGTAGGAAACCAGATCTTTATCTTTCTCTTCATCCACGATAATAGCTTGCCCAGTACCACGAATATATGAGCTAAGAGATTGCTTTATTAACTCGAGTGCATTAACCCTCTGAAATAGTGTATACATCCTCTGAAGATCATCAATACGATTTGCTTCCATAAGCAACGTGAATCCCTAAATAATGAGATCCCATAAAAATGAGATAGGAAAACACAATTTTGTGATGTTCAATACATCAAAAGGCATAACCAAGTCACCTTGTCAAGAATTGCAGAAGTATGGTGTTCAAGAAGTTGCTTTTCTGCAGTTGCCACAAGGGGCTTCCTCGTACTTGCATCCAAATATAACACACATCTTTCGTGCTCCTCATGTAACCTCAACTGAAATTTTGTAAAGGAGATTCAGAACATAGTTAAAAAATCAAACATGAAAACTAGTATAGATATATCGCAGGCAAACCAATGGCAGGAAGGATCTTACATCAACGTGTTTCAAATAATCTGGAACATCTGACAGTTGCATATATTTCACACCTTCAGAGGCATAAAATTCAGAAGTGCCTTGAAGAAATGGTTTCTCAAAGCTGTCCATGTAAATTCCTAGAGCAGTAAACATCTTTAAAAGATGACTTAAGATAGTCCTGTCAATAGCTTCACCTTGCCTGACAAGGAACAAATAATTTCAAATGAAAATAACAACACAGAAGAAACATCCACTTAGTTAAACTTAAAAATATTCTATGAACATTAGAAAAGAACCTTGTTTGATATTAGTTGTGCTGCCCAAACACAGCAATTATGTTCAATTTAGTCCATTCTTAGACGATCAATCCAGGCAAGTTCATATAAGATAAAAAAAACACCATGCTAGCATACTGTTAACTATGCTGGTCAGTTGATAAATTATACCAAAATCTTGAACAGGTAAGCAAATGACCATTCCATACATTTTATATTGTTATCTTAATACGCGAGTAGAGGCTTAACTCAATATGTAGACCTAACTCAATTTAACTAGAGGATTATTAGTGAGACAGGTAGAAGCTCAAACATAGGACCTCCTGATGTTCTAATACTATGTTAAGTTGGATTGACTAATTACTTATTCCAGCATCAAAGTTGTTGCTAAACAATGCTTATCAAAGTTAAAAAAAAAACTTTTTTAATGTATTTGAAAAAAGAAATCTGTAATACTACGTCTCAAACATGAAGTAATGTAACAGGCATTCACTACCATGAACAATCTTTATATTTGCTTACTTTCAAAGTTGAATGTAGTAAAGAAAAACCATCAAGAAATTGATATGGCGCATTGGTCTAATTCATGCAATTACTCAAAACAATGGTAAAGAAAATGAGAAACTATTGGAAGTACCTAATAGAGAGTTATAGCATAACACATACCGTATCACTTTCAAATCATCCACATTTTTTATTCAGTGTTTGACCCTCATATGTTCATAACTTGTTAGTTAACAAAACAATTCAGTACCATGTATTTCACATATGCTAGCACCTCATAATGCTTAGAGATAGCCATGGAGAAGCTAAAAAAGAATCGACAGAGAACATGGACAAGATATTAGACATAGGAGTTTGAAAAAAAAAGGCAGCCGGGTCGAAGTTATTTAAGGCGTGAAATGCCCAAAAGGGCATAGGTGCTATGGAGCCTTAGGCGCACGATGCAATGTGAGGTGCACACCTTACCGAAGTAAGACGCTTTAGGTATAAATTTTTACAATTTAAACATATATACTATATAGAGAAATTCTACCAAAATATTTCACTAACACAATCAGTCTATAAAATATTAAATAATAATGTAAATAGAAAATAAATACATATTTCAAATTAAAGAAAAAAAACTTCAAATATCTAAATTATCAAAATCGTCATCATCTTCCTTAATCATACAATTTGAATTTGTGATGGAAAATAAAACAAAACCATTAGAATAAAATTCAGAACTAATTTACAATTTCAACTAGTGACCGAAAAAAATTAATAATAAAAAATATGAAATAATTTACAATTTAAATTTGTGAGGAAAAAACATAATAACAAAGGAGAAAACTACCAAAATTTGAAGCAAGAAAGTGTAGCCGAATCCAAAAGACCAATGTTGATGTTGTAGACCAAAGAAGAGTGCATGTTTAAGAAGGGAGATTGATGTTGATTTTTTTAAGGGAGAGGAAGAGTCGCATAGAGAAATAAGTCTGCAAGGAAGGTTGATGTTGATTTTTTAGAGAGGAAGAGTCACGTAGAGAAATAAGTGTCGCATGCATGCTATGTAATTAATTAAAAGGATAATTAAAGCTATGGGCTATGCTTTAAAAAAAATGGACCTGATTTGTATTTGTACATCTCACTTCAATGAGGCAAAAGAAAAATCCCGCCTCACACATGCATGTCACCCATCACAAGGCGCGCGATTAAGTGCCCTTCTTTCAAGCGATGTGCTTGGATCTATCTAGGTACAGCCAAGTGAGCGATTTTAATAATTAAGAGCCCGATGCACGAAGTTCATAGCAATATGGGGTCTTAAGGAAGGGTCAAACCACATTAGGTCTATTATATGCAGTCTTACCTTCCATTACAAGAGGTTTATGTGACTTGAACCCATGATCACGAGGTCACACGATTGCAACTTTACCATTGCGCCAAGGCTCCTCTTTTGACATAGAGGTTAGAAGTAAAACAAAATTTCTAGGTGCTTAAAATTGTTATAAATTGAAGTCTTTCAAAGAATGATAATGCAAGGCATCGATAATAAGTGTAACGCAATTCATGGTGACAACTCAATCTCCCCATATTCCCCGTCATTATGAGAACACTAAGTTAAAATTTTCACTAAATATGCATACGCATAAAATGACTATAATTCTACATGCTCTGACGCACCCTTAAACCTTAATCTTTGATGCCATATTGTCACACCCCGCACGAGCTAGATTTGCCATGAAGCTAGCTTTGCTCGTTGCACATGAACTGTATGTATGTATGTACAGATATATATATATATATAT
>JBAMIB010000002.1:5249386-5260844 GCA_037177415.1 Kaempferia rotunda
CTAACAGAGTCACTGGGGAAAGCCTAAAGCCAGCTGGACAAACCGATGACCAATAACAAGGACATAACGACTGACCGAGCAATTAGCCAAACGACCATGTGGTCGAGCGGACGTGTATAGCCGACCGGACATCGTAACCTCAGAATGAGACCAACCCTCCAAAGACACAAAATCACTGCCCTACTTTGAACAGCTGGTCGGTCGGCGATCTCATTCGCCCAGGTCAGTATCTGATCGGATAATAGTTAGATGTCGATGATTGTGAAAGTCGATCGGCACAAAAGACAAGAGTCTTCTTTATCGCCTAGCCTAACTAAATGTCAGAAGCACATTCTCTGCCAGTAGAAGAAGTTTCTAGTTGTAGACACGTGACACTCACAATCATGGGAAACCCATTTAGGGGAAGCCCAATATAGAAAGTAATCAATGCACGTGGACAGCTGGCATCAAAACTCTAATTCTCATTCGACTATAAATATGGTCTTTTCACAGAGGCCAAAGGTACGCACACTACATCATTTGACACCACTTTTCCTCATCAGATTATTCTTCAACATCACCAGGCTAACTTGAGTGTCGGGTGACCAAACACGGAGAGGATTCTCCCTGTTTGTTTGCTAACGTACTCTTCAAGTTTGTGGTGCACAGGAAGCAGATCGTAGCCTCATCAACAATTCACAGATCCACGTAGATGGAAATTTTCCCGGTGTTCGACTGCTTGCTTACAGACAGGATCACACGTCTAGGAAGATATGACTTCGACTTGGTCCAGATAACTTAGCAGAACTAACTGAAGCTACCTATTTCTAATCTAAACTGGTTAGACCAAAGTTTAGTACTATGTTCTATGGGTAAAACTATTTAAAATTTTTTGAAGCACGTAGTTACTTTTAATGATATCCAAGTGACTCACCACAACCTAGAAATTTATTCAAAGAATTCCTACTTGTTGAACCCAAAGCTAAATTTGAATCTAACACAAGTTAAAACAATCCCTCAAAATTAATCTAACTCATCTCACAAAATTATAAGATATCCTTATCTGAAAACTTTGATTGGGTGAGATGATTAAGGATCGAAAAATTCAAACCTAAATCTAATCAATCAAAATTTAAACTTAATTACTCTAAACTTCAACTTAAATAATAATAAAACCTTAATTTAATTAATCTTAATTTAAATCAACCTTGACTTATATAAAAAAACAAAATTAATTAAACCTTTAACCCATTTTAATTAATCTTAATTAACTCAGTTAATCTCAATTAAAATCTTAATCAACTAGAACCTTAATTTAATTGAACCATAACTTAAAATTAATTTAATTACCTTAATTAAAACACCCTCCTCCAACATCGTTAGAGTATGAAATTTCACACCCACTAAAGCTTGAGCAATTTGAAGGAACCCATGTTCAAATTTATGGGTCTCTGCATAGGTTGAGGAGGCAGTTCTGTCTGTCATGCAATCGGGGAGGTGAAAGGAAGATCAGACTTAACAAAAAAGTAATGGCTCTTCCAGCCTTTATTAGAAGTAGGTAAGCTTAGGGTTGAAGAAGTATTGGAATATTTGTGGGCGAAAGGGAATCCTATACATTTTAAACAAGACTACGATGCCACATAACACTCGGATGGAATTCGGCACCAATTGTTGAAGGGAAATATGGAAGTAGTTGCAGATATCGATAAAGAATAGTTGGATAGGGAAACGCAGACCGGCTAGAAATTGATCATTGAAGAATGAGAGATAACCGACTGGTGGAGTATGAGAACGGTGATCGCCAGAGGTGATTATACTGTGATAAATGGTTTGAAATTTGAAGGCATACCAGATTTGGTCCACTTCGCCGCCCTCCATGTCAGAGACGATCATAGTGAACCAAAGACCGGTCACCGCACTGGGAATTGAAGTTGTCATTGGAGGAGGAGGAGAGAACTTACGCAGAAAGAAGGGAAAGCGAAAAGGAAATAGGAAAGAGGAGATCGCCGAGAGCAAGAAATCGCCAAGAATGAAATTGTCAGAGAGCAAAACCTAAACGAACGTAAAAATCGATTTTTGCCATGGCAACTACTTTTAAACCCTTCGACGAAAGCATCTTAGCTGTCTGATCAACTTACATGGGAAAATAAGATGAAATCTCACCCCTTGAATTCAAATATGGGAATTCGTGCAGAGTGAACCACTCGGTCGAACTACCCGACCTTCCAGCCTGACTGTAGAGGTGAACATCGACCGAACTAGACAGGCTGGTCAAACAGACAAAGTAGAGTGATCGCTCGGCTCTGAACTCATCTTTCCTCTTTGTCGCTTAGTGCAACAATCAACAGCAGAATATTCGTTGTCAGAAGATATGCATTGTCCTTCCTTGTACGGAGGAAGTTTCTAAGTCTGACATGTACGGATGACACGCTCAATTATCGAAAACTCATTAAGGAAAGAAATCAAGATGTCATAAATGTCTACACTATTTAGGGAAACCCCTTGATTCACATGTCAGATATCGTTTGTGTATAAATAATGTCTCTCAC
Organism: Kaempferia rotunda; assembly: GCA_037177415.1. Taxonomy (NCBI): domain Eukaryota; kingdom Viridiplantae; phylum Streptophyta; class Magnoliopsida; order Zingiberales; family Zingiberaceae; genus Kaempferia; species Kaempferia rotunda. Next base: position 5,251,915 of record JBAMIB010000002.1, read on the forward strand.
AAGCCGCGGAGGTACACGATTTTCATCTTTTCGATATCTTCTTATTTGTTCACCAGCGTTGTACTAACTTGAGCGTTGGAGGACCAAACACACGGATACCCCCTGTTCACCAGTTTTGTCACTAACATCCTTTTCAAGTTGATTCGTTGGTGTGTAGGAGTTTCGAAGCACAACACATCCATTCTCTGGTGATCTTCTTCGGCTACACGTGGAGAGCTGCATCCCTGGTGTTCATCTCCACGTTTGCAGACAGGATCACTCTGGATAGCTATCTCCTAGTCTTAATTCTTAGTCTTGTAGGAGACTTAGCTAAGTATCAATATCACCCCGCGACGGTGATTTGGAATATCCTCATTATAAACATATGATACTAGTAAGAAGAATAGCTATCTCAAAGAGCCTGATTAAAGGACCGCCCTATCACTAGGCTCATAGGTCATACTTCTTTAGATTTATACAAACTGTTCGTAGTATAGAATTAAAGAGAATTCATTAAGTCCTTAGATCTACCATGCATGATCACATGTTATAGATGAATTTAACCCTCTAGATGTACTAGAGTATGGATGTCTTCTGTCACCCTGACCCCTTTCTCCCTATCTAGAGAGATTTATTCACTCACAACTTTAGATCATACATCTACACAATAAAATGATACGATTTAAGCACACACAATCCATATAAGAATTTCATCAAATAGAGACAAGGCAAGAACATCATCAACTAAAGAAATTAGGTCAATCCAATAGAGTTTGCATCAATTAATCCATTACAACTACTCCTTTAACTCTAGAACATAGAGATATACTCAAGAAACATAGGTGAAAGGATCCAAAGACACAAGATTACAAGGTTCATCCAATCTAACCAAGAGGTAAGAAGAGAAGAAGCATATCTCTATGAAGATTCGTCTTTAAGATCTAATCCTTGCTCCAAGAAGTCGATACAGTGGAGACCGATGGTGTTGGATCATCAGAAGACTCGCTAGAAGACCGCCGGAGACCTTGGTGGCAACCCCAAAGAGAATACCTCCTCCAAGTGAAGAGGAGAGGTTCCCATTAAATAGAAGAGGGTGACACCCGCTCACGACCACGATGGACGACTGTGAAGATCTACACAGTCAAGCAGAGCTTGCCACGATAGTGTGGTACACGATCATGCACTTGTGCACGACCTCAAGGGGATGTCTGTTGTATATGGTGCACGATCGTGTAGATTACAGGGCCAAAGTGGATTTGCTGCTGGAAAAGGTGGCTCACAGTCGTGCATCACTGCATGGCTAGCTAGGGTTTGCTCCTGGATACCCTGCACAGTCATGCAATGGTGCACGACCGTGTAGGGATGTCTGTTGGTGTGCTCTGTTTTACCTACACAGCTGTGCAAGCTTGCATGACCATGCAGGGTTGCCTTTTGGTGCCGTTGTACGACTGTAACTAGGGGTTGTACGACCATGCAACCCTAGTACACGGCCGTGTGGCTCCTGATACATGCTGTGTTCGCTAAGATCACCTCCTCTTTGTCCGAGGATTCCTTTGTATCCCCTTGATCATCCGAAACAAGCTCCGAGACATGTTTTTGCTCATCTTTTCACTCTAAGACGCACATTCTATTATGAAAGCATAGAAAGAGCATATTTTTGAACAAAAGAGAGTAATAATGCTGAAATGTTGATAAATGAAAGTGTGATAGCATAAATTATACAAATGAAAACTAAATGATGTGCAGTAAAACATGCATAAAGATAGATATAATCTACGCACATTAATTCTCTATAGAATTAGTAATTTTTTAATCCATTTTTAAATTTAGATATCAGAATTAGAACTAATGTTTTTAATTGTTGACAATGCACTTCTTGAATGTCATAAATAAACATGTTGTGTAGCCCTTTGGCAATCAATTAATCAATAAATTAAGCAAGATAAGGAACTAAAACCTTGTTTATTGGAGGTTGCTCCTTTCAAAGTGGTAATGCTCTTTCTCTAATTTCCTACTAAATATGATGTCGGTTCCTATCAACTAGTAAGCAACTAGATTATATTGCTTTGACTATTTCATGTTTGTTTTGACAGTTGACAAGAAAACTTTATCATGCTCTTATAAAAATTAAATTTTTTATTTGGGCAAAGCTTGAAAATCTTATTATTTCGCATTCGCAGGTCCATTGTAATTTTCATTTAAGAAAACTTCCTCAACTTAATTTCTAGATGTCTCAGGGGATATTGTAATTGTAATTATTCGCATGAGGCTTACATAATTTTATGATTTGTTTGAGTATTGAATTCCTTCTAAATTCCCTGATATGTATAGGCTTCTACATGCTTAAATCTTTTCATTTGTTCCAACTTTGTCATATGTTAAATGTTAGATGATGAGTACAAATTGTAAATATCTACGCACAGGTACACTGCTTATAATTTTTAATTTGTGAGCTTATATCTGGTGGGAATTTAAGAAAGACTGGAGGTCTATTTGGAAATTGTGGTTCTGGGGTCTGGGTTGAAGATCTCAAACAGTTCTTCTACAAGCTAGGTTTTTTTCTTCATAGTTTTTATTATAAAGGTGCCAATATTCTTAATCTATTCCTAAAGGGCTTTTAAATTGCCCCTTTTCTCTATTTATTTATCTTATTGATAAATTTTCTTTGGTTTAGAGAATTTTATTTGGAATCTTCTTGAGTAACTCGGGTAATTTTTGTTAATCCAACCTTTGTGCAGCAGCGTACCTTGTTAGTCCCTATTTTCTTGGCGTGCCTTCATTTCTAGTCAGAACAGTCGAACCTGTAGAACCCTTTAGTCAATTTCGTTATTATTTATGAGTTGATAACGGAATTGGATTTCTATATAAAGGGGAGGTCCCCGAGGGTTTAGGGTTAAGAGAGAAATCTTGACCTAGCTTCTTGTTCCCCATTGACAAGAAGTTTTTCGGCACCGTCATCCCCTAAGCCCCTTTGAAGATCTTCCCCGTTTGCTTCCGCTCTTTCTTCTTTCTCAGGATCTTCCAGAAGACGCTAAAGGACAAGGATAATGACTCTTCAATCAGGTTCCTTGTCAATTTATTTATTCTTATTTGTTATGTCATGTTATACGATGAAACTAGATCTTCTTGTTCTTATATTTCCTATTCGAATTCTTATTTGGATTGTCTAGAATTCATGCGGCTTAGGTTTTACGAAGAATTAACACGTAGCCCTGAGGATAAAAAAAAATTATTCCTTGATTCAGTCTATTTGGCATATTCGCAAGGTGCACCACGTGCTAAGGAATAGAGCAGCAACATAGGGCTGTCCAAACCCAAGTTTTGCAAGAGACAAACTTGGTAATCATCTAGGCATGACATTTGCGTAAGCTATGTCAAGCATTATGACAGTGCACAGGTTGTTGTCCAAGACCAAGCCTTACAAGAGGTGGACTTGGCAAATGATCTGGTCACGCATGGCATATGCGTAAGGCATGCCAAGCATTGGGACGACACTGGGGTTGTCCAAGCCTAAGTCATGCAGAAGGCAGACTTAACAATCATCTAGGCGGGACATGTGCGCAAGATATGTCAAACAATAGAAAAGTGCAATAGCACATGGAAGTTGTTCAAGCCCAAGTTACGTTGGAGGCAGACTTGGCAATTGATGTGGTGTAAATATGCAAGTGCACGGAGATGTCATCAAGCAATAAAAAGATCAAATCTACAGGGACTGATGATCAAGTACTAACTTACAAATCAAACTTAACAGTCTAGATAAACTCCAAAGTATGACTAATACTAAAGATCAAGTTCAAATGCAAAACTAAGCAAAGAGGGTGAGAGAGAGACAGGAATCAAAGGGGTCACAATAGAGAGGCCATGTGTGATATAGATAGAAGGCAGACTAGCAAAGATGTAGAGACGACAAATGTGGCAGAGAAAAGTCAATCTGAGAAAACGATCCTAGGTGGTTTCGATTTCTCCTCTATGCTAGCAAACACTTGATCTATATCTTAATTCTTGTCCTTAATATTGGCTTGTGTAGGTAGAGCATCGTATGGTATCCTATGTGAACTTTTACTTCTACAAAGGCGTACAACCCTAATCATCATCTACTTTCGGAAGGATAGTAAATAGTGATATTAACTTAGAGGGGACCCTGTCACTAGATATTGCGACCTCTAATTACCCTTCTTCTACTATGTAATAACGAATTAGGTTTGATCCATTAAGTTTTATGACGGCCTAGGGTTCCGTGTGGCATACTGGGTTGCACTATCATATTCGACTCTCTGTATCTCAATTTTCTAATAGTCGGAAGGTCGGGTTCTCCTTTTGGTTTATCCCTAAACCTCTCGCGGGATACAAATCTCATATTTTTGACATCCAGATTGTGTTAACATAGTAGATCCAAACCGCAATCCAATACATCATGAAAATAAGATAAGAAAATATGCAAAGATCACAGGAATAATATTTACATCGCATAGAAGGTACTACCTAACTTTAGAATCCAAACAATTACTCCATAAATGAAGAGTTATAATCAACAAACATGTTTAATAATCTCACTTTCTTGATTAGATCAGTTGATTCACTTGTCTTTATTTGGTTAGACAAGTCCAATTGATCTATACAAATATTCTGATAAACTTTAAATCATTGGTCCATAAAATATTATGATAAATTAAAAAAAAAAAATTTCCAACCACACAACCACTAAAAGGGACATGACAATAACTATATATTAACTACAGAGATAGCAGCCTTGCATTTAATTTTGAGTGGAGGTACCTTTCTTTCTATTTATCAGAAACGCCATCATCGATCATTACATTTCAGTGGAGGCACCTTTTTTTTCTTGAGTGGGATCTTGTCTCAAGGATTTGGGCTCATATTTCTACGTGGAGGAAGAAGGCGGTTGTGACGCATGAATCCATGCAAAATGGACAAATAAGTTTTGGATCGATCGTATAAATTTTTTTTACTGATTATTAGGATAAATTAGAAAGTATTTCTAGTAGATTGTTAAAAAATTTAATATTATGTGGCTGCGTATCCTATTTTAAAGAAAAATATTTACAAATATGTCATAGTTAGAAATCGAGCCGTAGGCGTCTGGGGAAAAAACTTGATGTCTTTCCGCTACACTATAAGCCCCGGGGTAGATGTTGAACTAGGTAACACTGAACTTGGGATGACCCACCATACTCCATAGAAGTTTCCCACATGTTGATAGGGTAAATCAGTAAGCGCTAGTGGCGGGCGACTCAAAAGCCCAGCATCCCGTTGTTGCATACTCTATTAGGAGAAAAAAATTCATACAAATGCGCCATAAATGGGGATCGAACCGCGGGTGCCATGATGATAACTTAACGCCCTTCTGTGGCATTATAGCCTCGGGGGAAAAAAAAACTACTCTTTTGATCCAGCCTATCGGGCATGTGCACAAGGTGCACTACATGCTAAGCAGAGGAGTCAAAAAGCGAGAATATCCAAGCCTAAGTTTTGCATGAGGCAAAACTTGGTAATCATCTAGGCATGGCATGTGCACAAGGTATGTCTAGCATTGTGACAGTGCGCGGGGTGTTGTCCAAGACCAAGTCTTGCAGGAGGCAGACTTGGCAAATGATTCAGGCATGACATGTGTGCAAGGCATGCCAAACATTGGGACGACATTGGAGTTGTCCAAGCCTAAGTGATGTGGAAGGCAGACTTGGCAATCATCTTAGCGGAGCATCTGCGCAAGACACGCCAAGCAACGGAGAAGTCCAACAACACACGGGTGCTGTCCAAGCCCAAGTCATGCAGGAGATAGACTTGGCAATTGATGTGGTCCAAATTTGCAAGTGCACGAAGATGTCATCAAGTAATAAAAAGATCGAATTTTGATAAAGTACTAACCTATAAATCAAACATAACAGTCTAGACCAACTCAAAAGTGTCAGATGCCACGAATGGTAAAGATCAAGTCCAAATGTAAACGTAAAGCAAAGGGAGAGAGAGGGAGAGAGAGAGAGAGAGAGAGAGAGAGAGAGAGAGAGGAGAGGTAGAGAGATCCCAATAGAGAAACAATGTATGATCCAGATAGAAGGTAAAGTAGCAAAGATACTGAGAAGGCGGATGAGGCAGAGAAAAATAAGTCAGAGAAAGTGATCTTAGTGTTTCAGTTTCACCTCTATATTGGTGCAATTTGCACTAATAATCAAGCTCAGGTATTGATGAATGACAAACAGGTTAAAGTTAGACTTTGTGTGATATAACCACTCTGTGAAGATTGCAGAATGTACTGCATTAGGGATGTTCGATTTCCAATGCATCGAAGTCCGGATGTGTGATTCTGGAACATTGGGATGTTTGATTCCCGATAAGTGTGAAGTCCGAATGTGTGATTCCGGCACATCGGGATGTTCGATTCCCTATGGAAGTGGATCCGGATGTGCGATTTCAGAAAGTGATCTGGATGTGCGATTCCCGATGCAAGAAAGATCAAATGTTCGATTCCGGTAGAGAGCAGGATGTGTGATTCCCGAGTCCGGATGTGTGATTCCAGAAGATAAGTAAGGTAAGTCACTGGAGGAGAGTGACTTAGTGAGGACGCGTTCCTGTTGGAAGGAACAGTAGGCGTCGGACCAACTTAGAACCATTTTGGAGATCGAGCTGAGTACCTTGACTAGGTTTTGGTCCTGAATGGACAAGACGTAATTAATACTGCTCATATTACTGTGCTAACTTTGTTTGCAGGGTATATATTTTTCTGTGGCACTAACATTGTTTTGTAGCGTCAAAAGTGGAGTTTGATCTTGGATGAACAGTGTTGAGGGCGCTCCTGGGTCACTTGAGGCACCTCCAGGCACAAATCAGTCACTCTCGGCTAAAGGTGCAAAGGCGCCTTCACTGGCGCTGAAGGCGCCCTCCTAGCAATAAGTTGCGCAGATGTCGGTCGTCATCTGCTCCAAGCTCGAAGGGATAAACTTTTGAGTTGAGGGTGCCCTCAGAGGTGATGAAGGCACCCTCAGCCCTCCATAAAAGAGGAGCTCCACCACAACCTTGGACACAACACATTCTACAAGCTCTAAAGCGCTCTACAACTTCCCGTGTTCTCCGAACCTTCGCGATTACTGCTGAGCTACTGCTCCAAACTTCCAACCGCTGCAGATAGCTCAATGCCAACTCCCAGAACCTCAGACGACAACCTTTTGAGTTGGTAAAATTATTTTAATATTGCACTTGTATTTAATTATGATAAAAGAAGTGTAGCTTGTTACACTTCTCTAACTTTTGTACTCGACTCTCTCTTCCAGTGTTCCTGGAAGAAATTATTAGTGGATTACCCAACGATAGATCTGCGAGACCTGGGCCTTGGTGTAGTTGTCGTCACAGTCTCCGAACCAAGTAAACTGCTTGTGTTCTTGTTTTATTTTCTTGTTTTCCGCTGCGTTTTCTCCGATATTTTGCGATCAATATTCAACCCCCCTCTATCGAATGTGCAACGATCCTACAAGTGGTATTAAAGTCTGGTTTACTCTGAATTGGTGACCAAGCACGGGGGTTAATTTTTCTTTTTCTTTCTTTCGATTTTAAGTTTTTCCAATTCGGTCAGAATCAGTGCAATTACCTTTTCTGATCAATTTTTTCATTCGGAGCATTTTTCTCGAAATTGGTGCAACACCACTCGAGTCGAGTTATTTTTTTTAATATATCTCCCACACTACTAATCCAAGACCTAGTCTTGGGATTTTTTTTCTCTATAATTTTTTTTGCAAGGTCTACCTAAATGGCCCAAGCCAAAGGTTACAGTACTGCTCGCCCTCCACTCTTTACTAGGGATGATTTTTCATACTGGAAAAGGAGAATAGAGGTCTACCTGAAGATGGACATCGACTAGTGGTTCTCCGTGCGATGAGGTTACATGGCCCCGGTAGACAACTCAGGAAGATTACTTGACCCGGAGAACTAGAACCCTGAAATGAAAAAAAAGCTCAGGTTGATAACAAAATATTGAACACTCTATAATGCGGGCTGACAAAGGAGGAACTGAATCGAGTCGGACCATTCGACAATGCAAAAGAACTGTGGAACACACTGATCGAACTCCACGAAGGTGTCGGTGCATTTGCACTAATAATCAAATTCAGGTTTTGATGAATGACAAATAGGTTAAAGTTAGACTTTCTGTGATCTAACCAGTCTGTGAAGCTTGCAGATTAAAGTTCAGATGTTTGATTCCAGTATATCATGATGTTTGATTCCTGATGAGGGTGAAGTCCGGATGTTAGATTCCGACACATCGGGATGTCCGAATCCCGATGGAGGTGAATCCAGATGTGTGATTCCGGAAGGTGACCAGATGTTTGATTCTAGTAGAGGATCTGGATGTCTGATTCGGAAGGTGACCGGGATGTGCGATTCCAGGTGGAAGACCGGATGTTTGATTCCGGTAGAGAGTCCGGACATGCGATTCCGAAAGGTAAGTCACTGGAGGAGAGTGACTTGTGAAAACACGTTCCTGTTAGAAGGAACAATAGGCATCGGACTAGATTAAAACCATTTTGGAGATCTAAGTTGAGTGTATTGACTAGGTTTTGATCCTGGAAGGACAAGACCAAATTAATACTACCCATGATTACTGTGCTAACACTTTGTTTTGTAGGGTATATATTTTCTGTGGCTCTAACACTATTTTGCAGGGTCAAAAAATGTAGTTTGACCACGGATGAACAATGCTAAGGGCGCCTCCTAGGTTGATATAGCTGCCCCTAGGCGAGAGGAAGCTGCTCTCGGCCAGAGGCGCGAGGGAGCCTTCAGGCGCTGAAGGCGTCTGCCAAAGGCACCTTTCAGGGTGCTGAAGGCGCCCTCCCAGCGATAAACTGCACGAAGATCGGCTCTTATCCATCATGAGGATGCGGGGATATATCTTGGAGCTGAGGGCGCCCTCAGAGATGATGAAGGCGACCTCAGCACTCCAT
>JBAMIB010000002.1:5357222-5367370 GCA_037177415.1 Kaempferia rotunda
GTTCTTGTCGGGTCAATTCCAGCTGGTAAGCGACTCATGAAAGTTTTTCACCGATAGGATAAATCGGAAAGTACTCACGGAAGACGACTCATAAGTCCAACATTCTTTAGTTGTGAGTCTCATTTGGAAGAAAAATTAATTTTTAAGAACATCGAACTCATTTTTTATGGGAAATTGTTTAAACGGTCAAAATTTGTCTTACATTTTAGGTTGTGGAAAAGAAATAATTGGAGCCCGAACTGTTGACAAATCCAGCAAGGGTAGTCCCTGCCCGAGTAAAGTACATCAGATTCAAGCAGATAAATTATAATCCTGACAAGGTTAAGCATGTACTCGCTTCAGACCATTTATCACTTTACGAAGGCGGCAAATATTATCCAGAAAATCAGAAGACTGAGACATATATATTTAGTGCCCAATTTATGTGGAACGATGGAATCGACTGGAAGGGAATTGCTTCATAGAAGGAAGAAATCAAAATACTTCAAGTAAATGCAAACATTTAACCCAAACTAAACAAATAGATCAGAGAACAAAAACTAGGGTTCACGATAAACTAGTGTTCGACGAAAAATGCCAAGGGAAGTTACAGCGTGCGTGGATTTAATTAGCAAAGCTAAATCAAGGTCTGATATTATCACATAAAATGGATAGTTCTAGCCGTTGATTATCGTCTGGGTTGCCCTAGTTGGAATTATCAAAACCTGCAACAGGACGACGTTCATGCTCTTTTTTTTTTTTTAATATTGCACCTAGAAAATCTACAATTCATCCTTCACCGACTCATCGTTGTCTTCTTTATCGTCAGCCTTGGTTGATGATTCCTTCTCTTCAATCTCAGGTTCCTCTGCATCGTCTTCCTCTTCCACGGTTGCATCAGGGCTGATATCCATGCTCTTCTGAACAGATTTGTATATGCTGGAAGCAAAATCCTTTGGATCATTGAGAATGAAACCACTCTCCATGAGGGCAGTTTGATAAACAAGTCGTGCTGTATGTTTCAGACCCTCATCCTGAACCAGAATGCATCATATTAATAAAAACAGATGACTGGAAGAAAAACAAAGAATTAGAAAGAATTCACACCTTTGAATCCTGAGCGACTCGATCACGAAGTTCCTTGATGATAGGATGCCTTGGGTTAATCTCAAGCACCCTCTTGCCACGCATGTAAGCTTGTTTGCTGGCATCCGAGAGGGTTTGAGACTGCATGATCTTCTCCATGTTTGAACTCCATCCGTATTTGGAGGTGACCACCACACAGGGGGTGTTGTCCAACCGGTTGCTTAATTTGACAGAGTCCACGTTCTCACTGGAGAGAGCATCCTTCCACCAGTTTGTCAATTCCTTGAAGGATTCCTTGAGGTCCTTCAGTTTCGAATCTTTTCCAAGTTTGAGACCTTCTTTCGACACATTCTGGAATTTCTTGTCTTCATAGTCCATCAAGTATTGCATCAAGTATTCATCAACCGGATCAGTGAAGAATATGACCTAGAAATAGAAAACATTTGGCAAAGCCTTAGAGATTTGAGAAAGGGAACGAAAAAACGAGCATTTCCTTTATCAAATTATAACATAATGGATGAATGTGAGAAATTTTTGTGAATCAGGATGAAGTTTATGAATGAATAAAGATGAAAATAACAGTGAGTTTACTTGGATGGAAAGATAGGAAAGGAAGTAGGCTAAGCAACACAATAACGTGATGCAAATCTATGTATAGTGTTATGAGCTCTTCCCTCTGTTTTTTCCTCCTTAACCTATTACCTAAGTAAATCCATCAAAAAAAAAAAACATTCACAAAGCATTACTTGTAATTCCCACTACTGCACAAAAATATTCACTATGAATATCCATGTCAAAATGCAAAAGGGCACAGGAGGATGCAATCGTTTAAACAACAGTCAAGTCAAGCAAAATGTACCTGATCCCAAAATGATCTACAAATGGACCGAAGAAGAGAAGTATGCAGAAATAATCTTGATCTTATCACCATGATAAAATATATGCAGAAAATGGGATAGCAGGTCATAATCTTGATCTTATCACCATGATAGGGATTACTCCGAATTTGAATTACAGAAAAAAATGATGGTTCATGATAGTCAGATTCATCCAATAAGGTCGTAGATATATGCAGCATGAGCACGCAACTTAAGTGCATCAACTAACCTCATAATTCTTCTTCGTGAGTCTCTCAAGGAATGGAGATTTCTCCAATTGTTCCTTGCTAGTTCCTATTATGGAGATTTCTCCAATTGTTCCTTGCTAGTTCATGTTTTTTCCTGGCTTCATTCTAGAGATGTACTCATCCAGCGAGGCAAGTTTGCCTTCGGATTTTGTGCTGCAATTAAGAGATGTATAGCAAAATGTGATTATAGTCAGAGCAACTAGAAATAAACTGGGGATTAATTATAACAAGCCCATACATGATCAACCAACTTTATTGAAACAAACCTTTCAAATCTAAGAATCTATGCGAGACGGTTTCTGTTAAACCTGTCTGCTACTTGTCAACAGACCCAGACTGCTACTTGTCATCCAAGCATTCTTTGACTAGCTTCGCATTCAATAGTCATCCAACGCTATAATAAACATCTCTCCAAGCAATTATATCATTTGTAAACACCAACTAATGTACAGTTTCCCAACAATCTGTGTGTACATTATGAACCATATTGCTAAGTTATCAACTAGGAAAATCCAGAAATTAACCTGAAAAAACAAATATATAAACATTTCTAGTTGATTGTCCGTATCCAAAATATATACCTGCAAATATATAACTATAATAATTTAAGGTTTGAAGTGAGGAAAATTGTTGGAAAATAGCTAATTCTTTTAGCTGCAAAATTCATGCTGAAGCACTTAGAATGAAGCAAAACAAACACATTAGGACATGTGACTTATCAAGTCATAAAGATTACATTAGTCTTTAGCACAACCAACTAACTAAGTATGCAGGGTTTTCCAAAACTAATTCACCAAGCAAATCTTGATGACAGATGCAACTCCAATGTGGTGAAGTGCAACAACTGCATCATCATAACCTGTAAGAATAATCAGGTTGGCACAATTTTGAAACACTTGAAACATAAGCACAATTTTGTACAAGTAAGTTAGAGAATAGTATGCTCATTCACCTAATAGTCCTTGCCTGCACTTTTCCATGAATCTTCTACAATCAAGTAATTGACTGCACATACTTCATAGCTGTAAGATAAAAGTGAAACAATTAGCTAAAATCACATGAATCTACTTGAACAAAATAAGACCACACAATTATTTTAGCTATCTATTATATGTATCACTTACACTCTTTCGAGCCTTTGCAACTGATTTCTTCACAATTTGTTCAATCTTAGATTGCTTCCTTTTTGTGGGTGGACGACCTCGAGATCTTACTTTTAATGGAGAGTGTATCACTTTTGCACCAAGTGTAGATACTTCTTTTAGTTGTTCAACCCTTGAATGTTCAAGATCATTAGCAATTAGTTTCTCCTTCGTATCTTTCAAGATTTCCACCAACATAGAATAATTGTCATCATTTTTTGCACCAAGTTGTTGAACCTCTTGTATCAATGGAGTGAGAATATTATACCGATGTCTTTCTCCACCATAAACATAATCATCATAGATGTTACTGATACTTTGATACCCACGCTTAATATCTTTGCGCCATCGGTCCATAATATATCTCATAGGAACCTCATTCACCTTCATTCTTATCAACACTTTGATCACATGTCTACATAAAATTCCCCGAAACTCAAATAGAACTCACACACACTTCAATTGTCAATCTAACTCCGTATAATGTACCATAAAGGAAATTTTTTTTACATGTTCTCCATTTTTTCCCAACATAGTTTCTACTACCTCAAATATTAAAGTTAGCCCTTCTTCCTTCAATAATGAGGCATCGCAAAACATCAACCCTCTTATTTCATCTTGGAATAACTTAAATGAGTTGTTTGTGTATGCATTTTGAAATTATCTTTCAATAGATGACTAAGAATAACTAGAATGATAGAATTAAAAGACACAAAATCTAAATGTTTTTCATTCTCAATCTTCTTCTTCAAAGCACTATCATATTGCTCAACAAATTGCTTCAAAGGATGTTTTAGAATGGACGTAGTCATCAAAAAATGCATTTATACTTTCACTTCTTTGAGATGTGGAAAGTTATTTTTAACATATACAGGTATCCATCTATTCCGTTCTTCATGCAAAGATTTCAACCAATCATTGTTCTCCAAATTAAACTCCTCAATCGTTTTCAACCAATTCTCATCACACTCATCAACTGTAAGAGAGTTATAAACAATGTTTTTCAATTGTTTCTTTACCATTTTGTATTGAGCATGACCACTTAATTTTGTTGGAAATTTTTTCATGATATGCCAAAGACACAGACGGTGATGAGAATTCAGAAATACCTCTTCAATTGCAATTGTCATGACACGACATTGGTTTGTGATTATAGTTTGGAGCATGTCCGAGCATACATGTCAACCAAGATTTGAACAACCATATGAAAGTTGCTGAGTCTTCACTTGATAATAATCCACATCCCAGCAAAATAGATTGACCATGATGATTCACCCCAACAAATGGAGCAACTGACATGTCATAACTATTAGTCAAATATGTTATATCAAAAGTCACGACATCAGAAAAGTAATCATATGCAACTCTACATATTGCATCTGTCCAAAAAATATTTCTTAATCGAGATTCCTCATCTAAATAAAACACATAAAAAAGTTTGAGTTCCTACTTTGCATGCGGCAAAAATAATTACTCAAAGCTTTAGCATCTCCATCCCCTAACCTCAACCTTCTAGCTTCTGAAATATAATTTATACACTTTCTCTCATCAAATGCCAAATTCTCTGTAACTGAATCCAATACTTTATTACATCTAAAATGTCGTGACTTTTCAGGGCTCAAGATATAATCAAGGTATACAATAGTTATCACAAAATTCCTATAATTTCGAATAACAATATTAATCTTAGCTTTGCAATTCGTCTTAATAGAAGGTCGAGAGTATAAAATATTTTTTGTCCTACCATTTTTGGCACATCCAACAAAGAGATATTTTTACTTTCCATCATCTCCATTTCTATCACCTAATTTACAAATACCAAAACCAACATTTTGAGCATATGACTTATAAAAAGTACATACTTCTTCAGATGAAAATGTCATTCCAATCTCAGGAAGCTTGATTTCATTTACACTAGATGAAGATGCGTCTTGATTCGCATGATTATTGTTATTCTTTATCTCATTTGAATCAATTTTTCTTTCTTCCATGACACTTTCTTCATCTACATTTATTAAAAAAATGAAGGGCCAAAAATAAATAGAAAATAGAATCAATAGACAAGAAATAAAATTAAGATAAACAAAACAGATCCAACAAAAAAAAATAATACAGAGCAATGGAAAGTAAAACGTGGGTGCTTCAGGTTAGAAAAAAAACTTGCCGGAAGTGTCGTTGCATTGACAAGAACTTTGCAGCATCACTTGCCGAAACAATGCGTTAGGCTGGAAAAAAAAAAAGGGTCATGATTCAATAAAAATAATAAAAATCTTTAGGATTTGGCTTAAAAAAATGGAGCTAGAATTGCTCTCACCTGACCTTAAAAGTCCTTGTGTCTTGGCTCTGTTGCTCTCACCGGTTAACAAGGTTCGTTGCTTCGTTCCCACACAAGTTGCAGTTCGTAGGCTTGGGTGAAGAAATTAGGGGTGAAAACTTAGGCAAAGAAATTAGGGCAAAAGAAGGAAGAGGGAAGGAGGCATGGCTGACAGGAGTAGAAACGGGAGAGGGAAGAAGAAGAAGAAAAAGGAGAAGGAGAGTTAGGGCCACAGGCAGGGAAGGAGATGAGCGAAAGAGGAAGGCACGACGAGAGGAGGGCGAAGAACGTGAAGAAGGAGGAGGAGGAGAGTTAGTGTAGGGAGGAGAAGAGCGTCCGAAATAAGCCAACGAATGAGTCATTTTTTTTTTACTCTGAGGTGAGGTGGACTCCGCCACGCACACTGGCAAATCAGTCGCTATCCATATTCACTATAAACTTTCGCTTCCCATATCATTTCTCACAGGTTAACCGTTCGCCAGAAAATTACAAGCACCGTTCACTTAAAATTTACCTCATACTTTCATATGCAAGATACTTTTTCCGAGAAAGATATCATTGCAGTTCGAAATGCTCCTATTTTTTTGCTTTAAGAAGGGTAAAATAGAAATTTCACATGTGACCTACTCCGCGATTTTGACATTGCCAACCGATTTGAAAACAAATAAACTGCCTACGCTCGTAAATTGCCAATTCAGTTTTACAGGCATTCTTGAAAATATTTTTTTGAAATCTTGTGGATATTTTAACATGTCAATTAAAAAAAAACAAAATTAACAAAGCCAAAGCCAAAGCCAAAGCCAAACTAATTAATCCTTATTTTTCAACCATCTTTTTTTCTTTCAAAATAATCATATGCCGAAACAAATATTTAACACAAGTTAGTATATTCAAAATATTGAGATAGTCAGGCAACTTTGAGCATCTACCAAAATTTTCAAATTTCAATCTTTATTTTCTACAAAATAAAGAAGACAAATACTAAAACATTTTTTTGTCACCGCAGAAGAATAAAATCTACATTTTATACAAAAATATTTTAAATATTCTTTAGAAATGGAAAATATAATTGTTAATTTTTTTTCCCATGGACCATTTTCTGAAACAATCAGATCGTCTATACAAACAAGTTTCTGCAAGTCCACAACAAAAGTATTAAAGCTGCAAGAAGATGGACAAGATCTAATTGTATGAACGGCTTTAAACAAGTAAAACTGAGTTACCAACTACTATGAACACAGAAATCACATGAAGTCCACCGTAGTATATGCACAATTCTGGTAGGATTTAGTTCCAGTAGTTCGCTTGCAAACAATCAGGATTAATCCTGTTGCATCGGAAAAGAGGGCCTTCGTGTAATTTGCACTCCAAGTTCCCGTTTCATCATTGATGAAGATCATCAATCATCAAGCAATTCGACTAGTTTACATTTCTTGAGTTTGGAATATCCCCTTAGGCCGCGAGACTTTGCAAGATTCCTCAGTTCTGATAATTTTAAGGAAGCCAAATTGGATGAGATTTTTAGAGTAGATGATTCCGTAATCACTTCGGCAGTTTCATTGGACGGAGAAGGATCAAACTGATCATCCAACAATGATTGACCAAGAGAATCCAAAACACCAATATCTGCGTGCACCGAGGCCTCATACTTGTCCGCGATGATATCACTCTTCTTCATACTCACTTTTGAGTTTGCAGGTGGAGGAGGGTTGATACCCTCTTCAAACGATACAGCTTTTAAGTTCACTCTACGAACTAGAGATTTTCTTTTGAAATTTGTGGCAGGTCTTGTGGAAGAAATTGGATCTGGAAGCCTAGAATCAAGAGCCGGTTCCTCCTTCAATTTGGTGCCATCTCGGCTAAAAGGATTTGATTTCTGCTCATCCACTAGTGTGTTGCTTCTTGGAAGCAAGTTGGTACTAAAATGCTCTTTGGGACCGCTCTTCTGATCCATCGAATGCTTCCTTAACAATTTGACTAGAGAATCCACGGTTGCCCTGTCGCTTTGCCTTTGTTGACTCGCTTCAGACTTCTTACCTTTCTTGGCAGCAGCCTGTAGTTGCATTTGGATTTTCCGAAACAACTCGAGTATTTCTTCATCTCGCTGTCCTGGAGTTTCAGTAGCCTGGTGCCTCATACTACTCAAAAAAGACCCATTTCTGGATGACAAAATATAAGTTTCTTCACTGCTTTCTGACTGTTCAAGCTCTTGGTATTGTTTGCTCCTGCCCCTGGAAGACCTTTTCTGTTGTCTGGAGAAATCAGGATTCTCCTTGTGATCCTTAGAAATTGCACGGCGAGCAACATATATCCTCACTGATCTACGAGGGATGCTTTGAAATAGAGTTTCAGTACTGCAGTGTGTCTGGTCACATTTACATGAATATGGTGATAGAATAGCTCCTCTGAATATCCCTGGCAAAGGAAGATATTCGAATTGAATTAGAAGTTATTCTCTACAACTCCAGAAGTAAATTCAGAACAACACATCATAAAACAAAAACAAAACAAAACAAAACAAAAAAAAGACAGTTTCTTCAATAGTTTAAGATTCTTCAACGAGAGGAATGAAAATCAGGTTAGCTGAAAACTACAACAGTTGGGACCTTAAGTATCATAACAATATGGTGTATTTGTCCACTGTTCTACTGCAAATGCAAAACTACACCGGTTGCATTCTGAAATGGGCATCGATTTCTAGGGTTTAGCTTAACAACTTCTATTCTCGATCTCGTATCTGGTACACTGTGTTATACTGATGAGAACTCGATTGCTCAATTCAATTATCTCGATCATCTAAATATGAAAGGGTAAGGCTTACCGATGATAGTCATCTAATGCAGCTCAGCTTCTTAACTTCCGCCTTGGTGCTGCTCGTTGACGGCCTGTTTCGTTCCCCTACCGAATACAAAGTAACAGATGCAAGATAACAAATTAGATAGACAGAGACGAGGGTTAAATAGAGGAAAAGAGTACCAGAGCTCGTCGTCGGAGTCCGGCGCGACGGCGACGAAGGGAAGAGCGAAGGGTTTCGGAGACGAGCAGGATTGGGGAGTGGAGTTCCAGCCACATTAGCGATAAGGAGAAGAAGTATATGGGCCTTAATTTGGGTACTGGGGCCGGCCCAATACCTTCAAATTCTACTCAATACGCCATTTTCATATCGTCATTTTTCTCATTTATTATTTAGTAAACGAATGGACCATTTCTTTCATGTGTACTGAAATTTAAAAAAACAAAATAAATTAAAAAGAACATTTATTTTTAGGAAAAAATACCTTTTGCCTCCTTGTATTTTCTATCTAAGTAGAATTTTGTCCTTTTATATTTAAAAAATAATATTTAACCCCTCATTTGATCAAAAGTCAGATATAAGAAAGACAATTGTACCTTTGTTTTTTTTTTAATCATTTTTCAATAATAATATTAAGAGATGAAAAATATATTAAATTGACTATTATATTTGTAAGAAAAAAAGCTCATAAAATTCATACATGCACGAGTATAAACAACAGACAATAACAACTATGAAAGGGATAACTAATCAAAAACTCATTTCATCATCCTTACTAACGAAAAAATATATGAATCATAAATTGATAAACCAAAACAAATGAAGATGGAATAAAGTTCATCATTAAAAATCTCCTCCTCATTATTAAATGTTGCATACAATGAATAAAAAGCAATTATGTCCTTGCCTTTTTTCATTATTTTTTTAATAATATCCTTACAAAGGAAAAAATATATTGAATTGCCCATGATATTATTTGATAAAAAACCCTTATAAAATTCATACATGCACCTGCATAAACGACAGAAAAAACAGCAACTCTGAAAGGAAAAATCAGCTAAAACTCATTCCACCACCCTCACCAAACCAAAAAAGAGTTGAAATTCTAAATTGATGAACCAAAATCACTATACTTTATTCTATATCATATTTGATGATGTGGAGAAGATTTTTAATGATATGCATTTTCATTTAATTCTGATTCATCAATTTAGAATTCTGATTCATTTTAGTTTGGTAAGTATTGTGGAATGAGTTTTTAGCTGATTATCCCTTTCAGAGTTATTATATTTCTATTATTTATGCAAATATATGTATGAATTTTATGAATATTTTTACAGAATAAAACAATGGGTGATTCAATATATATATTTTTCCTCTTAAGATTATTATAAAAAATGATTAAAAAAAGACAATGGCACATGTATCTTTTATTTATTTGTCACATTTAATGGTAAGGAGTAGATTTTTAATAATAAATTTTATTTTATTTAATTTTAATTTTAATTTATCAATTTAGAATTCTTATTTTTTTTATGACATAAAATAAGTATTTTTATAATAGATTTTACTAAACGATATAAAAAAAATAAGTATTTTTATAATAGATTTTACTAAACGATATAATAGTCAATTTAATATATTTTTTTCCTTTTGATGTTATTATAAAATAATAATAATGATAAGGACATAATTATCTTTTTGTTG
>JBAMIB010000002.1:5409722-5425033 GCA_037177415.1 Kaempferia rotunda
ATCCAAGAACTTGCATCCCGTTCGGGACATGAAGTGGAAGGCTCCCAGTACTACTCTCTTCATATGGAAAAAGTAATGGAAAAATATGGGAGTGAATGGAATGTCATACAGTCTAAACACCATGGCGGCCTCACACAGAATCCTAATAGCATTCGGTGTCAATTGATGTACTGGAATGCCAAAATATGAGGAAATATCTCATAAGAATTCGGGAACTAGAAACCTAAGTCCACTTTCAACTTGCCCGTGGAAGAAGGTGGTATAACTCGCAGGGGGGCATAGAAGATACTTGATCTCCTCTAGGTATATGGATTATATAATCGATTGAAATGCCATATGCTAGTCTAAGCTCCCCCTTCACTCTCCGGTTATAGACGATTGAATGGTTTCGTACCGAGGGGAGAAGGTCATTGAAAGGTTTAATGACCTAAAGGTGTAAAACAGAATCGGAAGATGATCAAAAGTTCGCAGAGGATTTACGTGGGAGATTGAGCTCAGTAATGCGGAGGAAGAAGAAGAAAGTATCGTCAAAAACGCAGAACAAGGAAATGGCGCCGGGAGACGGTAAAACAGAGGAAGAAAGCCCAAAACCCTAATATACTTGTGATTCTTCAATGATTATAGTTGATAGGCGAGTCGTCGAATGGGCGGGATGGATTTGTGCCCGTCCGATTGGGTGTGCTTATCAAGGTAACCTCATCAAATCATTATCTCACAGTTCGATGTTAACCAAGTCACTCAAGTACATGCGACTCAAAAGGCTATTGGTCTCATGAGAAACTGACGTCGTCAGATAATTAATGCAAAGGTGTGTTTTGCCTTAAGCGTGCCATGCCTAATAAATGCAAGGGATTTTTCTGTCTCTCCACTTGGCGTAAATTATTTGATTTTTCAAAATTCACCTCTACAATCGTTCACACCTCCTTCGACCGAACTAAAGGGGGAGACTTATGATGTGACAGTTGTCCGTTGAGTCACGTGCAATCAGGTAGTCAATATAAAAGATAATTTGGCCGTCAAAGTCAAGGTCAAGTCAAAGTCAAGGTCAAGTCAAAGTCAATGTCTCAGCTCAGCGATCTCTTCAACGTCCCAAGCATTCTTGATCGGCCAGATTGTCAGTAGGGTGTCAAATCTCTTGATTTGGTGTTGCCAACTGGTCGCTCGATTGTACCCACTCGGATAGCTAGTTGCCTTCCTTCCATTCTGGAGGATTGGAGCTCTGCCGCTGATTATTTATGTCTTGGTGAATCTAGTGCCGCCTATATTAATGCCTATTTAATGGAGAAGAGGAATAGTCACAAGAAGCAAAATGAGATACTTCTTCATTAAATGGTTTATTTAATGATTGGTTCATTAATTAGGCAATTATTATTTTCATTAAAGAGGAAGTGGAAAGGATTTGCCAACCGAGGTATATGAATAGCGAAGGAAGGTAGTAAAGGATCATCTAATCTAAAAATCCTCTAGTTCTAGATTCCTTTTCCGACTATTGTTTTCTAACTTGAGCGTCGGAGTACAAACGTTGGGGTGATCCTCGGTGTGTCTACAGGTACCCCTTGGGGCGACAATATTCAAAATCAACATATGTGTGAATTTTCTAGTAAGTTGTCTCTGAGGATCGTGGAGCAGGATCATTAATATTTAAAGAGTTAAAAATAATATTTTTCAATTTTTAAGCAAATTGAAGATTTCAAAATTATCTCGTCTCGATGTATTTATTGAGCTTGACTCGAATCACTTTTGAATTGCGACAAATTAATTAAAATAATTAGCTTTTGAGAGGGATTAAAGGACAATTTTCTTGTTTCTTAAGAAAAAAATATAAATGCTAAAAATAACGATTCAATAAATATTCATATATTGGCATTCTCTATTCACTTTTAAATAACTTAATCAATATTAAGCGTTTTAAGCGTGTAGTCTATGGATATTGCTAAACTATATGGGATTCAATTATGCATTGATTTATTTTATAAAAAAAAAGCTAAATTATTGTTTTGATTATTCACATTTTTGTCTTATGTGGTATTAAGGCACTCTAATGTCATTTAATACAATGATTAATGAGCATGGCATTTATCCATAAGATTTGGAGGCTGTAGAATGTGAAAATAACAAGTTACTCACTCGAGCCGAAAGGTTGGACCTTGCGAGTTCAACTATATATGGTCCTACAAACAGCATGTCTAAATGAAAAGTAGATGGTATTGTTTTGTTTGTCAATGATGTTGCCTTGCATTGTGTTGTTAAGTTATAGCGGTTTATACATTTGAAATCTCATGCATTTTTTATACTACTTGTATCGTCTTAAAATGAAGCTTGCTAGCATCAAATTAGGTCTTTAATTGGCATGAAGCTTGAGTATTGAGACATGTCATCTTGAGATTAGTCGTTTTAAAAACATGATTCATGGAACCGCATCAATCTCTTGTCCCATATCTTGTAAGTTAGTTGTTGATCAGGTAAGATATCAAAGCAAGAAGTTATAGTCTCTCGCGCGAGCATTCTTATTGATAGTCTTTTTAGAGAGGCACTAAAAAAAGATATAATGACTTTTTTTCCAAGTTTAGAATGTTTTTTTTCAGTGACTAGATTGATTATTGAAGTTGTTTTTCAACTTTGACTGATTAATCATAAATAAATAAATGAAACTTAATTACGTCTAATGTTGCAAATAGTATCAAAATTCAATCAAATTCTTGCATATTATATATCATTGCATATTTTTTTGATGAGCTAAAAAGTAGAAACGAAGCAAGGCAAATGGAAACAAAAAATTGTCAGGAAAATTAAATATTTATTGTTAATAGGGGGAAAATCAAAAAAAGAAGGCAAGAAAATTTGCTTTCTTCTCAATTTTCTACCACGAGGGAAGTTGTGTACCATGATTATGGTGCAGCGGTAAAAATATTTAATTATCTCCCATATATTTGTAAAGATTTTTCCTTCAAATGGAACTCGCAACTAAGGAATGTTGGATTTCTTAACCGCCCTCCACGAGTGCTTCCCGATTTACCCTGGTAGTTAGTGGGAAAAGTCTGTGGGGCTAAGCTGGCTATCATCAAAAATAATCATGAGTCTAATTGAGTTTAAACGAGGGATGTTTAAAAAATAAAATAAAAAATCATTGTTGCAGGGTTGTTTTACCTATATCATATACATGTTTAAAACATTATTTAGACTTATAATTGTATATTTTTAGGCTAGATCTTAAATTGATGCATTAGATTTTTTTTTTACTTTGGAGAGAAGAAGTAAAGAAGAAAAACAAGGGTAAACGTTACCACTGTTTTTGTTTCAATCAGTATTTTTATATAAAAATGATTATCAAGCGATTTTTTTTTTCCTGAAGATAAAATTGACCATGAAACTGGTTTGAAATTATCACTCCAGCTAACAGCAGTGATGAATAGGTAGATCAAACAACCATATTGTACATTTATTAGAATAAATCTACATAAATTAGGATTAACAAACAGATGATTCAACAAGCAACAACAAAGATTGAGTTCTTAAGGTTGATTTTTTTTTTTAATAAAAAAATTGTAAAACTTAGCAAAAGGAAGATTTCATTTCTTCCATCACAGGAAATTCAAGCTTCACTAATTTTAGTCTTGTATCATACCAACCCTAGGGAACATTCCGTAGTAGAAAACAAATTTTCACACTACAAATGAATAGATCCAAGATCTGTAGACAAATACGATTCCCACGAGATTTAAGGATCTGAGCATATTAATTAGGCTTCACCTACTGCCGTTTTAGTCTCCGTTCTTCCAAGTTTGGCTTTTGGGTCATTTGTTTTGATCTCCTTTCTTCCAGGTTTAGTTTTTGGGTCATTTGATTTGATCTCCTTTCTTCCAGGTTTAGCTTTTGGTTCATTTGTTTTGGTCTCCTTTCTTCCAAGCTTAGTTGTTGGGTCATTTGTGTTGGTCTCCTTTCTTCCAAGCTCAGTTGTTGGGTCAATTGTTTTGGTTTCCTTCCTTCCAAGCTTAGTTTTTGGGTCCTTCGGCTCCGCTACTAAAATCTTACAGATTGGCTTGTAACCAACTATCCTCCTCAGCAACTTCAGCGAAGGGTGGGGTAAAACATCACGCGCTAGAACTCTGTCTCCAATATCCAGTTTTGAAAGGTCCACCTCAATTTTTTGAGGGATGTGTTCTGAAGGACAGAGGTATTCAAGACTGGTTCTTTTCTTGAGAAGATAACCACCTGTTTATGCAAAATACTGACGGTAAAATTAGCAATTGGCAGCTGAGTAGCATAATTAAAAAGAACTACACAAAACATTTAACTTTACCAATATAAATATATTCTGAAAGATCACTAGACATCATTCCAGTTAAATCTTGTGGTCCAAGAGTATGTTTAGTGTCCCTCTATGTTAGAAGCTGAAAACAGCTGAGAAACACCCAAGTTCTTCAGCTACACATTTAAATGTTCAAAACAAGACCAAAAGGATAAATGTGATGGTCTGTTCAAGGGGTATATCGTCATATTTTTTGACATGCTCCTTGGGAACAATAGTAAGGAATACTATCGTTGGATTCTATTCCAAGCACTTTGAATTCATGGAATGTTAGATGAGATCCTTGCTTCCATGAACTAAATCGTTTTGGTTTTAACATGGGTCCAATCCTGCCTACCCTTTCTTTAGAAAAATAGGAGGTATCTCGATATGCATTAAAGGTCCATTGTCATATTGTTTCCCAAGAAAACAAGGAATTACAGGCATGACAATAGATTTAATATAAGCGTAATTAATTCCATGCCAATAAATTATAGAACAGACTATGGCTAACAATCTTAAGTTTTGACATGCAACCATATGTGTCCAAATAAAACTTCCAGTACATGCCAGATAAAAAAAAGTCAAAGGGTTGCACTCAAATTTGACAACTAGCAATTTAATAGTGCATTTGATTCACAGAAAGGACTAGACAGGATGGAATAGTCAAAAAATCATAGGTGTTCAACTAACACTATGCAGGCCCAATGGAAATTGTTAACGTATACCATTAGAACTTGACAACAAGCATTAAAATCTTGTGTTTGTTTCATGGGATGGAATAGCTATTTCTGAAAAAATGGAATAAACAAGGAATAAATATTCTTTATTTAGTTCAGGAATAAAATAAATATTAATTTCTATATTTGAATTGTAAGAATAATTTAACGAATAGATGATGAATAGTTTTCACAGCGATTATATACCCTATATAAAATATTTTTTCTAACTTATCTAGCTTGCATGATATGACCAGTAGAGTTTGATTGTTCTAAGGTGTTTAGTAGTTAACCTGAATCATAAGGCCCATTCAACTGTTCATCGGCTCATCTGTGACACGTTAACTTTCATTTATGTTAGCCAAGAGATAGTTTCCAAGGGACTTAGGTTAAAACTTCAACAAATAAGGATATGAGTAAGTTGTGTTGTTAAACTCTGAAATTTATGCTTACATTGTCAAGCTTGTGATTAGATGTTAGGATTTTACAATCCTACAATTCAAATAAGCACAAACAAATCCTACAATTCAAATAAGCACAAACAATCCTAATTTGAAGTAAGATCTTAACTGAACTATGATCTCACAGTCCTACGATTTTTGATCCCATGTTTCCTCACTGCTCCTAGTTAGAATATTGATTTGCATAATTATTATTTAATAAAATAAACTTATTTGCAAGAAGAATGTTTGACCTTTAATGAAAAAATATACATCTTTTTCATACCATAAATCCTATAAGTAGCCTTTTAAACTTTCAAACAGAAAAAAAAAATAATCTATTCCATAATCATTTATCTTATAAAAGACAAATAAAAAATATTTATAATGCTGCAATAATTCTTTAATTTAGATTTGGAACCCCTTATAGTCATACTACATCATTCATTTATTTTCAAACATACTTAATAAGCTTTATGATATAAAAATAATACAAATTTTAAAATATTCATAATAATAATATATATTGAAAGTTAATATATGAACATAGGCATAGATATGGTGAAATCTAAAATTCAAATATATATATATATAATGTAAAATTATAAGATCTAATGATCTTATGCTTCTATCCCACATTCTAACCCAATGAACTTCAGGACAACCTTATGAATGAAGGGGTTGACCTGCTGCAGCCATCACCAAAACAGTCGAAGCATGCTAAGCATCTGATAACGATATACAATGCACATATCTCAACACAGCTTGGAGGGCAGTTTTTTGCAGTTCAGCCTTGAACAGAGCCATACAAAGATATAACATCAATTTTCAAGCAGACTAGGTATTCATCATTGTTTAAAATTGCTGGGAAAAAACATTCAAATTCTTTGCATGAGATAATAGATTTGCTGATTTATGTACATTGAAAATTAACATAAAAAATGATGTAAAAAATCATCATTTTTTATTTTAATATAAAAAGGAAAGTAAATTGAGGTTTGTTGATCAAATGATATGACATTTGTAAATTTATTAAATGCACAGTTATTATTATCAATTTTGATCTCTCATACACTGATCAGACACTATCTGGTACAGTCGATACTTGGGATTTCTAACCAACCGAAGCTGATATTGATATTGATGCCAATTCAATCAACTAGGATTGCATTGTAAAGGGATAAATACATTTATAAAGGACTCATGATAAGCCCCCAAGCATCAAATATTATTGTGAGATTAAATTCACTAATAACCCTATTAATCTAACACCTCTAATACAGGTAGGCATGAATGGGGTCAGGGCAGTTTTTATAAAAATTTGACCAAGCCAAAGTTTGATTCAGTTATAAAAAAAAAATCATACCTAAAGATAGCCTAGTGCACGAAGCTCTCACCAATCAAGGTCTCAAGAAGGGTCTATTCTACGTAGTCTTACCTTGAATTGCAAAAGGTTGTTTAAGTAACTCGAAACCATGACCTCCAAGTCATAAGGAAGCAACTTTACCATTGTGTCAAGACTCCCCTTCACTCAGTTTCATACCTAAATATATAAAAAAAAACCTAAAACCAAATTTTTCAGTTTAACTTAGTTTGATTTGGAAATTTCAGTTTTTGAGAATTTTAGAGATTATGAGGATTTTTAAATGTTTCCACCAAAAATTAAGAAAATATATATGCATGTGTAAAAAAAATATATCGTACAAAAAAAAATGTCTAGTAGTAGAATTATATAAAGTTATATAAGAATGCAATAATGGTAAGAACTATTATGCAATTGAAGGCAAGCTCCATAATTCATAAGAACTATATATGAGTACAATAGTAGAACTGTCAATTGTGCATTGAAAAGGAATAGACACAAGTCATAGCTTCTCAACTCCTCTAAAATTAAGGGTTGGAATATTTTTCAAGTTATATAAAATCAAAAAATACAATCCAAATCCAAAATGAAAATTATTAAATCGCTGAAATCTGACCTGAAACCGAAGAAAAACCAGTGTTTTGAGATAATTTGGTTTAGTTTTCAGTTTAGTTAGGATATATTGCTATTTTGATCCACCCCTAACCTTTGAAAACTCTCAACATATATATTCTCCACGATCAATTTAAAAATAAAAAAAATGTAGACAACGATACAAAATGAAAACAAAATAATCACATACACAAACCAAAAGCTTTAGAGAGTTAATGGAGTATAAAGCAAACTATCCCTTTGACCTCAGATCAGCACACAACATGAATGTTTTTGACCTCAATAAGCACATAGACAGAGAAACCGCGAAAAAGGGAAAAGAATGAAGTGAAATATGGATAAAGAGAGATTTCATGCATAAATCTCTCAAATGGAGGTTTTGGTGCATTTAGGAAAATGTAATAATTGAGTAAAAGGAAAGCATTCAAGGGATCTAGGAAAGATGGATAACATCACTGACCAGCTTGCTAGAAATAGCAAACTAAGACCAGAAAATTTTCTTTGTTCAGATTTCATAGAGATGAATAGCAAACTCAATCTTTTTCTGTGAGTAACAAATTGACTAATTGAGAAGATCATATTTTATGTATTAAAGTCCACTGGCGATAGATATCATAGCTCAATCCTTTGTTGGAAGCATCAAATTGAGAACAAGATATTTTCTTTATTCAAGTCTTGCTAGCTCAAGCGGTGCAAATGCGACACTCACAGAGACCATAATTGAGAGGAGACCCTTGGAAACATATCTTTCAAGTGGGACTCTCCCTGAGGCGTGCTTACAACAACACATGGGAAATAGAAGAAAAGGGTCGGTGCTCTCAACAAGATCTTAGGACTAAGGGATAGGAAGATGACACAAGAATCAAAGGGGATGATACAAATATAGATCAAAGACAAATTTAATCAAGAACTATAAATCTAGGATAACAAATTTGAAAATGGCAAAGAAGAAGGAAGCAAAAGAAGGCAGAACTTGCCCTTGGAAGCAACAGCCTAAAATAATAGATAGGAAGAGAAAAAAGGAGAATTTGAAGCCGAAGAAGATTCCATGATGTGGGATGATTATTGGACTTGCGAAGAATCTACCAATTCTGGAAGAGACACCGGAGGTTTGTCGCATAAAGAAGAGTAAGCGTTGTCAAGGAGTTGAAAAAACCTCTGTTGCCTCTCCATCAAGAAATATCAAATAAAGAACAGCTAAGAGCATAAAAATGACTTGAAACCCCCGAAATTTACTAGACAAAGCTCAAACCTTTTTTCAATCCTGGGCAGACATCCTCTCCCTTGAAGATCACAGGCACGTTAACGTTCAACACCGAGCCTTTCTCTGCCCATTGCAACACCAAACCTATTATTTGCCCCGTCTTCTTTTTCTTGACCTACAATTAAACGCCCTCAGGATCTCAATCTAAATATGAAAAACAGAGAACAAAGAGGCCATAAATAAGATTTTAGCGTTAGCATTTTCGAGTCCGTGCCTGAAGGGGTAGAGCAGTGCCGGATTGAAGGACAGCAACGGAGCTGGGCCCGGCAAGGATTTGGAGCTTGACGGGAGTGGAGCAAAAGTACGGTGACTGCTCGAGGAATTCGCCGATTTGCTTTGTGTCTGCGGTCAGGCGCTGCAAGTTAGTGATTTCTCGTCCGCCTTCGCGCCGGGTGATGATCGTCGCGGGGATCCTGCCTGCGGCGAGCTGCATGGCGTTGTAACGGCCCCCAGTATGCTCCCTCGGCACCGTCTGGATGATCGTCTGGCAGTATTCGTAGGCTGCAGTCCGCTGCCACAACGGCGGTGACACCGCCCGGATAAACCCTGCGCCGCCTCTCCACCACCGCGCCATCTCTCCTGCGGCTCCACTTCGCGAAGTGAGAGGTGAGTCGAAGCATTTTGTTTGTGGCCCGAACATAACAAACACATGGGCTTAGTTTAGGGCAACGAGCCCACCTAAACTTGTTTAGGCTTAAATGGGCCTAAATATTGTGGAGAACCAAAAGCGTTGTTGATTTATCCTCTCATAAATTTGGCAGCCCCTTTTGGTCCTCAATCAGGATGGCCGTTAGATCATATCAAAGATATATATATATTGGTTTCTCTTGATTTGATCCAACGATCATCCTGATTGGGAATCAGAAGTGGACCAAACTTTGCGGACCAAGGGATCTCATTTGTAAATTTGGAGTATATATAGAGAGAGAGGAGTTATACATTGCACATCCCAAATGTGAGCACCTCATGAGTATCTAGTGTTAATTTATTTTAGGGCTTAGGATTTATTTGGTCATATGGTTTGTTGTATTAAGCTAGGTCTGCTCATAGTCATTTATGCTTTCAATGTTGTATGGGATTGTGTAAATCCTTCTATACTGTTATTGTTATATTTTATATCTTTCACTGTGTATTTATATTTGTATTGTGGACTCATATCATATTGTATCGTGTATTGTACAAGTATACCTCCGGAGCGTGACATCTTCTTTATTTTCATGTTATTTATTTGCTTTTTAATTAGTTGTGTGTCCTTACTAAGTAAGAAAGTAAGCGATTGTTAAAATTAAATTACACTTAATTCATCCCCTCCAGTCGGTTCATCTGATCCAACACTTGTTGGATGTATTTCTTACTTCATCAACTAAAATGCAAAATTTTACATCTTCAATTTATTTACGAATCTTGATTCACACTTTGTTGAAACGAAAATTTAAGATATCTTTCTAAATATCTGGTGAAGTA
Source organism: Kaempferia rotunda (assembly GCA_037177415.1). Classification (NCBI taxonomy): domain Eukaryota; kingdom Viridiplantae; phylum Streptophyta; class Magnoliopsida; order Zingiberales; family Zingiberaceae; genus Kaempferia; species Kaempferia rotunda. The sequence goes on from JBAMIB010000002.1 coordinate 5,419,873, forward strand.
TACTTTGCATTTTTGGAGTTTTCTCTAGGACGATGCTCCCAATACTCTCATTCATTTTTCCCATCAATGTTATCATCTCAACAAAATTTCCATAATTATTAGAAAATGGAGACTCATCATGCCCTCTAAATGCATATGCTTGCAAAGTAAATCATCGAATGCTTTCAATAGTTATTGTAAGCCACAATTTATCCTTCTGCTTTTCATCTAAATATTGTGCATTCATTACTTTGTCAATATGAAGAGGTATATTCGTTAAATTATCAAGATATTCTACAACATTATTACATGGTGAAGTATTGCATACTATATGCATAAAAAAATGTACATCTGTCTCCATCATTAACTTGCTTCCAATATTTGAATTAATTCATCGTAAATGCAAGATTATGATGATGCTCATCATGTTCAAACAAAAAACATGGAAAGCAAAATGTAACATCTTTCGAAGAAGAATACTCTAATCAAGTAAATTTTTAACTTCCGAATTTAGTCAATGAATACTCATTCTTAATAGGTTGATACAGTCTCATCTTAATACAAGCTTGTCTTATTTGATCTCTTTGATTAATAAGACATTTTCATATCAGAGTATGTAACACCGAATCAGGTTCAAGATAACTGACATCAACGTAAATTATAGGAGATTGTTAGGTTGTTAATCATTGGAATTTGCTATATAAATATTGGATGGAGAATGTACTTATGTTTGTTTTTTGCTTTAAAAAAATGAGGTGATAGTTTTTTCTTCATTCCTTTAATTTTCTATATTAAAGTAAATAAATATAAATATTATCATCATCCAAGGGTGAAGAAATATTCTTTAGTGATCAATCAAATATAACATGATACGAAATTATACTTGCTAATATCAAGCAAACAATAAAGCAACCAATTATATAAATAAAAGTAACCAAATTAATTAATAAATCTGTTAATAAAATTAATCAATTTATCAAAAGAAAATAATAGTAGTTTACTTGTACAGATATAAAAATCGACCCCACCTAGTGGAATAAGTCTTAGTTGTTATTGTCGTAAATTCATACAAATATCAAAAGAAAATAAATCCGCGGTGATGGTTGCATAGATATTGTGTGTTATTTCGAGAGAAGGAATGTCACAGTTGTACTCATCGAGTTGCTATCAAAGCAATAAGAATATAAAATATCAAGTGAAGGATAATATAAAGATCTTTAAGAAATAGAGAGATTATATTGTTGAGAAAGGAGCTCGATGGAAATTTATTCCAAAGATGAACAAATATGCTCGAATATAATGAAGGAAAAGGACAAAGAGGATCAAAACTAGAATTTTTCGCACCTACGGTTTTGCAGCTACAAAGAGGAACAAGGAAGTCTGTGGTGACGGTTGTGTTGGATGTGGAGGGACACGTGGAGGATCATGGAGGTGTGGGAACTGCCTACATACCCCACGATCCCTACATCCTCGTCCATGTTGCGTCCAGGACAGAGGTATAAGAGGAGGGCTTGCTTTCGCTGGAAAGGGGCTGAAGAACGAGCGCAGAGGAAGACATCCGTGGTGAGATTTGGTTTGTGGAAACCAAAGGAACTTTCCGACTGTTGTGATCGCTCCTTTAACAGTGAGTTAGAAGATCGGCTTTGCTGCATCACAGATCTGTGGGAGATTACTGTAAGTTATTATTACAGTTTACGACTTGTAATTGATAGCTTAATTCATGCATTTCATTTCTACATCTACTTGAACATGCTATATGAGATTTGACAATGTTTGTTTTTGTATGCCTTGTATAAGAGGGAATAGGGTAGTCTGTTTCATGCTCAAAATAAAGTGTTATAATCCTAAAATCTCCTATAGAATGATAGCATCACATCAACATTTTAACCAAACCAATAAAAAAGGCAGCCCAGTGCACAAAGCACCCACCAATGCATATCCCGAGGAAAGTTCACAAACCAATCATTAAAGAAATTTATCTTATCAATAAAGATCTAATTATTAAGCAAATAATGCAAAGAAAAGGTTGAAAAAAAAATGAACTGAACTATACTTCATTCAACAAGTTGAGAAAATAATTTGATTCAACATAGATAAGAACGCATCAGAGATAAATAGCATGATGTCATAGTTCTTGTGTTAGCAGAAAGATGCATACTAAAGCAAACATCAAATACTAGCAATTCTGAAGAAACATTGAGAAAGAATCCTTTAAGAGTATTTGATAGTATATTGACATTAAGGGATTAAAAATAGTATAAAAAAAAAAAAGGATATTCAAGAAATTCTTTGAATGGAGAAATCTAACCAGTTGCTTTAAGGTGTGAACTGTTCTCTGCCAGAACCATTTTTTTAGGTGGTAGAGGACCATTAGGGTGACTCCAACGATTGAATGAACATCTAAACCAAACTTCAGGTTTCCCATTTAGAATAGTATTAGATGGATTATAAAAAATGGTGACCATGTTTCCAGCTCGCACGTCAATTGGTTCAGTGTACACTATGTGCTTTTGAGACAACAAAAACATTTTCATCGTCCTTTCCTTTGTTTCAGCCTTCATGTGTTTAGTTTTTTCAATCTGTAAAATAAACATAATTCAAATTAAGCTAGGTCTTAATTTTATGTTGTCCAAGGATATTAACAAACAAAGGAACTGAAGACAACAAAGTTTCTTCGGTCACTCAGATATCAAATATAATTATGTACAGTAAGCATTTCTCATCTTCTTGCTAAAAACATAAATTAGCAATACTAAAATGATACCTAACCTTTTTACGAAGAGCCTCTTCCCTAGCTTTTCTGTCTTCTTGAACCTTTCTGAAGATTCGGTGCTCCTCTTCAACCCAGAAATGTTCTTCAGGAATGCTCTTTGGCACAGTAGCATGAAAGTCCTTCAAGTTGTTGTTGTCATAACCAACTGCCTTTCCGGGTGGTCCATCAGCAAAAACCCAATCCAGAACCAGTGCTCGACCAGGCACGACAACTGTGAAAAAAAAATAATCACCAAGAATAATGGCATATGTAGTATTTTAATGTTCTACTAAACAACAAGGAAAAATGGCTAAAGGTTTCAGCAAAAACTAAATTATTTTTTATCAGATAACAGTTGGCTCTTATTGCTTATAGTCGTCAACAATATATGAATTACCAAGTAACCAAACAAACCACCAAACCTCCAAAATGAAGACAGTTAAAGCATATACTAGATTTTGTCAACATCACAAGAGTTATTCTCCTAACTGGGAACAAGTTAAGATATTATATGAATGAGAGAAAGAACTTATGTTTAGAACATAAATGCTTACAGAGATTCCACATCTTGACCAATTTAAAACAAACTCCTTTTTAACCTTTGATCCTGAAAGAAGCTTTGGGAATTGGAATTGCTCAAAATCACTACTTTTTTTTTTGAAAAAATGATAGGCTCAAGAACACTGCTGATGACAGAATTTTCCATGATAAAAAACAGAGATGTTCAAAAATGATAGACATCCATGAACAATGTACATGCAAAGATAACAACAACTCAGCATTATCTTCAAAAACAAACTGTGATTAAGATGTGCAAACAATTTGTATTAGAGTGACTGGACCAGGCGTCTGTTGTAACTTTAAGATCTAAAAAACAATGCTCACTTCACATGAAGTTCTTGGTCATTCTTGCACTATGTCAAGCAAAATGGAAGCTGAAATAAATTGATATTGTATAAAGAACTAGGGAGAATGTCACGGGTAGCAACAAATGGATTCCATGATCGCAATATATGGGTTAACGTGCAAACATAGTAACTAACCTGATTATTTGGAAAAGGATAACTGGGGTTCTTCTAACAAGGTCCATCAAATTAAAATGTGGAATCAGGCATATTTGGAAAAGGAAATTGTGTGTAGTTGCATAGTTAAAGAGGGTGCAAGAAGGCCAAATATTCAGATTATAAAAGAATGCTTAAAGTGACTACGTATTATACCATCAGCACACCACCAATCACCATCAACTTTCTCAGAACGGGAAAGTTTCTCGACAATAGACAGTCCTTCACTCCAGTTGTTGTGACCTCCATGAATCCAAATCTCCGAAGCATGAGCAAGTGGGCGTTGACTTCTGTTATAATAAAGTTTAATCCTGTCACCTCCTTCAAATAAAGTAGGCTCCATTTGCCATACATCATGAGCTGTTTGTGAAGCCAATTTCATCACATGATGCAAACCCTGCCTCCTTTTTTCTACTTGTGCCTTTGCTTGTATCCTTTCAGCTTCAATTGCAGCTTTTTCTGCTTCCTTCTGGCGTTGCTCTTCTTCCAACCTTTTCTTTTCATTTTTCTCAACAGCAAGTCTTTCAAGCTCCTTCTTCTTTTCTTCAAGCAAGAATTCTTCAAATTTAGTTTCATCCATACCACCTTCCACAAATAGAGAGAAATCTTTATAATCATTATTCTCATATACATCGGCACCATTGAAAAATACAAAATCCACTCTATATGCCTCCTTAGGCACATAAAGTTCACAAGCCCACCAATCTCCTATAAGATTGGTTTTCTGCAATTTCTCTGTAAAAAATTTCCATCTCCAACCATTGTAAGCACCCTTGATTAAAATTTCAGTTTCAGTTGCCAATGCAGATAAATTTTGGTTCAGGAAAACTTTGATAACTTGGTCTGGAGTCACCACTTCTGGAGTCACAAATATTTTATGACCTCTTGAGAAGTTTTCATTAGCAAGATCCTCCAATTGTTTTCTTTGTTTGAGTGCATCAAATTCTTCTCTATGTTTGAGTAATAAGTCCCCAGAATCAGTATCAATTGTAGCAGTAAGAGGGATGCCTGAGAAATTTTTATCAGCCACTTGTGAATCCCTAGTAAATATTTTATCAGTTAGTGTGCTGCTAGAAGTATGTGATGCTTCTTTGTCTTCGGTGTCATTTTGATCTCGTTTTTGAGTGCTCGTTCCTACCAATGGTCTAGCTATAGGAGCAAATCCTTTTGGAGTAGAAGCCTTTGTCTTTGGAATCCTTTTGGGGCGCCTTTTAGAATAGTCTGCACAATGCAAATCCAAACCCGAAGGATGTATCCGTATTATGGATAGAATATTTGATTTCAAATGACAGGTGAATTATTTACCTGAACTTGCCAGCACACAAGGTATAAATTTGATTCTAACTTCTTGATACCTTAGTGATGACTG
>JBAMIB010000002.1:5425133-5445451 GCA_037177415.1 Kaempferia rotunda
CTACTTGGAAGTAACTCCAAGTCAACGGGTGAGCGAGTGTTTCGAAGGCGGATCCCACCCGTGTCTCCACGTTGACGGGGCAGGTAAGGGGCTAGGTGAGGTCCAGGAGTAGAAAAAGTTTGTTCTGGGGACTCCTACTCCTGGGTACTTTGCCCAACGTCGTCTTCCCCGATCAAATTCTGATCCCTGGCGTGAGTTGATGCTGATGCGGGTGATTGAAAGCGTAGGAGAAAGGAACGCGAAAAGAATGATTTTTCCAGCCCTATGCTATCTTTTTGACTTTTGGCTCGGTTTTGATAGAAAAATTTAAGTTTCGTGTAATCTTTAAGCCTTTGGAACTTCCTTGATCTTGAAGAAGTGCAAAAGGTCTTTTTTTTTAACGATGGCGGCGACGGAGAGTACAACAATATGGTTCCCTGCATCTGATTAGTGTCTATCTGTTCTCCGTTGCTAGATCGCCTTCTTCCATAGGTAGGGATTCGAAATTTCGTTGGTACTTGCCTGCTAGTTTTCTCGAGTTTCATATTTTTCCCCTTTCCGGTTGCTGCGTGTCTTATAAACTCTGAGATTGCTTTATCTTATGGCGCATTTAAGTTATTTGTGCGATAAGTCATGTGCTCCAGTCTTCGGGCATTTGAGTAAAATGTAGTTGATTGGGCTGTATATTGATTTAAGACGATTGGTAAAGGTTTGGTTCATACGTAATTGTTTTTGCTGCTGAATTTAGCGCTCCCCTTTGGGGGGGATTCTTATTCCATGAAATACTATAACTTGTCTTCTTATCAATAACGTGCTTACTTGTGAGACTTGAGAGGATAATTTTGCAGAAGAAAGAACTTTACTCATTTAGGAATTACGTTCAACTATTTTATTGAATGTGAACATCAAATTGGTTGCCAAAACATTTACTACTACAAACTTGGACTGCTTCAACTTTGTGAGTTTCTCTCTCTCCCCCTCTCTGTCTTTTGATTTGAGATGTTTAAAAATTGATGGGTGTTCAACTTCTGCCAAGCCAACCCCATATAAGACTTGGTGGTTGATGTTGTTGTTGTTCAACTTCTACTTCATGACATGTGCTTCCAAAATTTTTGTGTTCGTTTGAAACTCTGAAATTTTCCGGTCCTTTTGCACTCTTGATTTTGTGAATTTCTTATAAGCAGTAGGCATTGTCTTTGTTTTTTTTTTTTGCCAAAAGGTTTAGTCATCCCATACTATCCAATATATCAAAATTATGAATTGCCTATAATTGTATGTCTTTTTGGTTTGGCTCTGGGACTGGGTTGTTAATCAGACTTGTCATTGCACAGGCAAATACTGTGAAGGATACACAATCAAACATTTAGCGTTATGGTTTGGTTCAATGAAATTGTTGAAGAATCAACTCTTATCATTTCAGCTGGTCAGTCCCATGGAGGGCACTCATTTGAAGGTTTTTGGGATGAACCCTCTAGTTCATTGGTACTCCCATTTCCCTTAAATTTTTATCCTTTATCCTTTATGAACATATTAATAATGCTATTGATTCTGGAATACCTATTTTGCTTGTTTTCGAAAATCAATTTTTGACTTGAAAATACAGTCTTTTCACAATGCAATTAATAATACGGTCTTTTTACAATGCTATTAATAAGGAGATCTCAAGCTTCCTTGTCTTTTTTCTGTAACTCGCCACCAATATTGAAGTGCCTCATGAAAGGAAAATGCAAGTTATCAAACTGAAAAACTCCTTTTCAGGAGTTGTGAACCTTTTTTTTTTAACAATCCATCATTGTTAAAATTTATTTGGTGGGATGGAATTGATGAAGAGGATGTTGATGGTCAAGTAGATGTACATAGTTCAGAACTAATCACATTGTTGTGAACCTGATGCTCTTTACTGCTCCACGACCAGAACATTATCAAGATGAGGGTGAAGATTTTTTGTTGCCAACTCAACAGGCTTGTACATCAGCACGTGTGTGATGGACTCAGGTGGAAGTGATTCTTTTTAATGAATTTGGTGGATGAAGTTCTTACATAGTGGATGGAGCGGATACTGAATGTGTTTGATGTAGAAGATGCATTGGTTATTTTAGATGGTGTAGATTATGTAATGGATACAGTGATTAGAGAAGATCACATAGAAAAGTAATGAATTGTCTTGCATGTTGCAAACACGGAGTATTTTAGATCAATGAATTCTCTCTTCACAATCACTAGGCTTATGGACGGAAAAGAAATAGGGATGATTAAAATCTCATAGCTTCTGCAAGTCCTTGTTGTCCTAGTAGCAAAACTCCAGTTGCCCTGATTGCAAGCTTGCAATGACAATGTCATGTATCTAGGTCATAGAGTCCTTGGTTCTCAGCCAAATTTATTTTTTACTGAAATTTCTTAGTGGTAAAGCTCTTCATTCTTTTACTTACATATACTAACAACTGTTAACGCTGCATCCTGACAGATTACAGTTACCAACTGCTACTACAGTTAACATGAATCATCTAGTATACTTAAGCACTGTCTGCTGTGATACCATGATTATTTAGCAGATGTAACACATTTTTGTATTCTCATTGTGCCAATTATGTATTCTATGTCAATATCCATAGAATTTCTATAGAGTTAGGATCCTTGAATTTCTCTCAACACACATTAGCCTTTATCTAATATGTTAAATCTGTTATTGCTGCATACCTTCATCACTGCTTCATATATAAATGATCCAAGTAGGAAAGTTTGCTCACAACCTTGCTCACTGAAATTTATGAAATACCTGGTGCAAGGATATTCACCGGGAACATGAAGACGAAGACTATGATCATGCCGTCGCTCTTTCACTAGCGGAAGAAGAGCAGGACAAGGGCAAGGCTGTTGGTTAGTACTATGTTGATGCCATATCAACTATTCATTTTTGGCTATCATAAAGAATCAACATTGTAGTAATAATGTGCATTAAGAGGAATCGACTAAGGAGAATAACATCAAACATGATATATATTTATCAACAAAGAAAATATTATGCTTACTCAATTTGAGAAACTGACAGGTGTCAGCTGTGAAGTTCCTAATTCATGTTTAACTATGATTTACCACTCATGTTTAACTATGGTATCTATTGATTTTTCATCTACAATGACAAGACCTTCCAGCTATGAACCTATAGCAGTAACATTGGTCTTGTTTCTTCATTTTCATATCTTAAAATTGTCCTTACAACAATTTCCTTTTTCCTCACTGAGAATGACTTTCCAATGCCAACCTACTCTGGATATATCAGTGCCCACTTGTAAGTGTGATATTTTAAAGTCTGTTTGCCACTTATACCTTTAACTTCAAAATTTTTGACTGTTACTAGGTTCTTACTTGCTGGATGTTAATATTAGTATCTACCTATATTTATTTTATCTTCTGCATTTTAGGGAAGATGTAGATAAACTTCGTGATCTGCAGACTGTAGATATTGTGGATTCCAATATTTTCTTTGTCACAAATTATTTTTATTTCTTCTTTGCACTGCTTGTGGTTGAGAGGCCAAAAATAGAATAAACTTAATTTTTTGCAAGGAACTATAGAAGCTAAAGATTTTAAGTTGAAGATATGAAATATACTTAACCTCAAAAACAAGTTTTAAGATTGTGAACCTATTTAACAATAACTAGATGTTGATGATGGTATTATAATAGGATAATGAGCATATAATTGAAATACACAGGTGATTCTAGTGAGTGACGTATGTGATTTTTGGGTTTAGGCCAAAAAGTTTAATAAAGCCATGATACAATTAACTATACCTTTTGGGGTCCAAGGCTAACAGGCTGACTATACTATATAGATTCAAACGAGGATCCATGGACTTGGATCTTAGAATTGTAAGAATCTAAGATTAGATAACTTTCAATGTAATTTACAAGTAAAATGAAAAAAAAAAGATGAAATAAATCATGATCAATAATCTAACTCAATTAACATATCACATGATTCTGAATTAAACTAACTGTGAAAACATTTCTGACTCCAAGAACTAGTTCACAACCTCAAGTTTTCAACTAGACACAGGTATACTGTAATACAAAAGTTGAGTGTTTCAGCATTCAAACACAATACAAGCATAAAACCCCTAAAACATGTACCATGCAAAAACAAAGAAGAGAAAAAGGAGGGGGAGGGGGGACAGTAAACTTTCATATGTTTTGATCATTAGGAATTTCTCACTTGGAGTAAAGAAGCAAGGTTTGATGAGTAAGAGAGCAATGAATGTTGAAAATGAAAAAACACCAAAAAATTAGGTTGACAAATGCCATGCACTTGAGCAGAAAGTATTGAGTTGAAATGTCCCGTGACCAAGTTCATGAGTTTATGACTTGGAAAAAGGCTGTATGAGAACTCCATCTAATTCAGTCAAGGGCCTTTCAGACTTTGACCTATTTTACTTTGTTGTATGAGTCTTAAACTTACATGAGTGTACGGGTGTACGGGTCAACTAGCACAATTTCCTCAACCTTGCATGAGTTTGACTATTGAGTTTTGGGCAATTAGGAAACAACACATAAATAATAATTAATAGAGATGTGAATAAGTTATATGTTTATTCACTAGGATGGATATTTGAGACTACTAGAAATATATATATATATTATTATTATTATTATAAAAAAACTATTACATGGGAACAACTAGGTGTAAATCCAATGATGATATAATGCATAAATATTTTAAGATGGCAGACTTGTTGAAAGATGACCAATTTTGTATAGCTAGACTAATTGAAATGCTTAGAGTTGAAGATGTGAGAGGTAGGTATAAAATGAGATTTTTTTTTAAGATGATGTAGAATTGTTGAAAGATGACCTATAGTTCTACAATTAGAGGTATATATTTCTAACAAAACTCTATTATTATCAAAAGTGTGAGCTTTTCATATAGTCCAATCGAAGATAATATCTATGTATCTATCGACCCCAGATAGTTTGGACTTATTAACTTGTTTGCTCCCCTAATAGAATTATAGTGGCTCTCTTGCAAAATTAAGCTGGCTTAACCATGCCTGGCTACACAATTAAGCTGGCTTAACCTCACCTCAGGTATACAAAAACCTTCAGTTCAATCTGTTCCCTCCTAATCTGCAAACTAGGAAGCTTCAAGTCCTATCTTTCCACTATTAGGAAAAATAAGTTTACTTCTTTTTAGTTTTTTAGTTGGACAACGAATAGTCAGCTTGTGTTTCATTTATCTTATGGAATGAGTTCATTATATGTTCTCTCTTTCTCACATTTTTATGTTATTTGTGTTCTTCTTTAAGTAGCATGTCTTTCCTTTTACATACAATAAAGCTCACCTAGAGGAGGATGAACAACTTGCAAGAGCTTTACAAGAAAGTTTGAATAATGAGTCTCCTCCCCGTCAAAATGGACGACATTATCAACCATTCCCAAATATCTTTCCTCCTGTCTACAGGTATTTTTCTCTGCTTGTGATATCACTTTGCTCAGTTTGTTTGTACAATATGCCAATGCAAGAATGGGTAACTTAGGGCATGCAATTATAAAAAGACATCTATGAATTCTGCTAGCACTTCAAGCCCATCCGGGAGATTGATTTGCTTGTGGGATAATTCATATTATATCCATGACCGCATTTTCTTGAAGCTTTACCCTATTGATATGACTATATTTATGAAAATAATGCATTAAATTTTTAATCACTGCTGATTCATCTAAAACCTTAAGCTGCTGGGAAATGATGTAACCTACAGTACATTGAGAATAATTGTCAAATTGATATCTTATGGTGTTTGAATGAACGATTCTACTTCTAGTGGTGGGTTGACAAGTTAGAGTGCTTCTATGTACTGCCATTACACAAGTGTGTTGGCACACATGAATGACTGAAATTTGGTAGTAGGAAAATTTTTATAAAGCTATGGTATGGCTAGCCATACATTTTGGTCATTGTTGTGTTGTTGGGAAGCAACACAATCGTTAAAAGGATAAAGTAAAAAAGAATGCTAATATATAAGAGCAATTAGGTATAGCACTAATAAATGATTAAATGAAAGAAAGTTGATTGAGATGGTATGAACATGTCAAAAATGATTGATAGATTTTATGTTTAGAGGGGTTGAATTTATTAGGGTCGAATGGTAGAGAAAACAAAGATTATTTAATCAATCAAATAAAAATTGATTTAACTAATTTGAATAGATTAGTGATATGTCCTGCATAAAACCCAATGGAGATAGTTGACTCTAAATAGTTGGGACAAACATGAGTCGACGGCGATAACAATGATAATGGTGATCTTTGCAAAAGTAACTGCTTTTGGGAACCAAGAATTGGCATTTTCTTGGTAAGTGTAGTTACGAGGCAAATGACACACAATTCAAGGATATAACTTATCATCCTGTGCAGAAAAAGGAAAAGGATATACAACATGGATTGCCACACTTTCTTTATGTGATTTTCTTACACGTGACTAAAATTCAACTGTCAATCCGTCATTTTTAGGAATTTCCATATTCCATCACTATATTGACTATCCCTAACAAATTAAATCCAGTTTTTTAGGTAAAGTATTTAAATTTTGAGTAGACAATTGCAATTTCTTCTTTATATATTCAAATCATGATGGCAAATCTATTTGATTCTGCAGCAAACCTACTGGCTAAGGAATAACAGAGTAATTCTTCATGTTTCAATATCTACAGAGAAACTTTTAGATATTTGTTTCATTGCATTTTCCCTCGCATTTTGTAGGAGGTGTGCTGGATGCAACAAGGAGGTTGGCAATGGTCGTTATCTGAGTGCTGCCGGTTCTGTTTGGCATCCGGAGTGTTTTCGTTGTCACGAATGCAATAGACCAATAACAGACTATGAGGTGAAAATTGAGAGCTTCACTGATGTTTCCTTTGCATTAAGTTGCATCTAACCGTCTCTGGTTATTATTATTATTTATTTTTTGCAGTTCTCCATGCATGGGAATAATCCTTACCACAAGGCTTGTCACAGAAAACTCTATCATCCAAAGTGTGATGTATGCAACAATTTTGTAAGTGTTTTGTTTCGCATATTGTTTTTAAATCAAGAATAGGATTGAAAACTCTGTACTACAATTCCATTATCTCAAAGGAATTTATACAAGATAATTGTTCTAAATTAGAAAATTAGAAAGAAAAAAAATTCCTCTACTAGAGCCAAATCTCATAATTATGGGAGAATACACTATGGGAAATTAACCTCTAAATACAACAACAAATCACAATTCTAACAATCTGGGATTTCCTATCTACTTACAGATTAATCATAATTTCAAGAATAGGATAGTGAAAACAATCAGCACTACAATTTCATTATTCTCAAAGGAATAAATACCAGATGATTGTTCTAAATAAGAAAATTAGAAAGAAAAACCCTTAACTAGAGCCAAATCTCATAATTATGGGAGAATGCACTATGGTAGATTAACATCTAAAAGCAGTAACAAATCACAATTCCATCAATCCGGGATCTCTTATCAACTTTCTAATTATTCTAGATTAAGATCCCAATTTTCCAACTCTTCCCTCAAGTTGGTGAAGAATATCTATCAGTCGAAACATTAAAATTTACCATCAATTTGTGTGTTTACCATCACTTAGTGTTAAAGCTTCTGTGCAAGTCTATCAAAAATAGATTTCATTCTCTCAAGCAACTGGCCATTCACTTCATAGAGATAGCCTTTGAGTTCTTATGAAACCAGACTCCCTCTAACATCTTACTATATTTCAGTCATTAATCTGACACTCCCACTTTGGATCACAAAAAGTTCCATCTCTTGTCATAACTCTATTAGTGTGTTATAATATTCGTAACACTAAGAGTACCTTGTTGAATTGTGTGGATCATAGACTAAAACTGTGTTTTCAAGATTGGAATGAATTTATTAAGCAACCTCCCATATCTCTTGAGCAATTTCATAGAAAATGTAGGCATGCCCAGTATGTGACTCCATCAAATTAATTAGCCCTGCCATAATAATTAGCTGCTTCTCAAGTTAGGTATTTTGGTGCATCAACAGATAGAGGTCAGCTAGTCTAAGAGAGAAATCATCCTTCTCTTTGCCTTTGATTACAAGAAAATAGATTGAAACCATTCTTTGAAGTTTCTCCCATTCAGTTTGTGTCGACTAATCTGCAATTAATGGTCATCAAAGGGTAGAGAAGGTGGAAGACCGGTGGGTAGCTTGTTGGTGGAGTAATAGAGGTAGAAGAGGAATCAGCCATTGCTTCTGGTTATACAGTTAGGTTGTTTTGAGCTCTGATACCATGAAACAAGTATAGGAATTTGAAAAAATTGATATTACATTTCCTTTATTCTAAAAGGAGTAAATACAAAATGATTGTTCTAAAATATGGAAATGAGGAATAGAATACTCCTAGAGGCAAATCCTATAGTTATTGGAGAATACAATAGGTAAAAAATAACCTCTAAAAACAACAAATCACAATTCCATAAATTTGGGATTTCTTACTAACTTTTCAATTAATCCGAGATAAAAATTCAGACTTTCCAACAATTTTCGAGACAATTAGACCTGTTTGACACAATGTTCCAAGATATTAGAAACTATGATGATAGTCATGAATAAGTATATATTTATGAGATTATATTGAATCAATAAAATTGAAATCCAGCCATGCATTGTAGATATCTTATGCAGTTTGTAATCGAAAATTTCCAAGAATGTATGTGCAAACTATGAACTTGTCTTCCTTTCTTTTGCCTTTACAATACTCCAAAGTGAGATAAGTTAATAATTCATATCCTTATCTTTTTTGTTTTGCGTGCATCTTGCCATTATACTCAAGCAAAGGAGAGAATCGATTATCATTATAGTAATGAGCACTGATTAAAAACTCAAGTTGTGTTGGTAGAGGCTAAATTTTTCATTCCACCTACCAACTGGCAAGTGAGAGGCTCTGAAACACCCACTACATGAGTGGGCGAGTGCATATGAGAGAAACTTGAACTTTATGCCTTCTTTGTATAAAATCATTCATCTTTCGTTGGCATCTTTCGCGAGAAGCTCTGAATCATTCATGGCCTTGAGAACCAGCGAATCAAGGAGCTCATCCTTTGTCTGGAGAAGCTATGAATCATTCATCCTTACCAGAAGCTATGCACCGACTCCTTTTTGCTGCCATGCTTAAAACCTTGCGTCAAAACCCTTAAAGCTTCCTCTTTCTCTAGTGTTAACTTGCGGGAGTGATGTTGAGGTTGTGTCACACGTTGGGGACACTACCCATGTTAGCATCCTCCTCTTCTTTTTTTCCCTCATCATTGGAGTGATCCACATCACTTGTCGGCATTGCTGAAACATTTAATTTTGTTCTGATCGAAGACTGAAACCACTGCTTGGAATAAGATTTTAAATTTTTGTAACGAGTGACCCTAATGTGTCCATTAATTCTTAATTTTTATTTAGTCTCCTTTTGAAGGATGTTCAATTTTAAAAATTCAATTAATTAATGCCTATTTCACTCCATTTGGGTGGCACTACGTTAGTAAATCTGTTATTCCTCCTTAAATTTAAGGGTGCCAAGTTAAGCTGCATTATGGTGTTCATACATGTGTTTTCTTTTGTCCTTTTTGCATAAGCAAACAGCATTCACAGTAAAGTTGTACCTCCATATAAAAAGATATTGCACCTCTTCCTGAGTTATTTTGAGTATTTAACAGACAACTTTATTCTGTGTATGTCATAGTGTTAGGGAAGTCTAATTTTACTTGTGTGTGAAACCCATGTCCTATATTATTTAGCTTCGGTAATAATGTTCTCTCTGGGCTGTTTATTTCATGATATCTGCTGTTCATTGACATGAAGGACTTCATGAGTCTTCAAAGCATTTTTCATTCAATTTATTTTTATTTTTCTTATGCAATATCTGATTCTGGATATGCCATCTTTTTCTTTACTTTTTTTTTAAAATAATTTTCAGATTCCACAAATTAGAGATGGTCGTATTGAATACCGAGCTCATCCTTTTTGGGGGCAGAAGTATTGTCCAATACACGAGCGTGATGGCACTCCAAGGTGTTGTAGCTGTGAAAGAATGGAGGTTGGTACACATTAGCCGCTATAAGGCAACTCTTCATTTCACTTATTATTAATCATTCTGACCTGGTACCATATAATAAACAGTGTTGTAAATTTCATCCTTGGCGCTAGGCGGCTCCTAGCCAAACCGAAAACCCGATTGACGCCTAACACTTTCTGCAATATTGATTTTACTATATGTTTAACTTGTTAGTTATTTATTGTGATCAGATGTTTTGCTAAAAATTTAGAATAACATTCTTTCATTTTTAATTTCAATAAGCCTAAACAATTTTTACAATGAAATTAATATCTTCAAGGGAACTTTTTAAGTGGATTTAAACTTCTTTTTATCTTCCAACCTAAAAAAAAAGCGGAAAAACATAAATATTAGTATTGCAACACTAAAAATTGCTTCAAAATAAATTATAATTATAAATCATACCAATATTATTAATGCTGAAATTAAAAAATATATATAAAAAATTTAAAAGTACTAGAGCGCCTAGGCAGCACCTAACGCTTTCTGCAACATTGGTAATAAATATGCAAGACCACTGCAATCAGTTTACTATGCTTCATTAATCTCACAGGATGTTCTGATTTGTTGTTTTCATCTGTAAGTGTGATTGCTTTCTCCTTTTTAATGATGCTTTGTTCAGCCAAGAGATGCAAAATATGTAACTTTAGATGATGGCCGTAAGCTTTGCCTCGAGTGTCTTAATTTTTCAATAATGGACACAAGCGAGTGCCAACCTCTCTACCTGGATATACAAGAATTTTATGAAGGTTTAAACATGAAAGTGGAACAACAGATTCCATTGCTTCTAGTTGAGAGGCAAGCTCTGAATGAGGCTATGGAAGGTGAAAAGAATGTAAGACAATAAACACAATCCTTCTACAAAAATAATGTGTACTTAAGAAACATATACTTTTTTTTTTTTTTGAGAAGTCTTGGAATAACAATTTCTGTTTACTCCTGAGAGCAGGGCACACATCATCTCCCTGAAACTAGGGGTCTCTGCCTTTCTGAAGAGCAGATCGTTAGAACTGTAAGAATTCACCTTGTCACCTTTGGTTTCCATTTTTAATCTTTTTGTGTTTTTTGAAGAGCCAACCACAAACAATTGAGACTGACTTGTTTAAAGATGACTGATGAAAAAACTACCATTTAGGTTTTGAGGAGGCCAACAATGGGGCCAGGAAACAGACTCATAGATTTGATAACAGGGTCATATAGGCTGGTCCGACGGTGTGAAGTGACAGCAATTCTTATCCTATATGGTTTACCCAGGTATTGTTTTTCTGTTTCATCAATCTCTCTCGCTATCTTATACACCTGCCCCAGTATTTTCCCGCAGTTCATAATTTCAGCTAATTAACTCAGCTACATATTGGACTCTAAATGCTTTCTTTATCTGAATTGTGAAGTTCATACATTTGTTTTCTCCAACAGAACTTGGAAACGCTGAATTCTCCCTTTGATTGATATTAGATTTCCTTTCCATGTGCAGATTGCTAACTGGCTCTATACTGGCTCATGAAATGATGCATGCATGGTTACGCCTGAAAGGTATCTTCCTCTCGTGCTTCTTTCCTTGCATACTATTCAGGAGATGGTTCATACTATTGAGAAGATAGTTTATGGAATTCAAAATTTCACTAACCCCAAAACTCTATCCTCAGTTCAGATTGCCTCTAGATTGACATGCCACTGATGGCTTAGCCCTGCCCGGAAAATGAGGCTCTCTCCACCTTAAATAAATTTCTATAATTAATGGTCTGGGCATAAAACCAAACCTTCTATTGAGTGCTTATTAAATAAATAGTTTATAAGTTTGACAAGTTGCTATGACATACTTATCTGATCTGTTTTTGTTTGAATCTTGAAGAATAATATTTAACCTGCAGTAGTTATGCTTTGTGGTATACAGCAGGTCATAACTATCACACTAATCTGATCCCAATAGCTTGAGTCTAGAACGATAATAGTTAAGTAGTAGTTTTGCCCTGCTATTCAGCTGATCAATATTGTGTTAATTTGGAATATGCTTATGGCAATTTAAAGATATCTTTTTACATGTTCCTCAACATGATATGGATCGATGATTGCTATTTAACTGCTATCCAATAAAACTGAAGGATTTTCGTTTGCAACTTCCATCATTATCAAGAACAAAGAGAACATGGCACACATACTTTAATACAAGTTTTTGTGCCACCATTTTCTTTTTGGTCCTTTTTTCACCGAAGAAAATGCTTGCTCCTGGTACCTCCTATCTGTTTCTATCAAATTGCTTGCTTGTCGTCGGAGCATCGAAGAAACAATAGCAGTAAAAAAAAAAGCTCCAAACACATTATAGTCGTATATTCCTATGCTGTTCTTCAGTGGAAATTAAATCTTTGGAAGCTAATACTTATTGCAGCTTGATACAGAGCCAGATAGTTCAGGCTTGTTCTTGATGCTGATCGAAAATCTATCATTGTAATCATCTGAGTGCCTTATATGCTTGGATTCACAGGATATCGTTCTCTCGATCCAGAAGTCGAAGAAGGCATCTGCCAGGTGCTCGGTCATATGTGGCTGGATTCTGAGATCATATCAGGAGCTGGCAGCAGCGTTGCCTCGAGTTATTCATCTTCATCATCAACTGGGTCCACAAAAAAAGGCGCTCGTACTGCGGCAGAGAGAAAGCTTGGAGATTTCTTCAAGCATCAGATCGAATCAGATCTTTCTTCAACATATGGAGACGGTTTTAGAGCAGCTAACAGGGCTGTTGATCGGTATGGTCTTAGGCGGACTCTCGACCATATGCGATTAACAGGAACCTTCCCCCATTGAAGATCCTAGATATTTGACAAGCTATGCTTATATCTCTTCTTAAAATAGTCAATCTACATATCATAAAAGGAAAGAACACAATATCGAACAAAAAATAAACATATACAAAGGCACACAAAGTACTATTTTCTTACTTGGTTTTGAATCTTTTTAAAGAATATAAACATATCGACTGTTACTGTTACTAAATTTTGGTTTCTACACTTGAGAGTCATGTTAAGTGGTTGATTATGCAAACACATAGAAATGGTAAAAACCACGATACATTTACAGATGCATATATCATGAATCATGATGCACCAAGCAAAGAAATCCTTCATTGAGATTGAAATCAAATATAAATATTATAATATATTGGATGTGATTTCTTGGAGAATCAACGGACAATTTTCATCCAATATACTTGAGGAACTAATTAAAAAGAATTAATCTTAGTATCGATCTTGATGAACTCTGATCATGGTGCCCTCCTTAACCTCGCAGGCCCACTTGCTCCCACATCCAAATCCAATTATACCGATCCTCTTGCGAATCTTGGACCATGCGTCCGTCTTCCTCCTCCTGCTCTTGGTGCACTCCATGTACGCCGCGAGGAAGGGGTCGCCTCCTCCCCCCTCCTTCGTTGTCATTGTAGTCATCGGCGTCGACTGAAACGCACAGGGAGGCAAAGGCACGTATATGGCGCCGCCATGAAGTGGCTGCTGCGGGCGCTTCTGGCACGGCGGCGGCGGTAACTTAATAAGCTTTGGCTTCTCATCTTGCTGATCTGGATATAGTCCATCTTGCATGGGTGAGACAGTAGTGTTGCCTTTGTTGTTGTCGTCGTTGTCTTCTTCTTCTTGCGGTATTACCTTTGAAATCCCTGGTTGGTTCTCCCATGAGAAGGGGATGTTCACCAAAGAATAGCTCTTCGACATGTTCTTGTGGAGACTCATCCTCTCTCTCTCAATTTGTTTCGATTAAAGAGGGAGTGTTGTTCACTTATAGACAAACATTGGCATCAATTTCTGTTAATTATATTTTATTTTATTTCATAATTATATTACTTTAAAATAAAGTTGTGTTGAATTAGATTTGTTGACTAGAGGTCACGATAAGATTATAAAGAGGACTTGAGAAAGATACAGATTAATTAGGCGAGTGGACTTGGAATATTGACTGAGTCGTCTATGGGTGATCATATATAATTAATCATTTATTTCAGAATAAATCTATCATAATCAAAATTTTAATTTGCTAATTGAATTGAAGTTGTTGTAGCATCAAACTGCATGAAGTGATGATATTGGAGCAAAAATGAAGTTGTCATCTTAGGCTTAGCCGTCTTTTTAGGACATCTCCAGACTTTATAGAACAGGGTAAATTATGGGGGAAATTCGACCTAGCATAGTAATCCTGTCATACATATTTTATACCTATTAAAAATTAATTTTAAAATTATACTGGAGTAATTAACCATCGGTACCAATAGTATTGATAATTAAAGAGAGAGCTAGAGTCTCTTAATTTTTTAAATTAAAATGTTCCTTCCAGAAAATAATAAAGTGATAACAACGTGTGGAATAATTACACTCGTGGAAGAAAAAAAAAATACATTAATCGGTAGTTTAGTCATGAAATCAATGGTTATAAGTGGGATTAACTTCTGTGTCGATTGATTCAAGGTGTATTCTAGAAGTATTTGAATGGAATTAAGCGTTAATGATGGTGATTGAATTAATTTAAAATGGTTTCATACATTATATTGCATGGTATTCATACAAATCCATACGACAATTTGCTACCGTCCTTTTTTGACCCACGTTGAAAAATTATATATATATAGAGAGAGAGAAAAGTTTAAAAAACAATCGATAAAATCATTTAATCCATCGTAATAGATCAAAATAAAATAATAATAACAATATATCAGAAATTAGCTGACTAAGTCAACCAATTTTTTTTTGGTCCCTTCCACTTATTATTATGAAGTGAAAAAAAAAGGAAGGAAAAAGCATGAACGCGTTTACGTGAGAACCGGGCCGGGTGTTGACATGCAAGTCATAGATTGATACTCATATGAAATAAATATTTTATTTAAAACGGGTGAAGATGAAGAGAGAGCGTAGCTTTTACTCCTTTAATATCTTATCCTAAATTAAGAGTTTAATATGATTTTAAAGTAAACACTCTCATTTTTTTAAAAGGAAAATTACTTTGAGGTACTAAATCATAATTGCACTCTTTTAATTTTACATAAAATTAAGTGTTTTAAATATACGTGAATACTAATAGATTGAACTCTTAAACTTTAATAATGTATTTATACATATACTTTATTTAATAATAATAGCACATTAATTGACACTCTTTTGAAGTATACGGATCTTCTTTAGCTTAAAGGGCACACCAATGGGATCTTCTATTTCGTGTAATTCATTTAAGGGTGTAAAGAAAAAGATTCACATATAAATTTTAAATGGGTTCTATTTATTAAAAATTATCTTATATTAATTATATATTATGTAAATTTATTTTTGTTCATTAAATTTTATGTTAAAAAAATATTATGTCATCCAAAATTTTAAACTTAATTGTAATGTGTGTACATATATATATATGGTATAAAGTAATCAATTCATTCAAAAAAAAAATTCCTTCAAAAAAATTCTTAATACTAATCTTGTTGCCCGAACCAACCTGCCAAACTTCTTGGCCGAGCTGACGTACCAGTCTTCTTGGCTGAACCGACCCGATAACCTGTGGTTGGTCCTATATCGACCACTGGGGCTCAACTTCCCAATCGAATATCTAACTCATGTTATTTTGACATGTGGGCCCAAATATCCAAAATAACATGTAGGCCCTCCCATAAGTTGTTAGAATACATGAGTTGTTAGAACAATATTGAGTGTCCAAATACGTGGAGTAGTATATATGACATAATTTGGTCACCTCAAGATCTCTACAGTATAAGACATGAATGACATGACCCTCTGATACTTTTGACATGGTACATTCTTTTGTAAATATGATATCTTGTCAGAAATGCACCATCGATCTCCTCTGACATCTACAGATGTGACACATCACTCTTTCGTGCTATAAAAAGCACCACCCCCTGGGCCAAAGGGGGTTGGATACTCATTGCCATATACACTCATATTTTATTACTCAACTACCGTTCTTCATTTTTTCAATATCACCGGAGACTAATTTGAGCATCGGAGTGGAAGGCCGGGGCAACCCAGTCTCCATTCTAACCCCCTCCCTCGCTCCCTTACTCTTCGCAGGGTCTTCCAGCGATAGGGACAACTCACCTCCTCTTCCTCCGGGTTTCAGCTCGAAGTCTTCTTTCAGTCAACACAAGTAACACCTCACGAGTAGCCCATCTCTCACCAATTTCTAACGAGATCAATATCTATTTTGTCTATTTACATTAGTCAATGACGAAGAGATTCCCTTTTAAGTTCAACTTGTTGGATGTTTATAGAAAATAATGGTTGTATGCTTCAAAATGGACTATGTGATTTACACGAATTCCAGTAGCCTGTGAAATAACGACATCAAACACCTCTATCCATGATAACTACTAACTTGTTGAAAGTACACAGTGCCCTATAGGCAGGGTATCATAGTTAGGTCCTCTCAGAGATCTAGAGTTCGAGACTCAATCGCGGCGTATTATTGAGAATTTTTCTCCTTGATGAGTAACGGACTTGAGAATCTTAGGATGGGCCCCATGTGCACTTCCCTGATTTACCATGACAACTGGTGGGAAACTTCCGTGGGCCAGAGTGGTCGCTTCAGGTTCGATGTTACCTGACTTGGTTAATTTTTTTTTTTTTTGGAAGTACACATTAGTTCATGGTAAGACAACTAAAATTGGTGTTGGCTTCTCTAAAGAGTATCCTACCAAGAATGGAACCTTATCTATTAAAAAAAACGTATATAAGAAGATTAAATTGAAATAGTCCCACCTCTAGTGCAATCTTCTTTTCTTCTTCTGGTATCCTGTATGCAACTCCCCACTGCAACCATACAAAATTTAAGTTCAATCCAGGAAGGATCTCAGAATTCAAATGTGACAGAAAACACAATGTTTGATGTGACAGGAATATAAAAATTAACAATTCTTTATGGATCCTGTTTCTCATCATCCAATAGATCTCTACTATGATTGTAACATGCCATCTCCAAAAATGCAACTAAGCTGTGTTTAAATATTCACAAGGTGTCAAGATAAATTTCATCACCAAGTTGAATGGTTTGATTTTGGAAGAAAAAAAGGAAAAAAGCAAAGTCACAAACTTCGAACTGATGAAAACAAGTAAATTGTAAAAAAAAAAAGTCATTTTAAGATAAAATGTTGCAGGGACTGCAATTGTGTTAGATTCGTGAGAATTTTCTCTATTTTCTATTTCCACTTTTCAGTTTCCATAAAGAAAAAAAATATAGAAACTGAAAAAAAAAAAATCAGAGAATTTTTCATGGACTTTTGACCTCTTCTATATTATTATTTTTCACAGAGAAAATGATATAAGAAAAAAAAATTAAAAAAAGAAGGAAAATACTGTAAAAATATTAGGCAATGAAGATATAAATTTTTTTATGGAGGATGATATAGGTGAGAATAATTTTGTAATAAACACATGATGATATTAAGTAGCACTAAGAAAAACAGAAAATGTGATTCATCTTCCATGTTTATTTCTTTATTTTACTTGGTCTGATAAAAGTTGTAAAAATTTATTTGCCAAGTGTGGTTACTTAGTTCCTATAGGATTTTTTTATACAAACTTTGCTACTACTACAATATTCACTTGCATGTTTCGGGTATCAAGCATAATGGGCGTATGATTTGGGACATATTCACTCCCATTATTTAAGTATGATGCATGCTGGGCTAGTATTAGTATTTGCTGGCGATGAAAGGATAGTGTCACCATGGCCTAGGAATCTCTTAAGACATAATCAGTCCAGCATGCATCATACCTGAATATCAATGAATTATATTCTGCATTAGAAATTTACTATCCATCTCTCAGACTGTTTTGATACCCTTGGTGAGCCAATGGAACCCTAGAGGTTTTCTTTCCATGAGATTCTAAGAGCAGTGGGCCAATGAAACTTGTTATGTAAACTCTGATTAGGTTCTACCCTCATGCAGCCACTAGTTGGTTCCCTCCACTAACATGTGCATATGTTCCAGGGATGCCTGATGGTGTATTATTCTAGCAAAAACTGAGGGCATGTTCCATGTGATGTGAGCTTTATCAAATAGATTCAACTACGCTAAGGACCACTAAAATTAATAATGATAAGTCAAAACGTAGATCTACGAGGGCCATTTCCAAGTTCCTTGCTCCCTCTCTATTTATACCTAGGACCTTTACTTTGATCACATTTTGATATCCAACATAGTACTAGTGTGGTGAGAGTGGTCCTTAAGGTTACAATTGTATCTAGGACCATGATTCTACTTTATTTTTAACGATCCAACACAATACTATTGGCACATCATAACTTGATAACTTGGGCACACCATGCTTCCTACCCAGTGGGCGATTCAATGCCTAGTTCTTTGGTTTGATTGAATCTTTGAGAAATGTATCTTTATAGATCAAGAATGCAAGTTAAAGTGCATGCAAACTGTGACCAAACCTAGACTGAAGTTGTCCTTTGAACCACTTGCCCATTGAAGGGCGTGACTATCCTCCTATTAGCATCACAAAATGAACGGGCCAAATAGATGGTTGGGTGGAATAAATACTCTCAAGGATATATTTTGGAAAGCTAGATTGAGTAGATAGCACTGAGTGAGGAGATTTATCCTCGTAGACATTTATGCTCAGAGTAAAGGAAGAGATTGTCGTGTGTGTAGTAGCTTGAGAAAAGGTGTGAGAAAAGGCACTTTTTGCGAGTGTTCATCTTCCCTCGTGCAGGCATGTGGGTTTGAATTTATAGGGCACTAAAAATGCCACTCAAACAAATGAATAGAAATATGTTTCCAAGCTATCTATCTTCTAGTAAATATAAGACGGAAATGACATTTAATGCATTCCCGGATCAGACAGGATTAGGAAATCTGTATAGGAGCGATTTGGCTGGCACACGGCAGGGTGGAGCTGATCTATAGATAGTTGCCACTAGAATTGGTAGTTAATGGTCGAGGTTTCTCCAGCTCTATGATGACACAAACTTTTCTTTAGTCTGACAAAAAGAATTCAGGCAACAAACAAAATTTCCACCATTCTTATGCTATAAAAGCAATCAAATCCCGGATCCAGGCACGAGGAGATGAAAATGTAAATCTTTTTTCAGGTTTCAACAATTAAAAATCGCACATTTCCCTGTCTACACTGATTAACGTAGTAATAGTGTCCCATAATACTAGAAAACAGCCTCAAGCAACAAGGAAGTTGAAAGTGAGGGGGAAAAAAAGTACACAGATTGCTTCGGTGAGGGGTTCTAAAGTGACTGTTCTTCCGGGAAAGTCAGGCGTCCCTCGGTGATCCGTGCTGCCTGTTCGATCTTACCCAATCAATTAGTGGAAGAAAGAAAGAACGAGAGAAAAAACCTGGTTCATTGATCGGTACGTAAAATGAAGAAAAGAAAAAGGAGGAATCGATTGCCTTGGTAGAAGACTCTGCGAAATCCTCGGACGAACCCGACCCGCCTCTCATCGTAGCGGAAGCCCGCCTTCCACATGAGAGAGCCATACCCAAACACCCACGTCGCCGCCATCTCCAGTCGCCCGCGGCCGATGTCTCTCCTCTCTCTCTCTCTCTCTCTCTCCAGATAATCGACAAGGAAAGAGAAGGAGAAATGCCCAATTTGGAAGCCACCTTTAAATTTACCCTTTTAAAGTCAAAAAAAAAAAAAAAAACAAAGGAGTTTGCATAAGGTCTATCGTTTGATAAAACCAAAAAAAACTATTAAAAAAACTGCTAAAAAAAATTAAAAAAACAGCAACAACTTGTTGCAGGTAAAAAAAAAACTGCAACAACTTGCTACAACTAAATAAAAATAACTACAACAACTTGTTACAGCTAAAATTAACTGCTAAAAAAACTATAAAAAACTATTACAAAAAAAAACTGCTAAAAAAACAACTAAAATAATTTTTAGTTGCGACAACAATCTCGTCACTGTTTTTTAATAAAATAATGTCATTGAATGCCTTCAATACTTTGAACCTATAACGCACCACATGCATTGCATGTGGTGCATTATTCAAGAGTTATAACACTCGAATAACGCACCAGTGCAGATGCTCTTATCTCTCCAACCCAGCCATTAACTCCAGTCATATCGCTCTGTTACATCGATTGATAGACCACACCTACCTACTTGATCAGACATTTAAATACAATCATCCATTATCTAATGTAGTTACCACAAAGTTGTCGCAGCTTTTGTGCCATGTAGCTGCCACAACGTC
>JBAMIB010000002.1:5511059-5524074 GCA_037177415.1 Kaempferia rotunda
TATGAAGACTATTTCCTCCTCCATTTTACATAAGTCCGCTATATGTAAAGGTCATTCAGTTATCTTTTTGAAAAAAATCACATAACTCAATTACTGTGTCATAAATGCCTTTGGAGAAGAATTTTCGTACAGTTACGAGAAGTATTCTTTGCAACAAGGCATGATAATCATGTAATTTTAGTCCATATATAACTTTCCATCATTTGCATTTGCATTGCATTCATGCTTTCATTAATATCATCTAATTGAGACCACTGATGTTGATATTTTTTGCATTTCTTAAATTAGTAAACATGCCTTCAAAATTATCTTCTTTAAAATTACAATTATGTTCCTCTTCATTGATAATATTTATATTAATAGATGATATAATAGCTTCTCCATGAAAGTTATAGACTTTGTATAATTTGTCAAATTCACACCTATAAAGATGTCCTTGTACATAATCCAACTCATATTTAAACAAATTACTACACATTCAACATTGACAACGAATTTTGGATAGATTCAAAATTATCATATAATTCTCTATGCTCATTTATATATTCAGGAGTACTATCCTATATATATTCTCAATCATTATCTAATTTTTATCTATATTTATAAAATCTTATTAAACATATAAAATTATTTAATAAATAACTCTTATAAATAAGTTTGATGATAACTTTCAATGAAATTAATTAAGCAACTTAAATTAATTAATCACATCAAAATAAAAAAAATTATCATTTAAGCATCAAAATATCCCTAAAATTATCATCTAGGTATCAAAATAATACTAGATGAAGAAAAACCCTAAAATTATCATCCAAGGATTACAATAACCTAAAATTTATCAGCTAAGCATAAAATTAACCCTAAAACCATTATCTAAGTATCAAAATACCCTAAAATTATGATTAGAAATATTAGATGAAGAATAACCCTAAAATTATCATCTGAGGATCAAAATAATCCTAAAACCGTCATCTAAATATCAAAATATCCCTAAAATTGTCATCTAAGTATCAAAATAACACTAAAAGTATGATTAAAAAAATATCAAAAATACTAGATGAAGAATAACCCTAAAATTATCATTTAAGCATCAAAAGAATCCTAAAATTATCACATAAGTATCAAAATATCCATAAAATTATCATCTAAGTATCAAAATAACCTTAAATTATGATTAAAAATATTGAAAATACTAGATAAAAAGCTTCTACCGTGGGAGAAAAGATTAGACTGGCGTCGAGTTGGAACTAGCAGGAGTAAGAGCAAACACCAGATCAAGAGATAAGGAAGATTCGTTGGAGTCGTAGGAGGAGAAGTGTGCGGCGATGGCGGGGAAAAGCATATGTAAGGTTTTTATTTTACAAATGTTAGTGACAAATTTGGATAATCTAATGCCAAATTTTAGCGACAATTTGATATTTCGCTGCTAATAATGTTGTCTAGCCACAAACTTATATTTCGTCGCTAATAATTCATCGTTATTTTACATATTTCTTGTAGTGTGTTTGCTAATAACTAGACATGAATATTAATTTGAGTTATGCATAAGTTTATATAAAGAAACTTAGGGCGTGTTTGGTTATTCTGGTTTTCATTTTTATTTTCTGAAAATAGAAAATGACTTTTAGACATTCTCTATTTTTTTTAAAAAATTATCTTTTTTTATAAAACATTATAAATCAAACACTAATTTTAGAAAATGCACATTTTATAGAAAATGAAAAGAGAAAATATGCAAACCAAACACTTCCTTAAATTTCGAAATTCACCATGACTAGTTAGATTCCTAGCTAATTCTATCACACCCTTTATTTGGATTTTCATGTGTAGAATTAGGACATTTTAATCTAGGTTTTAATCTCAAATTCATCATTAATTGTAAACATGTGCACGTTGTTAATTTGTTTATGCTGAGGACAAGAAAGTCTCTCCTTCTATCACTGTTTAATTAATCCTAAAAATACCGTAAAATTTTCCACTGAGTTGCAAAGGTCGACACTGATCCACCACTCCTTTGCAACTAGTTATTATCTTCTTAAACCTATGGTAATGGGATATGGCAAGTCCATCCAATCCATGTATTTATGATCAGTTTGATGGGATGAAGATGATTTGAATTTTTTTTTTTAATATAGAATAGTGTTCATGTAGATTGCCGTGGCTTTTGCATTAACTGCAAGTCTGCAACTGCACGTCCACCGAGATATACGTAGTAGATGTAGCCGACCACGGCATGCTGCGGCATGCATGCAAACACAGTCATTGCATCGCATTGCAAATTAAGTTTTGTCCCGATTAAAAATTAAATTTTGTTTTTTAAATTAACGTCTTCATTGTTTTTAAAGTTTAAAAAACTAACGATTTCACAGTTTAAATATTTTTTACTAAATAAAAGAGTTAAGGTTTTGTTTTTTTTATTAACTCATTGCCGAAGCCGTAGGGTTTTAGAAGGAATTAATCGCCTACCCTTCGAAATCTAACAGCGTCAGTTACTCCATCCTTGGCCAGCTCAGTTCTCTGCTCTTCACGCATGTCATCCCTCCTTCCTACTTCCTCTCCTGATCAGTTATTTCGATTCATATTTGATTGACTGCATTTTAAAGCTCTTCTTTTTATTATTATTTTTTCTTAGATCGAACTATTGATCATACTTTTTTTTTCCTAGTAAATACAATTGGAGAACTCCTATCTTTTCATATTGTCTAAATGATTCCGAATCACTGTAAGTGTGTTAATTTGTCTTGCACAGATATGATGCACAAGTTTGATAGTAATTAAGTGTTTTTTTACCTATTATTGGTAGTAGAAAGAAGCATAATTGGCACTTTGATAGTTATATCTAACTGTAATGCCCAAATAATATGATTATTATGGTACTGCATAAGTTGTATATCAATTTCCATCTTGACATGGACTCAATTACATATCTGTGCATTGAATTAATATGACAGTTCAAAATATTATTTCATGAACTTCCTGAAGAAATTCTATTTCATTTGGCATCATTTGCTATGGTTTTGTATTTATGTTCATGCAATTTTATTTATTTATTTATTTTTTAATTTTGCTTTAAACTTAAACTAGAGTAAGGTTCAGAAAACTAATTGTAGGGTCTAGACTTCATTAAGTGCTAAACAACATACAATTGTATCTGAAATGAAATTAATTAGATGGAAAGATTTAACTTTATCTTTTTCTTTTCTGTTTTTTGCAACAGGTACGATGAGATATTTGATGGTGTGATATGCTTACGAAGTTAATATTCCCAGCAAACCTGCAAAGATCATATCAGGTTATCGATCACTTGTCGATCATGCTGTTTTAATTATATCCATCCAAATCTGTTTGTCGATTGCAAGCTCTTTCTGCGGGATCAGAGAAGTCAGAGACAATCATATGCACTTATTCATTTCTGATTCTATTAAGTCTCTGCTCGTTCAGATCTTATCACATGCATATTAAACAAGCACAAAATGATGCTGGACAACTTTTTTAATGCACCTGTGCTATGCAGACGGATTGATAACTGTTGTTCATTATCTTCCCTCTGGCCCTTTCATTATTTGTCTTGTTAATACATTAGCTATAACATTCTATCTTTATATTTTTCATCCAATTGGTTATTTCTCATTTACGTTTTTTTTAGACATACCAATCAATTGGTACCTAGCATAGAATACTCAGCAACAAAAGCAGAGATTTAGGGACGAAATTTTGGGACCAAAAATATTCGTCGCAAATTTATGGCTAATTTCATGATGAAAATATAATTCGTCGTTAATTGGCAACGAAATGAAATTGTCGCGAAATAGCAACAAATCGCAAAATTTTCGTCACTAGTTGTTGCAAAAGGTCAAATTGCATCCACAAATCCGAAAGTAAAAGTGTATCACGTTCTTCTTGGTGAATCTTGTTGGAAAGTTTGGGTTGATAAAGTTTTGGTAGAGAAGGTGAACCCAATTCAACCAAATGATGAAATATTTTTTCTCGAGAATGCAATAGGAAGTACACCAATTCAGATGTTGTGAGATTATTAATATTCAGCAAGTTTTGTAATATTTATTCACAGATATTTCTAGGCTCAAGCCTTATTTTAGAGTCAAGATAGCGGTTTTGGATAATTTTGGGTGTAATTAATTGAAATATATATACCAAGTAATGTGTTTTATTGTGAATATTAGAGAATATTTTCTATCATTTTGTTTCTATGCATTAATGTGTGGTTCATTGAATCTTTGACCAATTTTCACACACATGAATAAAATAAAGAAAAATAAAATAAAACAATGATCTTTTTATTTTTTTAAAAAGGTTAGTTATCACTTTTTATGTGGCGTGCTTTGCGTGCTGCAGATATTATTTTCCGCGGCATGCATTGCACACTGCAGATAATAATATCTACAACGTACAACACACACTATGGATAATCTAGGACTTCAATAGCTTTAAATTGTGCAACATACAATGCACTCTGCGGAAAGTGAATTTGCGCATTGCGAAAAGCTATTTTTTTATAGTGTATAAGAGATCAAGAAAGAAGAGTTTCATTTGTATTTTTTGTATATTACTTCTTGTTTTGAGTTGTACTTATTGTGAGTTTGCACGAGGCTTCTCCATCTCCGGATTATCTCTAAGAAGGAGTGTTTTGTTAGTGGATATGTGAGAGAATGCCAAATTCTTAGATTAGTCACCTCATCTTGAAATTGATACCAAGTAAATCCAAGTGTTAGCGATTGTTTGAGTCTTTCGCTGCAATTCAACGAAAAAGAAGCAATCAGAGTTATTCATCCCCTCTAGCTCTCCGAGTGTTCCAATAGAAAGCTATATAGAATGACTATATCATCTTGTACCTTTATGTAAATGACATACTTATTATTATGAGTAATGATAAGATAATTAAATCCACTAAAGGCATATTAAACTCAAGCTTTGACATGAAATACATGGCCCTAGCTGATATGATTCTAGGAATAAAAATTCTTAGAATAACATAAGAACTTATTTTTACTCAGTCTTATTATGTGGACAAGACTCTTGAGAAATTCACCAATGATGATACTGTATTGGCATGGACTTCGATAGATGTGAGTCAATATCTAGCAAAGAATTGAGGAGAAAGTATCTATCAGATAGAGTACTCTATAGTGATTGGAAGTCTTATGTACCAATGAATTGTACATGATGAGACTTAGCCTACACAGTAAGTAAATTGAGTAAATACATGAGTAATCCCTGTGTTAAGCACTTGAAAGGGATAAGAAGTGCAGTTAAATACTTAAGGTATACTCGTGAATATGGACTGCACAATACAAGATATCATACTGTGATTGAATGATATAATGATGCGAGTTGGATATCTGATATAAATAACTCTAAGTCTAACTGTGATATGTATTCACGCTGGAAGGTGCATTTATTTTTTAGATATTGTTATGTTTGAGAGGTGTTCTAAGGAAATAACCTTATGATTTATACAATTTACTTAGACAAATAAGGATTCACTATTTGATTACGCATTAATTATAAGTTTGAATGGTCTTAGACTCTCTTACTGAATACTCACATTATGATTCATAGCATGAGAGAATTTATGATTAGATCACAACTAGTGAGTATCTCTACATGTGCAATTATAAATGTATTAAAATAGTCCCTAGTAGATGAATTGATGAGTTCGGACATCATCGATTCTGTGTGGCTACCACGGGTTATACTTCTTGGTCTAACCAAACAGTTATTACTCACTAGCTAGAGATATTGGAATGTCGAAAGTTAAACTTGGAATCTAGTTATGGTAACTAGTTCATTGAAGTGACCTGCTGTAAGACTTCATATGATTCTCTACATATATAGATATGTCTGTGAAGTTCTTAGTATAGCTCAAGTGAAAATTTTCTTTGACTTGAGATATTCAAGTCACCTAGGTCATGGAGACTTATACTTTGACATCTTAAGTAAACATCTCTATGGAGGTATAGACCTGGGATAATTAAGTATAAGTCAAAGTATCCAAAGGTGTTTAGTTATCCCATAGAGGAATCACTGCCCCTTGAGAGGAGGCGTATACCCTATAGACACTTTCTATGATTATTGCTCAAACTCTTTGCAAAGTATCATCGGTTAAGAATATGAGACTCTTAAGACATATGTAGGAGTAATTTGAATCTACAGGATAAAAAAGTATTACTTGGGCTAGGTGTGACGTAGTCAGCCTAGTGGGGACAGACACATAGACCATATCCTAAACCAAGTGGGTATACGACGAGTGAAAGGAATAAGACATGAATCATTGTAGCTATTGAAGGGCTCAGAACTAGTTCTAGAATCAACTATGATTTTTTGGTTAATTGGGGATAATGATGTACTACTAGGTGTCACTCATGATTGATCAATAATTAAGTAGTTAATTATGGATGACTAAGATAAACTGGGAACCTATAAGCTAACACGGACTATGAGTATCTAAAAGATATAAAACAAGTATGAGAATTTGATTCTCAGATCAAAAGAGATAATATATTTGATTAGACAAATATAGTGTAAATATGAAATAGCCAGCTGTATAATGATAATCAATCAGAAATTGGTCGGGCACAGAGCCAGCAGTATAATGATAAGTCTTAATATATACATCATAGATATAATATCATTAGACAACTACTCTCAATAAGAGTTATCACTGTTGACTATATAAAGTTAAAGGATAGCCTAGCAGATCCATTAACTAAAGGATTAAACAGAGAGTTAGTTGTAAGTTCCTCATGAGGGATGAGCTTAATGCTGTTGAAAAAATGTTAGAACAATGGAAACCCAACCTATGTAGATTAGAGATCCTAAGAAATAGGTTCAAAGGGATAGCTTAAATGCACTAATAAAGTTACTCAATATAGGAGATGACCCAATAGATCAATGAAGGATAGAGATTAAGTGCATGGCTTGTAATGATCTAATAAAGTAATATGCTATACTCTTAAGAGATCACCTAAGAAGTAGGGACACTTCAAAGAGAATTAGAGGAACAATTCTTATAACTTCTCATAGAACCAGGTGTGTTCATGGTCATGAACGAACACATTCATGAGAACTAAGTTGTATCACAGAGAGTCCTGGGTGAGATATATTAATGCTTACACAGATGGTAGAATAATTCAAGGACATCATGTCTACTATCAGCCAATAAACAAACATATTTTCACAAGGAAA
Organism: Kaempferia rotunda; assembly: GCA_037177415.1. Taxonomy (NCBI): domain Eukaryota; kingdom Viridiplantae; phylum Streptophyta; class Magnoliopsida; order Zingiberales; family Zingiberaceae; genus Kaempferia; species Kaempferia rotunda. Next base: position 5,518,263 of record JBAMIB010000002.1, read on the forward strand.
TGTTCAAATGGTAAAACCTAACTGTCCTACATTAGACTCATGTACCGAATGCTATGACAAACTCTATTTCTATTTATGTGGGGGATTGTTAGATATGTGAATGGGAAAGGAGACTACTTTGTATATGGATTTAGTCCCACATTGGAAGTTTCAAGGCACTATGATTGGTCTATATTGTTGCACATGCATTGATGATGTGAACAAATGCATGTGAAGAGGCTCTCTCTCAAGCATGAGTGCAAGGAGTGTTGCAAATTCAGGGTCTGGATTTGTATTAAACCAACTTAACTCATGTAAGAGTGATTGAGGAAAATTGACACAAGAGAATGAACCAATATTTTTCCATTTGAATCTCTTTTTATAACAGAAACATTAATCTAAAATTAATGGTGATTCTATAACATCTCAACAATAATAGCCAACAATAAACCCATTAATGGTAATTCCGTAATGTCTCGACAATAATAGTTAACATTAAACACATTAATGGTGATTTCGTAACATCTCGATAATGATAACCAACATTAAATCTAGTATTGAATGGCTATAACTCAGTCATTCATTGTAGCTAGGGGTGAGTCCTCCTATTAATGAGGCTGTGAGCAAGAGAAGAAAAAAAAGAAGCGAAAGCAATAGCAAAAGAATTCCTCCACCATTGTTCATCGATTCTTTTCTCTCAGTCATGCATCTACTTTGCTAAACTACTCAGGTGCATTTTCGGTTCACTGTGATCCACTAGTGCTTGGTGGTGATTAGGGTCTACCATTATATCTTGGGAAATTGATGACCCAAGAGAACTTTGAAGCATAGCAAGATGTGGGATGAATATGTTTCAAGGAAACTACGTTGAGCACACACCCTTGATATGTCCCTCGACGAATTCCTTTCCTGACACAGCAACTCGGATTCCCAACTGTGCTTCTTGACTTAGCGATTGATTCTTGACTCGGCTATGCACTGCATCAGCTCCCATCCTGACTCGACACTCGAGAGCACGATACTTCGATTTCAACATCCATTCAGGAGAACTCAACCTAACTTGGCAAGACTTGGTAGTCAGGTGACATTCTGACTTGGACTACCGAAAGCTTAGTAGAACCAGCCCCGCTAGTAGCTTAAGATTGTCCACTCAAGCCTATCAGCAGATAAGACTGATTTGATCCTATAATTTCAAATTCAATTATTTGTGTTGGTGCCCCAAGTTAGTTTTGATGTGATCAATCAAGTTAGGTTAGGTCCTGCCGTTATCTAACCTTGTGTCTAAGTGTGTAGGAGCTTAGGAACACAAGAAGTCGAATATAAGATGCGGTAAATGAGAAGGATGGTAGGGGAATTGAGTCGATGGGCTTGACACATCTAAGGGACGAGAAGCTGTAGAAGAGTACACGACAGAGCGAGAAGGACACGCATGGCGATTGATGTCCCCACAAGTATATGGGAAAATCGAAATAATATAAAAGATATCACATTCACAAGAACTGTTGATTAAGTACTAGTTAATTTTCCACAATGAATTATCTAGACACTCAAAAATTGGTTGTGTTGGAAAGGAAAAGAGTGCAGGAGAGATGAGAAAAGAGTGAGAGAGAAAAGAAGGAGGAAGTTAATCTTTGATGGAGAAAGATTTTGGGGTTTTGGTTTCTTTGTGATGATAATTAATGTGCTATGGATTGCTCATCCCATATTTTCTATACCTATGTCTTATAAGTGATCTAACTAAATACCAATATCACCCCGCAACGGTGTTCTTATTGAGTATCCAATGTTATTAAGATGGGTAGGTAACCTAGAGAGCCTGGGTAAAGGTCATACTATCACTAGGCTCCCCGATCATACATTTCTAGGTTAACTAAACTCTTCCTAACATAGAATTAAGGAGAATTCATTACGCACATAGATCAATCTTGTATAATTGTGTATACCAAATTTAATAGTCTGTCTAGACGAACGAGAGTAGGGATTCCTTTCTATCACCAAGGTCCCTTTCTCCATATCTAATGGGATCAACCATATTGGAATACCCAATCATACATCCATACAATGAAATAGCACAATCAAAGCACACAACCACCACTCAAGCATTTCATTAAACAAGAGCAAGGCATAAGCATGTCATTGAATTAAGAAAATTAACAAATCCATAAAATTTACATCAACACACATCACAAATACTCCCTATTCCCTAAGAATCATATATCTACTCCATTACAAGGAGTTTAAAAATTGAGAGAAAATAGATCTAAGCAATCCAAAAATGAATACAAGGAAATAAGGAAGAAGGAATACTTATCATTGTCGTGCCAGCCTCCTTGGTTCTCTCCCTGCTCTGGATGATGGATCGATCTCCGAAGTAGCCTCAAGAAGAAGATTTAGGGTTCCCCTAAGGAGGGGGAGAACCCTTCTCCAAGCCTAAGGGCTAAGCCCCAAGCCAAAGATGTGAGAAAAGGGGCAAAAACCTCTATTTATAGCCGCTTCCTTGCTCCACACGGCCGTGCGATGGAAGATCTTATGGCTAACAATAAAGAAATGAAGGATGACATCAAGCAAATGATTTACAAGATTGGATAATCAAGAAAAGTACCTGAAAATTCTTAAAGGCCAAGTAGCACAAATTGCTAGCACATCTTCTAGAGAGCAAGGCAATTTTACTAGCAAACCAGAAGCGAATCTAGTTGACCATTCCAACAAAATTGAGTTTAGGAGCGGACGGACCTTGGTCGTTCCCCAAGTGACTGCCCCAAGGGTAATTGAGTTTAGGAGCAGACAAACCTTGGGTGTTCAAGTGACTGCTCCAAGGGTTACTGAATCACATGAAAGACCCTCTCCTCATTCTCTTTTGGTTGAAGAAATTCAACGAGAAGAGGAGAATACTATTGAAGTTGAAGGGCTTCTTCCTGCTCATCCTCTAAGACTTCTGGTACCCTTCCCTTAAAGGTTGACCATGTAACAAAAAGATTAAGAATTTGAAAGATTTCTTGAGAAGGTCCAATCCTTAAGTATAGGTATCCCACTTCTTGATGCTCTATCTCAAATGCTAAAATTTACAAAGTTTTTGAAGATTGTGAGGAACAAAAGATTCAAAGAAGGACATGACATCATTGCCCTGACGGAAGAGTATAGTGCACTCTTGTTCAACAACACTCCTCTGAAGCTTCAATATCTAAGTAGTTTCTTCATCCCTTGCAAGATAGGGACTACTATCATCGGTAAGATCTTCCTTGATCTTGGAGCTAGTGTAAGTCTCATTCCTTCTTTTTTGTAAAAAGTTGGGTATAATGATTTAAAGTTAACCACTATGACATTACAATTAGCGGATCATTCTTGTAGATATCCTTTAGGAATAATTGAAAATATGCCGGTGGAAGTTGGTAGATGTGCAATTCCCATTGACTTTGTTTTTTTTGGACATGGAAGAAGACCCAAAGATCCCTTTATAACCTATCTACCATAACCACCCAGGATGTCCTCCTGAACTAGTATCTAGTCTGGAAGATGAGGAACGACGGGCGCCTACTACAAATGATAAATATATTTGCCCGCCATGAGCTCGGATAAGGGGTGATTGTATGAGGTGAAACCCTGTTTTCCCGAGATAAACCCTCCACGGCCATGTGATTTCACACAACTATGTGGGTAGGATGTTCTGCTTTTTAGAAGGAAGCCCTCCACGACCGTGTGATTTCACACGACAGTGTGACTCTTACAGCACTTTTCCAGAACAAACCCCTCCATGGTCGTGCGATTTCACATGACCATGTGCGTCACCCTGACCTGTTTCTCGAAGAGATCCCTCCACGGTCGGTGATTTCACATGACCGTGTGACATTCAACTGATCATACCCCTCCACGGTCATACGATTTCACACGATCGTGAACCCTAGCCACCTCTTCCAAGCTATCTTCTTCCTTCATCCTCTTCTATTTCACCTCCTCTCTTCTTCTTTCTTCTTCCATTTCTCCTCTTCCTTCTCCTTCCTCCTTTCTTCAAGAAACCTAGAGAACCATTTCTCTTCCATAGATCTAATCTTTCTTAGATCTAAATTTAAGTTATAAAGAGAGATTCATTTTTATTTTCTTGAATAAAACCTTTAGATCTAACCTTTCATCATGTCTCAAATATTGAAGAGGCTTCAGAGAGGACCACGACCATCTAGTGGATCCGATGAAGGGATGGATCCTAGAAAAGGGAAAGGCAAGGAGGTGGAAACATCTACAAGCAAAGGGAAAGGTAAGAGACCAACACACGACGAAAGTAACTTCAATGATTATGACATAATTTTTTGTAATGAGGATTAAAAAAACTTGATTTGATATGTTTGTTGTTTATCACATTGTTTGTACCAGATATTTAGATGAATTTACTATGGAGGTATTGGGAATAAAAGATGATGTTAATTGGCTTGTTAGAAACCTAGATTTGAATGATACCATGTATGGAAACTACCCAACTTATCCTTGACTTATGGTTGAATTTTTGAGTTCTTTAGAATCTCATTTAGGTGTTGATGAAAACCAAGATGTTACTATTTCCTTTAGACTCATGAATCATGATTATCAATGGATTCTTTATTAATTTAATAATTGCTTTGCTCTAGAAGTAGGGGCATCTAGAGAATTTGATTATAGTTTTAGAAGCAATAAATTCTGGCAAGAGATAACAGGATTGTCTAAAGGTTATGATACCTCAAGGTCCAAGTCTTATAATATACAAAACTCTAATTTTCACTATCTTCATCGAGTAATGATTACGATAATTTTTGGTAGAGCTAAGTGTGATGGGGTAGTAAAGAGAGTTGAATTGTACATTCTTTGGGCCATGATTCATAGTGTGTCATTTGATGTGGGGTATCATTTCCTTCAGACTCTTATTAGGTCAAGCAAAGCTAGTTTGGGGACTATTATGTTTGAAGGTTTGATCACTTACATTGCCATAAATTTAGAATGTGATTTGAATTGCATAGAATTTACTTCAGGAAATATTAAGATTGATTTAGTGTGTGCATGGCAATGAAAATAATTCAGCAAGAAGATGACGATTTTGTTCTGGTAAGGAGAGAAGGATTCACTCTTCCTTTACCTAATCCCGACTGGACCTCCATTCTCAATCCGGCTAACTGGATCATTCAAGATCTTGTTCCTAGTGTTGCATCTACCCCTAGGACATTACATGAGAATCCCTCTCCTAGAACCCCGCAACCGACCATATTTCCTGAGTTGGTGAGACATTCTTTCACCGCAGGCTCTTCTAGCTTTGACTTTTCAGATCTTCGTACCTCCCTGGACACACTACATATGTTGCAGAATAATTTCCATCAGATGTTGTAAGATCATTGCTCATTGACTAGTGAGTAGTTCAGTGAGGTGCAAAATCATTTCTCTCGGATGAGGGATTTCATGGATTAGTTTGCTGATTTTGCCCCTGCCTACTATGCTGATAGAGAGAGAATGTAGGATTTTATAATGTCCATAGACGTTACTAGTAGGAAGGGTAGTTCCCTATATGACTATCATGAGTGTTTGGGTCAAAGCCCGAATATCCAAGATTTTCCCGTGGGGAACACACTCAACATGCAGGCCAACTTCATCCTTCTCAGCATACCATCAATAGGCCAGAGGGTATTTATTATTCTTCTTACTATCATTCTCCTCTACCTCAGTGATTTGATTGGGACAATGAAAGTTCTAAGTCTGGTGGGGGGGGGTGTCTTAGTGAGTCTAGAGTCTTAGTGTGTCTTTGTGTTTCTCTTTATTTTATCTTCCACTATGGTTTTACTCATGATTTTTGAAAATAAAAAGAAAATTTTTCTAAGTG
>JBAMIB010000002.1:5544951-5559047 GCA_037177415.1 Kaempferia rotunda
TAGCTTTACCAAAACTTTTTTAAAAAATAACAAATAATATTTCCTAAACAGATCAAGTAGAGAGTAGAGACATTCTAAGACAATAATATATGCTTCATAGGATTAAAAAGAAAGATTCCTAATATTCTGTATATATATTTATGGATTGAAATTTCAAATTAATTCTAAAATAATAAATATTATATATAATAAATATATAAATTAAAATATGTTATTTTATATATAATAATTATATAAAATAAATATGTATTCATTTAATTAATTTTAAATTTAAATAATATATTTTTTAAATAGTAAAAAAATCTGAATAATAAAAAAATCTGAATATAAATCTAATTTATTATAAAAAATAGATTTTTTTTATTTTTTAAATAAACAAAATTAGAATTTTTAAATTTTTTTAAATAACATTTAAAATAATATAAAAGATAAAAAAATAAAAATTTGAATTATTATATTTTTTATATTTTAAATTAAATTTAAAACATTAATAAAAGCAAAATATGAGTTAATTAATAAAATTTATTACATTTTTTAATTTTAAATATAATTTTTTATATTTTTTATGGAGATAATTTAATTAGCATTTCGAAAAGTCTGTTCATAATACCACACATTCCTTAAGAATTCTTTAAATGAACCAAATCGAAAAAATCACATTTTACGGCTTCCGACGGATGGTGGACTGTGTCGAGGAAGCCTTCCGCCGGCGTTGGAAGGTGTCGTGGAGTTTTCCGATGGTGCCGGAAGCGTCCCCGACTCTTTTGGTGAGCTATCTGTGTGCCTATGTGTGAGGCATGATCAGAGGCGTTATGACCATTTGTGACAGAAGGAATCATACCTGTCTAGAGTTGCTGTCACCTTGCTGCTGCTCGTCGTAGCCTCGCCTCATTGCTACTCGCCTTGCTGCCGCTTATCCATCGTGCCCCTTCTCTCCTTTAATACAAACTATCGTGGCGACAAGAGGAATCAAATTGATTTTTTTTTTGTCACGATCAATCGATCGCGTCATAGAAGGAATCGATTCCTTCCGTCGCACGATCGCTTGATCACGTTTAATTCCTTTTGCCTACAGACTATCGCGTGTGCAGCACGGGTGTCAATTTTAGTCCATCGACAAAATGGTAAATACCATACGTGTCTAGTGGCACGGTATTTCATTCTCTGATCCTAACAAATTTTCATGATAAGAAGTAAAAATGGTTAAGGGTGTAAAATTTCTAAAGGCACTTTAACGCTGATTTTTTTTTTTTTCGCGGTAGGTTATAAATGAAGGTAAATTGGTGGGTCAAAATGTTGTTTATACATATTTTCTATTGGAAATTGAAAATCGTTACAAATCGGCCCGGTTCAGTTCGGGACAACGCGGCCCACTCCAGGCATTTTTGGACCTGACCTTCCGCCGTTAAGACCCAGTTACGAGGCGTAGGATGATTACCTGATACCGCTCCGCTACGCCAGTACCTCTTTCTCTCTAGATCGATCGGCGGATACTTGCAAAATGGCCCTTCTCGCGTCGACGATCCCTTCCGAGGTTGATCGGCGATTTCCTGCTCTAACTTGCACTCATCGGGATCGTTTTTCCTCGTTATTTTGATTTCATCATCGTTTTTGATCCATGGCCCTGCGATTTTGCATTTACTGCTTTTAATTCAAACATCTTCAAATAATTTTGTTAAACAGTTCTGTCAAGAAACGAACTTATGATATTTAGATTAGATGCTTTCTGATATTCCTTCGCAATGTTTTTTCTGTTCATATCCAAATCAATTTGTACTGTAGCATAGCAATTACCATTTGCTTTTGGGCCAGAGATGCTTTAAGAAAGAAAGGTTTTACAATTGCATCGTAATTAACAAAATTACACAAAATGTGGAACAAAGATATTCCACTGCCACTACCTGTATGATACATGATCTGGAGATTATAACAACTAAATCAATATAATATATCTTCCTAGAAAAATGATAAATAATAGTTGCCTCTGAGCCTTGGCCAAACAATAAAGTTGTTGCTTTTTACCTAGAGATCACATGTTCGTATCCTAGAAACAACCTCTTGCAAAAAAAAAAAAGAGGACCCCGCATGGCGGGAGCTTCGTGCACCGGACTCCTTTTTTTTAGTTGTCTTTTCTCTGCCAACATGATCTCCCTGTCAAGTGATGAAGCTGGTGTCTTAACTAAAGAAGTTGATGGAACTACTAAAGAAAATATATCTTATATGTAGATGGTTTAGTGGTCAATAAATTGAATAACTAAAACTAGGCAAGCCGATATTCAACCTGTTCAATTAGAATACTAGAGTCAATCTGAACCAAGAATAATCATCATGATTTTAAGAAAATTATATTTTTCTGTGTAATATAAAGACAGAACTTTGGTTTAACCATCCTGTTGATAAGATAAAACGTGATTTGAAATAGTAACCAATATAGGTTGCATATGATAGATACACAAACTTGTAGTTGCTTCACTATTTCCTCCTCCTGCATCTTACAAGGTGTTATGAACTTGGATATCTTATTCTATTGTAGCTAGGATTCATGATTATTGCCTAATTATCAAATAAATTGTTATGGTCTAGTACTCCAATTTTAAACTTATGAATGTTGAACAATCTGTTCAGGTTGGACTGCGGCTGCTGTTTTGCCCACTTACATCTAACATTGTTACTAGAACAGCTTGGTATGTTTCACTTCTGCTCAGTGTGGTTGCAAAGAGGTTCACTGTATACTATAAAATAAAAAAATTCTGGAATATGAACAGAAGACTAGAATGCTTTGCGATTCTACTTTTAAATTGAACACTCCATGTCCTTCAAATTGTAGCTAGCTGTTGACTCTAAATGCTTAAAGGGCCTATTTGTATTTAATAAAATGCCTCTACAGCTCTACTTGATAAGGTAAATTCTTAAGGATTTAAGAACTAAGCTTTGTCATGTTTGAGATACATATATCAATAAACAAACAATTGGCATATTCAGAACAGACAACCAGCACCTAACAATTCTTGTCTTGCAACTCTTCCTTTAGCAGCCAGACATATGTGACTGTCTGAGTGTGTTAGTTCAGATAGGAAAATCTAGCAAAGGGTGTGAACTCACTCTAGCTGATTATTATTTGAATGTCAGCAAGCATTATTTCATTCCGCTTTAGGGGTCGTTTTGGTTTGACTATAGGCTTAAACATGATTGGAGGGGTATAAAATGATTCATTTGTATCAGAACTACCTAATGGATTGTTACCAAACTGGGAGCTGGACCATGTCATTAAATTGTTGTTAGGTCCTCCTGTTCTTACATTGGCGGTATACCAAAAGCTCAAGTTTCTGAAGGTATTCATGCTTGGATGGAGGTCAGATTATGAAAACCTTATATTCCCTGTGGAGGTTCTACCGTGCGGAAACACTATTTAATGGAACTTTAATTTTAGTTGATCATGACCAAGAAACCACAATTTTTTTCTTGGTAGCTCGGGAATGCCAGAGATTCATTTGTCATATCACTAGTTTGCTTTCGCTACTTGTTATGATTGAGCATCATTCTCCCTTGTTAGAAATAGGCCCTTTGAACTTTCTTACTGGGTTCTTTAAAGGTGCTCTTGGGTTGCAATGTGTTTAGAAGAAAAAATGTCTAGTATCTTCTAAATCTTTCATGTCTTTCTTGGGATGCCAAAGTATTAATTGGAATCATGGAAGAACATATGTAGTTGTGTAACAGTTGTCTTTCTTCTTCAATTAAGTTCTTATTTTGTTAAGTTCTTCAAATAAACCAAGTTATTCTCATATTATGTTGTTTAAGGAGCAACACGGGCTAATACACCATCCCCACATGAGCCACCAGTTGAGAAGGGGAACCCCTTCTCTTAAGCATCCCTAAGATGTTTGGAGCTACTCATGTGTGACTATAGGAACAGATGCCCCGCTCCATAACATTTCCTTGTTCCCATTCTATCAAGCCAGTTTTTTATACTAAAAAAATGAAATAGTCATTATTGCAGTTCTTTTTATGAGCTAAGATTTGTTAGTTTAGTTCTATGAACATGATTTTAGTAGAAATAGCCATTATTGCATTTTTTTTCTTATGAGCTAAGATTTGTTAGTTTAGTTCTTCTATGAACATGATTTTAGCTTTTGGAGCACATATTTATTCTTCATTACTTTTCAAGTGATTAGATGGATTGTTCAGACAAGTAGTTGATAATAGCTCCTCAGCTTGCTTTTAGTGTTAAAGACCATTACTAAAAATTGGTTATCCTTCTCAATCTTGCATTAATGGTAGCCTTGTGAACTAGGTCACCCTTATCTTGAATGAATAAATTAATTTTCTATTGTGATTTCAGTTGGCATTGAAATGAGGTTTCCTTATATTGGGGTATGATGTTGCTTTCTATTTGCTACATCAAAATGGGTAACTGATTTTTAGCACTTTACTAAAAATAAGCTGACTGGATGATCAGTGTTCTTTTCTTACAGAAGTATCACTATAATTGTTCCAATTTTTGGGTTTTACTTGTGCAGCTGCACAATTGGGATTGGCTTGCCATTGTACTCTACTTTCAAGGCAATTGAGAATAAAAACCAGAATGAACAAGAAAAATGGCTTTTGTATTGGGCAGGTTGGTAAATAGTTGCCAAAGGTTTGGGAAATTATGTTCTTTACATATGTTTGTTTGTTACTCCCAAGTTCTCTTGTTTTGCAATTGTTTTTTCCAAATTAGGTTCAGAAGGTGTTGATATCTCATTCCAAGCTTTACCTCATTATTGTAACAGAAATGGTTGATTCACGTTGTTAAGTGATGTGCTTAGTTTTCTGTGGCTTGAATGTGACGTCTGGAACATATTAGTTTTGTTATTTGCCTTGTCCTGTGTAGGATATAAAGTGGAATTTTTTTAACAAGATTTTCCCTTTTCTCCACTATAACTCATCACCTCAATTCTTATTTGATTGCTCAAAGAATAAAAATGTATGAGTATATTTGGTCTTGTTGACCAATCTACTTATCTAAAGATAAACATAAATGTAGCAAATTGATCATGATTAGTCTTGTCATCTCAAAAGCAATCTATATGCTATGGTGCCTATTCAAAGGGAGCTTATTTAGAAACCTCCCAGCTATTGGGTAATGACTAGGTTATTAGCATGGTTTTAATTTGTGCACTGTGATCTGATGTTTGTCATCATTCAGCTTTCTTTTGATTAAAGAAGATTGGGAATGAATATCTGCTCACAGTTAAATGGAGAATGCAAGCTCGAACCATCCCTTGCACAATCTGTTTTATCTCCTTCCTATGTATGGATAAAGGTAAAGACCTCAGGTAGCAAGGTAGCAACGGTATGTGAAGGCTATTCTTGAGACTCAGAAGAGATATTTGTAGGTTCTGTCTCACTGCTAAGTTGAATATTGAAACTGTGACAGTCTTCTTAGCCCCACATAGTGGCCTTTGATAGATGTGATAGTCACACCATCAAATCCTTTGCCCTTAATACAAATTTGACTTCTTGTATCATAAAAATGTACCATTAGTAGGGGAGAAATATAGATATATAACCTAAAAAGTCGTTAACCATTTTGCCCCAAGAACATTTCCTCCATCTAAGAACAGCAAAAGAAATCAATGGTTAACTCCTGGTTTGCTAAGGAAACCTTGATGTTGACCTTTTTGTATAATAGTAAACCACCTTAACTTTAAAAAAATCAGAGGCTTACCTTCTGGTTGATTGAATTTCTTCACCATGGTCGAGTCCGAAAATTTGGTGCTTCTAGAATAAATAAGCATTCTCACTGATTTGTGTTTAGCCGACCCCACCTAGTCGGATAAGGCTTGATTGTTGTTGTCGTCATTGATTTGTGCTTAATAAACCCTTAATATTTTCGTTGTTATGCATATAGTATTGTGCTGGCCGACATCACCTTCTTGAACAATTCTTTTTCATCATTAAGATTGTCCATGTCTGTCAATTGGTTGATCATGATTTCATCAACTATCTCTTTTGCTTGAAGTGATGCCTTTGATGCTACTTGATTCTTGGTTTTTATTACTAACATTTTTTTGGTACACTCTTCAATATTTTGTAATTTGAAATCCTTCTAATTGAGTTGAATTTTACTGTGTGACTAGGATTTCAATTTTCCTGACTCAGAGCCTCTTTGTTTGTTACCAATCTATTATGTTTTTCTAAATTTAGGTATATCCTTTGCTTAATTTAGTGACACTTCCTCAATTTTGTATTTTAAAAATTGCAGTGTATGGATCGTTTAGCCTTGTTGAATTCGTCTCTGACAAGGTTCTTTATTGGTATGCTACTCTGCCATAAAAAATAGTATTTTCTTGTCTATTGCCATAATATAGAAGTTTCTCAAAAAAATTATTTATGACAATTGTTCATTGTGGTCAATATTCATGATATTCCCGAAAATGTTATCAGTTAGTCTCTGGAACTTTATTTTAGCATCTTGTTTGATACATGATGCAAATTTGAGAAAGCTTAATTTCATGCAATGTCTTATTTTTGCTTCTCTATTTTTTGTTATTTGGGGGTATTTCTGCAAAAACAAACAAGAAAAAATCCTACAGCTGGATTTGTACTGATAGCACCCATGTGCACTAACCCTCTAGGCAAAAGGAATGCCAGCCTTCAGTGTGCTATTATCTGTTCCAGCTTTCATCTTAGACTCACTCATGTGTTGATAATGTAGCCTTAGACTGCTTGTCTAAGGAGGGATCAGACTGAAAACAACTGGTACATAGAGGTATGCAATGTTATTGTTATTCATTAGATACACTCAGGGTATGTATGCAGGTCCTTAGACTTAAACATGGGAAGGATATGATTGTTTTTCAGATGCCATGTCAGTTATTTGCCTGCTAAGGGTATAATAAGCTTATATATATATATATTTTTTTTTTAATTTTTTTTTTTAAAAAGCATTGTATGGCAGAGCTGTGGTGTGATTGCTTCATCTGAGATATGAAATTTTCAAAGTTGTTGCATTTCAACAAAAGATTGATGCACACATAATATGAATGCTCATAGGCAACTTCTGTTATATTAGGAGTATGTATGTAGATTTTTAGATCTAAATTTGGGAATGGTATCGTGTTTGTGATGCCTTGTAAATTATTGGCCTTCCAAGGTTATAATTACCTTACTTTGTTTGTTTTCTTTTTTCAACAAATGTTTGCGTGGCTGAATCCATGCTGGGATTCTTTTATCTATGATCTGAATTTTCCGCATCAGTGGCATTGCAAGTCAATAATTGATGCATGCATAACAGGAATTCTCATTTAAGAAACTTTTTTCATTTTCTCTCATATTTGACTGTGTGAAATTATATTGAGTTTTCATTGCTGTTTAGAATTGAGTCTGTGAATCATTTAGCATAAGCCCTTCCAAAAGGCCCAATTTATAAATTATTGGTCTAACATTAATGGTTAACTCTAACATCTTTGTCTGCTACTAATATTTTCAGCCTTTTTAAGTTCAAAGAAATGCTTGCTACCATTTGTAAGTTGATTATTCAATTTTGTTATTCTTTTCATTTCTCAGGTGTCCATTCTACTACCAAATTAAGTTTGCCTGCCTTGTTTGGCTCCAGTTTCCATCGGGCCATGTAAGCAATCTACAACAAAATATTTATATCCTAATATGAGTTTTTTTAATGAAATGATCTTATTTAGCAACAGTGACCTTATGACTAATCTTCCACAAACAATGTGCTCTGGAACATGGACATAATAAACTTCCATAAACAATTTGTGTAAATGGCTACAGAACTACAGTATATAATTGATCATTTAATTCAATTTGATCATTGATTGGTATAAATGTCTTTTAAAAATAATGTAGTGCTTCCTTTTTTATATATGAAGTCAAAAAAGTTCCTGTTCAACCCGCCTCCCGCCTAGGTTGCGCCTAAGCAGCCGCCTCGACCGCCATTTAGAACATTGCTATGTTTTCAATAGTTGTAGGTTTGCATAGTCAGTTCTAGGTCTCTATCCTCTTACATCGGTGCTAGATGAATAATCCAATTATGATATAGATAAAATCTCTTTGGTGTGTGTCTTTTTAGAAGATATTTTGTTAATGGATGAGTGTATTCTTAGATTAAATTTGAGGCTTGAGTTGCTGAGAAAAATCTTTGAAACAGAAAATTTTATAAAAGTTTTGTATCACCTTTCATATTTTATGGATCAAAGTATGGAATAGTTCGGTACAAAAAGGTTATGTTGCATATTTGAAAATGCTAAGATGGTTGTGTAGTTACTAGAAATGATAAAACAAAAAAAATGTTGATATCCAAGTGTAATTAGATATTACTCCAGTAGATGAAAAAATGATGGAAATTAAATTGAGATGGATTGAATATGTTCAATAGTGACCAATAGATTCTATAACTAGAAGAGTTAACCTATTATCTTGGATGGTGTAAGGGATGAAGGGGGACCAAAGAAAATATTAATCAATTTAATAAAAATGACTCAATTGATTTATATTGGTAGTTATCTTGCCTGGCATTGAGCCCTCAATGCAGGGATAAGCCAAATGATGGGAAAACATGGATTGATGATAGTTAAGAATATGCAAGTTGCTCATGAATTTGTCTTCTATGTTATTATCACCTCGTCCCTTTTCTTGTGTAGTTATCCATCAAAAGTTTCATGGCTCAGTAGAACAATTAAGCTTTATGCATCACTGATTCATTTTACAAGACGTTCATTACTCTGAGAAACCTGATTTTTTTTAGTTAACTTTGTTCCTGTGTGCTCTTCATGTAATGCACAGAGGATACAACTGTATTCTTTCACTTCACTTTTCCTCTATTTTTTATTCTAAGTATAACTGAAGTGATTTAGTTTCCATTTTTCAGGGTTCAAAATATTTGTATGCAAGATACCTTCGACCATTCCTACAGAAACGTCAAGATACACTTGATCACCAACTGAATTCCTTGTCCCATGAAATTGTACGTCATTTCATTGCAACTCATCTTGGTTGGTAAAGTTTCAGTTCTCTATAAATCTGCAAAGGCTGCAAGTTATTGGAAGCCAATTTTTTATTTTATAAATTTTGATGAATGTGCACAGTAGAATAAAAACCTTCTTATATAAAGCTTTCATATCTTAATGGCTTTGTTACTTTATATACTATATCTATATCAATCTCTTGGATGATGTATACCTTCTATGATTTATCTGTTGCCCTTTATTTTTGTGAATTAAAAAATCTATCCTTCTGTTTTAGTTATTTTTCATCAAATAGTGTACATGTGATGATGACAACCATGATCTGCTTTTTTTTTGTTCATTGTCTACTAAACTTTCCAAAAAATGGAATTTTTAGTACATCTTGCTCATGAAAATACTTTGTAAATGCTTGTCATATGATATTAGACTCTTATCTGTTTGTAATTTTTAGGAGAAGTTCATTAGCAACCATCATCAAGAAATTCAATTCACAAAGGCTATGGCTGTGAGATGCGCAATCACAGGTAGTTGTGCTATCTCAGTTGTACTGTTTTTTTTTTCAAATAGAAGTAACACACACACGAGTTGAGATCCTCTGTCCCAAAATGTATGTGTCCCCATGTCCCCTCGCCGATCGGACGGACTAAATCACATCACGAGTATGTTGAACATATCTTGAGGATGTGTGATCCGTCCGATCTGCGAGGGGACATGAGGACACATGCATTTTGGTACAGAGGATCTCAACTACACACACAAAGAGGTTGATTTGTATTTCATTGCTTTCTTGACAGCTTAAGTATGTTTGGGTGACTAGCTATTTGGGGGATTCTCTGTGGATTTCCATGTTCCAAGTATTCTAGCTAATACTAATCTGACAAACAAGTAATAAACTTAAATGGTGTTCATGTCTCTCTATCACATGCATTAGGTGTCAAACAACTGCAACTTGATCTTATTTGGGTTTTGATTGCTTTCATGGTAGCGAAGGGTGCTGAATGATTAACTATTTTGGGTCTCTTCCAAGGAACTTATTTGTACCAAGAGTATTGTAGCTAATTATAGTTCAACTAACAATTTAACCCTACATATCATGTATGCCTTTCTACCATCATGCATCAGATGTGAAACAACTGCAAGTTGACAATTGCATTCTACTTATGAGGAGCATCTTAGTCGATTTACATTGCATATGTGATTTACCTAAACCCTAAACTGTAACCTCAGTAGGGAATTATCTTATGTGGATTTTGTAACCAATGTTATAGTATTGTATTTGTTAGAACTTTCATTTGACATGGTGTGTTTGTCAAATACTGCTTTTCATTTGCTCTATGATCTAATTGTTTTGGAGCACTATTGACTGGAGGTTTACTATGTGAATATGTTTCAGCAAACAAGGTTTTGAAGGATTTCATCAGTCCAGTGCACATCCACGAACCAGGCACTGCTGAGTCTCGAAATGCACAAACGGGTCTGCAAAGTCAAGATTTAGTCCCCAACTCCGATTCTGAATTGGAGGCTGAAAACGAAGCCTGCCACTGGGAGAATTTCCATTTAGACTAGTGTTTAGTTAGAATAATTAGAAACAAAAATTTTATGCATTATTGATATTTCTCCTGTTCATATTTTTCACTTGGGTAGTTGTGAATTTTGGTGGCTTTGCAA
This sequence comes from Kaempferia rotunda, assembly GCA_037177415.1. Classification (NCBI taxonomy): domain Eukaryota; kingdom Viridiplantae; phylum Streptophyta; class Magnoliopsida; order Zingiberales; family Zingiberaceae; genus Kaempferia; species Kaempferia rotunda. Next base: position 5,555,586 of record JBAMIB010000002.1, read on the forward strand.
CAAGTTTATGGTTTGAATGATCTGACTACTGAAGCATATGCATGTGTGTCATTGTGGCAGATTTAGATCTGTAAACAGGATGGACAGATTTCTTTTGTTCAAGACTTGTTTTTAAGAAAGGTGAATTAAGGTGGTTGAAAGTATAACCTACGTTAACTGCGAGCATAAAAAAGTGGTGGATAGTGTCGAGTTATTGTCGCTATAGTACTCTAGCTTAGACCTTGGAGAAATTGGTTAAAGAAGAGATTAAGCTGGTAGGAGTTCAACCAATTTGAGCAGAGCATTGGGTTTAATTCGTCTGAAGTAGGTGTTGGAATTGTAAATGGAATAAAGAGGTGGAGACGAAGAAGCTCTATTGTGCATGGATTTTCAATCTCACATTAGAAGTTTTTTGGTTTTATTGTTGATTTAAATTATGACACATGCATTGATGTTGTAAACATATGCATGGAGAGACTCTCTCATGCATGGGTGGACAGGGGGTATAAATCTAGGGGTCGGATTGAACTGAATAATGTTAACTCGTGTGTGAGTACGACTTGCGCACGTCAAATGCAGGACTGATCGAGGTAAGATTTGCCAAAGTGAATGAATCAACGTTTTACCACCTAAATATCTTTTTGCTACCTACTCAAGATGTAATGGAATCATTAATATGAAATTAATGATGATTCCGTAACGTCTCGATATTAATGACAATATTAAACTAATTAATGTTAATTTTGTAACATCACAGCATTAATGACGTCACTAAACTTATGAATGATAATTCTATAACGACATTAAACTCATTAATAGCAACATTAAACTCAGCATTAAATGACCATAATTTGGTCATTCATTGCAGGCAAGGTGAGAGTTCATGTATAAGGAGAGTGGATCTTGAGTAGTTGAGTAAAGGAAAAAGCAGAAGGAAAAAAGTCGAACGAAAAGCGGAAACTCGCCACCTACATTCCCCCTCCTCTATCGTGCATCTCTTACTCGGTGAAGTACCCTTATAGCAGTCAGGTATTTCTCAGTTTGCCATGACCACCAGTGCTTAGAGGGAATCACGGTTAACCGATGTATCCTGGTAAATAGACAACCCAAGAAAACCAGCCGGAGGCGGAGCGAGTCTGTTCAAAGGAAACTGCGTGCATTGCAGTTCTTAGTCCATTCAGTCTCTTTGCTTGCCCGGAGGCATATTCGCTCAACCGCTGGGCCTCTTTGCTCCACCGGCCGCATGTTGCTCGTCTGCTTTGCCACTTGGTCGCTCTGCCCTTGGCAATTCTGCACTCAACACTTGACAGAAACCAACTATAGCTGGCAACCTGAGATTATCTGCTCAGGTTATCTCGACAGATAAGTTAAATTTAATTTGGTGTAATTTAAATTCGCCTAATACTCTAATATCTCCGATAACAAATTGTCAAACAATAGACCCTTGGTCGCGATGGGTAAAGTTTCTAGTTAGATTTGATTGATCAATCAAGAATCCAATTGAGTTTTGTTGGAAGATGAGCTTACCGTCCAAGGTGATTGGGTGCACTTTAACGTTGACGCTAACTTTGTGGCCAAGTTGTGTTGTATCATGTGGTGAAGCAGTTGGGCCTAAATGAAAATGAGGTGGAAAGTGATAAGTGATCTAAGTATCTAAGGCGAAGTGGAGATTACATATCTAAAATGTATCGGCTGTGGTATCAAAGTATCAAACACAGATGAGTAGTAGGTCTCAATACTTCCTGCAAGCCCCCATTCCTACTGTGTCTCTTTTTACATGCTTCAAAAGTGAGTGTTGGTACCTAAAGCAATGGTGCAGCGACATAATTTTTTCTCAATATTTTTTTAAAAAAACCACCACATTAGCAGCGCCCACCTAGTGGCTCCACGCCGATGGAGGGAGGTTCAAGTTCAACCGGAACAGGTATTAAGCGCATGGCAGGGCAGCCATAGACATTGAAACCCGAGAATCGACCCTTGCCCGATTTAGACAGAATATCATGCACTTACCATTTGTGCCAAGCCTTGAGGGTTTTTTCTCAAATTTTCAAGCATCTAATTAAGGATCGAGTCCTAATTTTGACGAATTAAGGAATGAATTTTCTTTAATGAGTGATTGATAGAATATTGAACTTATGGGCCTCCTGTTTTTAAGTATCTTCCTGGTCATTTTACCAGGTCAATCCTTTAGTTTCATTGCCATCCCTCTGTAAAAATTTTGGGGGGATTGAGTTGTGCATGAAGTTTACCAAGTTAATCCTTTAATTTCTTTTAATTAGTGGTTGATCTAAGAACACTTAATTGATGAACCGTCCACTTTTAAGTATGTTCAGGGTCATTTTCCAAGTTAATCCTTTAGTTTCACTGTCATCCTTCGTAAAAATTCTTGGGAGCTTGAGTTGTGCATTAAGTTTGCCAAACTTAGGTACAATCAAAATAAAAAAGTTTCATATAGCCCCCTTTTTTTTAAAAAAAAAAAACTAATCTATTGAAATTGCAATGCTAATAATTAGAGTTAACAGAAATATCTATTTGCAACAATACTTATATATTTGTTTCCCCGTCCGCGAGATGGTTCAGTTTTGCAGTCCCATTATTTTTTAAAAAAAAAATAAATAAACATTTTAGTTATTTATGCACGAACATATTTTCGATGTTATTGGTTGTTTAATCAAGGAGATAGACTTAAGCAATATCACTTCTTTAAAGCAATTTCAAACCAGGATCACAAGTAACCAATGACTCAGTTGAGTAAATTAAGCCAGCGATCCCACTTTCACTAGATTTATACCCATCAAACTAAGTCAGACACTATGAGTACTGTAGACCTATTAATTACCAATCTTCAGTTGAAGCTTCATGTAGCTAGCTAGTCTACATCTGCTTAGCTAAACATATAATTAATGTCCAAAAGCATATCTCACTGCTTGGCGTAACTGAGAACAGCATACACAGTTTGCACCAAAGTGAGCAGGTTGAAGAAAACAGCTGCAGTGACACCGATGGTCACCCACCGATTCTTGAAATAGTTTTGCCTCAACCACGATAAATTCCACAGTGCCCAAAATCTGTTAGGCCTGTTTGAGCAGTGTCTCAACACATCGAACATTACCTCTTCAAGATAAAAATTGTCGGAGTCGACCACAGGGACATCCGTCCTTCGGAGCTTGTTGAATATGTGAGCCACTTCTTCATCACTGCGCAGGCGGCTGATGATGATGTTATGTTTCCGGAGCACCGCCACGTCCTTGCCAGTGTTTATCAAGCAATCCATGAACCAAACGTAAGTGGAGATCCATTTGTCGACCCCACGGCATTGCTGCTCGAAGGCGATGAGGTTTCGGAGGAGGGAGACGTTGTCATCGTTGATGTGGAGTTCAGGAATCTCCATGGATCTCTTTCTTTCGTCGAAAGTGATGTCCAAGAAGCACCTGCCATCGGTCTTATTTGTAAATTGTATTCTCGTCGCTTGGAGCATCTCTG
>JBAMIB010000002.1:5647965-5667570 GCA_037177415.1 Kaempferia rotunda
TGTGAGATTAGGCAGTGATGGTGCGAACTCGGTGTTAGGGAGTGTTTTAACAAAGGAAAAGGGAATGAGAGAAATACATTAGGCTAGTTGTGCAGTTGAAGGTAAAAATGGATTACTTCTACTTAAGATGAGCCATAATAAATTGATGCTAAATTTTATCCAATATGATTGTCAAATTTGCAAATAGCATCTTAGGATCTTAAGATCCTACGGTCTAAATCAACCTACACAGCCTTGATTGTGCTAGGATCTCATGAACTCATGACTCAATCTTATGATCACTCATTGTTGATATGTAGGATCTTGATATGCGCAATCATAATTTACTATGAATAAACTTGCATTCAAATAAGCATTTTAAAATTTGGCGTTAGAAGAAATAGACAACTCTTCTGTACCATATTATCTAAGAAATATGTGTATTATATGAGAAGCCTTTTTTAACTTCCAAGAAGATAAAAATGATTTTAAGCTTTTCCAATCCTCTATTTTATAATACATCAATAAAAAATGCTTTGTCATGTTATAACAAATATTAAGATTAAATTTAGAAAATAATGTAAAAGTTGTCTAACTTTCAACCCTTCACAGTTATATTACATTTTCCACTTAATTTCTAGTTTCTAAATGCACAATATCATTTATGATACTAAAATGATGCAAATTAGGAAATTTACATAATAATAATATAACTGCAAGTTAGTGTATATGATAAATTCTAAGTTCAATATAATTTCCAAAAAATGTTAAATTGTAGGATTTTACAAACCTATGCTTCAATAGTACAATTTGAAGCTCTCAACCTTGGCAACCTTAATGCCCACCACTTCTATGAATTGTTCCAAACTAGTTCAGAGCATATTTAAGAGTATACAAAGGATTGAGAGTCATCATTATTTCTACCCAAGGTAAGTAAAGAATGCTAAAGGTTATCAAAATGTTGTTATAGTGATGAATATAAAAGTATATGATGCATTTGTTGTTATAGTGAAGAATATAAAAGTATATGATGCATTTGGTGTGTCAAAAATGAGAAATAAGTTCCTTTTTAATATTGGTTTTAACTTTTAAACTCACTGGGGATAGGCGAACTGCATTAATCAGTTAATTCAAAAATCAAACCAAGCGGTCTACTCAATTCACTAGAAAAAAAAAAAGTTTTCTTTAGATTTTTGATAATGGGTATTAGTTAAGCCTAATTTCTATCCCACTACCGGGTTCCACTCAACACTTCTCCTTCAGCAGGTGTTGCTCCTTTGTCCATCCATTTCTTCACTCAGAGCCTCTTCCAATTGGAATTTCTGGTGACCTTTGCCTTCAATTTTTTCCTTTCCTTCCCTCTAGGTGTGCGTTTCTTATAAAGCTTCCTTTCTGATTTTCTTCATTGGTGATTTTCACTGATTTATTAATTTTTTCATTGATTTATTTCTCTATGTTTTGTCACTGATTTTGATTGGTTTTCACTAATTTATTACTCAATTTTATGATTTTTTGATACTATGTGTATTTTATCCTATTTTAATAAAATTTTAATGCCAATCCGTTAGGCCTCAACCTAGAACCGTTTTTGATACCTTACTTTTAATCATTTCGGTTCTATCTATTATCTTCTCATCTATACTCTGTGCTATACTTGGTCTCATTTACTGTGGAAACAATTCCATAGTTAAGTCTATTTCCTCAACAAGATATTCTTGTTTCATCATTGCCCACTCTAATAAAACAATTGGCAGGAAGATTGCTATGCAGTGACAGTATTATATATAAGACACCTCAGGGGAAAAAGAAATAACTAGGAAAGACTAAAGATCTTAATCTATAACCAATGCTGCAGTAAACATACAGAACATGGATGAATTGAGAAATTCAGAGAATAAGATGTAGTTAACCCCAAATAGCTGAGGCAAGCACCACTCGATGAGAATTTTGCTTGATTAAATAATACAAGAAAATAAATTCCAGAGCAACACGTTATAAAACAAAAAAAAACATTTATTTTCAACATATTTGGAATTCTGAAGCCACAATAGCTAAATACATTTATTTCATAACCATAAGACGTGGCAAACCAGGAAGAAAGATTTAATAATCTAACAAGTGTCACGTTTTAATAAAGGTTATAAAGCACAAGATTGCAGAAATATATGTTCCTGCGCAGGGAATCGAAACACTACTAGAAGTTATAAACTGTTGATAATGCAAAGCATTCAATTCATAAGTGTTTGCGACTAATAGGAACGGAACAAATTCTATCGATTTATTTCTTGATTCTAAGAAACAGAATAATAACGAAAATGGTGTAATAGCAACGAAGTGAGCAGGAGACCCTACCTAACCATCTGCCTCATTTCAACACAACTCTAGCACCAATTTGTTTCAGCTTCCCCAGTCTTCTCCGCGTCTTCCTTCGGCACCCCAGTCTTCAGTACGGTTGGAGCCTTCTCCACGAGTTCCTTAATGGTGTAATTAGCCTAACTGAGTCCCAGGTCCGTGAAAGTTCTTACTTCCTTGATGATCTTCATCTTGGAGGCCGCGTCAAGCTCTCCAGCTTCAGATCGAAGGCCGTCTTCTCCTCTTCCTTCTCCTCGGGCACAGCAGTGGCTCCTGCACCGGGGAAGGCGGCAGCGGGTCCACCCATGCCAGGGTTCAAAATGGCCATGACGGGCACTGCTACCCAACGTCCCCACCGATCCGATCACAGATAAATCATAGGGGGCACCATTAGATAGGAACCGACACATGCGAGAGATTGCCGCAGATCAGTTTCGGATGCGTTAAATTTTGACCCCTAGATCTTATATAGCAATTTTTGATGTTTTAACCATCGCACCACTCCAAAAGAATAAACAAGCTTATATGATGTGGTGGTCACAAGTTTGTGGTGGTCACAAGTTAACCCGTTGATTGAGAAGAATTTTTCTTAACTCCCAACTCAATCTTAAAATTTTAAATTTTTTTATAATTTTTTAGGACTAGCGAGCATGTTACCTACCATTCACTTTGGATTGTGGATTTTCCATATCAAATGATAAGGTTTTGATAGGCTAACTCGCCTGACAACTCTATACATAGTTACGCTTCATGAGATCCCTTACAAAATCAGACCACATTTTGACATTTATTTGTTGTTAGTGTTGATTTTCAAGCTATAACAGTTAACTTAGATTGAGTACATTGGATTGATATACTCTATCAAATAATTTACATGGATTAAATTAAAATTTTATCGATTCATTATTTGACAAGCCTAAACAGACCAACTTGCATGAGTTGTGAGTTTAGGTGGATTGATCCACAACAAGTTAAGGTTTAAGATTTTTTTTCTTCAATATTTAAACAAAAAATTTAATGGGTTTGTAGGCTAGCCCACCTAACCTATAATCTAAATTTAAAAAATTTAGCATTTTATATATATTTACACACTTGGCTCGTGATCTAAACTACCTAACTCACAATTCACTTTAGATTGAGTTGGATCACACCAAGATTGCGGGCATCTACCACTCTAACTATAAATATATGTGGGTGTTATAATATTTAAATGGTGTTACAAATTAATATGGATTGGTGTTAGTAATACTCCTCAATTCTTTAAACACAGTTAATGAGTACATTTTATATAAAAAAATTTATAAATTAAAAAAAAAAGTCAAATATAAAGAATAAAAATGAATAAATAGATAATAAAATCTACAAATAATAAATGTTAATATTAAAATAAATATGAATATAATAAAAAAATGTTAATATAATAAATATATAGTATGTTATTTGAAGAAATCACATATATCAACGTTCAAATTTCAAAACACTTGCCTAATTTTATTCGTATCCTTAATTACTCTGAAATAACTTTTAACAAAGATATTATTATTTTCTATTTCTTTTGTTTTCAAAGTAAATTAATCAGGTAATTTTTGTTTTATAATTTAGGTACGCAAGCTTTCGGTCCAACTAGTGATGAATGATTCGATCCCGATTCAACCGGCCCTGGAGGTGAATGACTCAGCCGCATCTATCAATCATCAGATAAATCTTATGAACGACTCCTCAACTGTCAAGGAAAAAAAAATATATGCCACGTCATAATTAGAATTTGAATCATGAATACTTAAAAACTACTCACTTGTTTTTTTTTTAACTATATTAGATATTTAATTCTTCTATTCGAATAGTTTTAGAATGATTGATTTAGATTTATAAATATTTTTCATCAATAATTAAGATAAATTTAAAAATAGTCAAAAGATTCGAATATTTTATGTTTGCCATTCGTACGGGCGTTGCACCATAGCCGGCGCGATCAAGTGATTTTTTACTCCGATTTAATCAGAATTCATCGCGTCCGAAAATTCCAGGCTCCCGTTAAATTCTGAGCGTAACTTTAGACCGAAGCATAAGACAAGCTCGACTCTCCAACTCATTCCATCGTCAGCGCTGTCCGCTGCTCTGCCGTACCGGTGCATCCTCCTGCGCTGTCCTCCCCAACAACCAAGAGGACTCATACTGTTGGTCAAGCAGATCAAAGGCGGTGAATACAAGGTTAGATTTCAATTTCCTCCACAGCTTCTGTACCAAAAGTATTAACCACAATTTCCTCTTCAAGTTCGTTGTTGAATTGTTCTTTTTTCTCTCCGAGTTCTCCAAGCATATATTCCAATCTAGGTATTATTGAGATGAGCGTCTTCTTCTTCTTCTTCTCCTTCTTCTTCTTCTTTTTTCTTATTTTTTCTCCGAGTTCTCCAAGCTTAGATGTCGATCTAGGTATTCTTGTGATGACAGTGGCTAGAGGTCAGTTTTTTTTTGCTATCCTTTTTCATTGGCTGTTTAGGTTTTGTTCCTTCTCCATCCAGGCCGGTGTTGCGGTTACTTCACCATTTATGATCTCCCTTGTTCGTCGCAGTTGCAGATGGAAGAATAGCTACGATTGTTAGATTTAGAAATAGTTTGGCTGGTCGAGTGGGTTATGTTTAGATACGGTAGCGGGCGGAGTTTGAAGTTCGATTATAGATTTGGAGGATTGATGGGTGTAGTAACCTAGTTGCCGATCAGTTGTTTCTTCTCACTGGTTTGGAGGTAGGTCCCTTCTGGTCAAGTGGGTTATGTTTAGATACGGTAGCGGGTGGAATTTGAAGTTCAATTATAGATTTGGAGGATTGATGGGTGTAGTAACTTAATTGCCGATCAATTGTTTCTTCTTACTGGTTTGGGAGGTAGGTCCTTTCTGGTCAAATTAGATTATATCTATGCATTCATTGGTCAATGTCGGTTTCTCTTCGAGTCCAGCGCATTGCAGATTAAGGTATGGCAAAGGCTTTATCCCTCTGCCATAGCATTTTTGGATGACGATGTATATACTGTTTGCATGCATCTTAGATAATTACAGTATATCATTTGGAAGTGTTTATTTTCTCCTACATCTTACATGTCAGGCTTTTGACAACACAACAACGTTGACGATGCCATAGTTTTTTTGGAACATGAGAACAAAAACATAAAACCACGACTTGGAAGCTAATTTAAACTGACAGTTAACACGACACTTAATCAACCACATCTGTTACAAATACACAAAATTAATTCATCACACTTGGACCAAAATATTTCAGCCTTCTCAGCTCCACTTATTGAAATGCTAGTATGCAGCTTAACAAGTTGGAATTGGTACGCTGCAAGTCTTGGAGACCTGGTTTGACATTACCACCACCTTGAGCTTAGTTGAAGATGGCAGTGGCGGGCAGTGTCAATGTTCTTGAGAAAAAATTTGTCAAAAAATGACTTTGTATGAACTTTGGATTAGTGAAAATTGGAATTTGGTTGCAACAAACGAATGACAAGCTTGGAGAGGTTGCAATTTAAAATATTTTATCCATTATTATCTTTAATAATTTATCCCTATCCAAAACATTCAACCTATATATTAAGTAACTTGATTTATTTGATCTCTATTTACATCCATTTTAAAATGATATAGTTAATAGATTTTACGTTTACCTATTTTCCTTTATTTTATCCTCTCTTTTTGGAGTTTGTTAACTTTTATGTGATTTTTAATTTTGTCTCTCTTAATACTGTGTGCATACAGTGCTTAAGGAGTTCATATGGCTGGTTTGGAGGAGCTAAAAAGGAAGTTGCAGCCCTTATTTGACTCCACAAATGCTCCATCAGTCACACTCTCTCTTGATCCTTGTGACTCATACACGGTGAGTGTTCGTAAATATCTTTGGACCATGCTTAATTGGAAAACCAAAAGATAGAATGTCAAGCCTATCTATTATCTAAATTGCCATTTGGCTTATGTTTCGTTGGTATGATTCACTTTATTTTATGGATTAGAATGTTGGGCTGTTCGAAGCAACATATAGAAAAAGTTTAATATACATTAAAATGAGAGAAAATAGATTGAAATGGATTAGAGTTGTTTACTGGCAATCAATAACTACTCTAGTTAGAAATGTTGAATCAATTAGAATGGAAGATTTAAGGGTAGAGGAACTAAAAGAAACATGAGTTGATGTGATTAAAAAAATTAATTGATTTGGATATTACTACTAATTTAATGTTTTGCATAGCTTAATAGAAGGTTAAGATTCATAAACCAATTCCAAATAGTTGGGATAAAAATGTCTTGATGATTATAAGGTTGGTGAATTCCTCTGTTTCGTACATTAAATCAATTTAATGGGTATAAATTAATGCTTACATTTGGTTAATGTAGAAACATACTTATAAATATACTTTGACAACTGATTCTATATTTTTGTTGGTATGACTGATATAGAAAGAAGCCCAAAAACATGTAAGTTTTGGGGTTGTCTACAGTCATGAAGATTTTTTGGAAGGGCTTTAGATTACTGTTAGGTACTCAAGTTTGGGATCAATTCCAAAGGCAAAGGGTAATAGGTGGGAAACCTCTCAACGATTAATATAACTGGTTTGTCACAACAACCTAATTCTTTCTTCTAATCGTGTTGTAGGAGGCTGAAGGGAAGAAGGATCAAACTTCTTGGAATCATTGAAGGGAACTCAGAACCCCATACAGTGTCTTATGACTTGACTTTGCCTTATTCTCTCTCTCTCACACGCACACACAACACAGTATCTTCTTAATAATAAAATTAGTCTTAATTTAAGGAAAAAGGGGAACGCAATTTTCTCATAGCTGGATCTTGGTCTGGCCACCTTTCCCACAACCATCCCTACAGTTGTTCACTCTGTGCAGCCAGAATGGGTTCAGACTAGGTTGGATGGTCAGGATTGAGTCCGACTCACTGTCCAGCTCGAGTGTGTGGTCTACAACCACTTGGACTTTGACCCTATAAGCTCTCTCTGAATCTTGAAAATTTTGGAATTTTGGCATCAGCAATGGATTCCCTAACATGCATTCTGTAGTTAGTTGTGAATTACTAGTGTAGCCAAGCTATGGTCTCTTCTTTCCATACATGGAATTTTATTGAAATTCTAGTTGATGATCTATGTTAAATTTTTTGTTATTTATGGGGGCAGCTTTCTGAATGTTTCTAAGGAATTCTATTGTAATAGTTGAAATGTCTATTTAATTGTGTATTACTTGGTTATACTTTGTCATTTCCTAGTTGAAAGTTCAGATTGTTTTTCTCTGCAATTTCATCAATTATGTCATGTTACCAAATTTGAGCTTCTTATGCTCAATTAAAACCTAAAATAATCATATTGTGTGTTGACGGAGTATTGATTCCTGTGGCCTGTTACTCTTCTATGTTATGTCAAAACTCTCCTATGCCAGCATAAGCTAAAATTGCCCTGTTTTGGGTCAGGTTGGCATTTTGCTGACATGTGGGCTCACATGACAATCTTTCATTGAACTTTATATTGAGGTCATATGTTACATACTCTTTCACTTGTATAATAAAATTTCTTACCTTGGTTTTCTGAAGGTTTCGGATGATGGAAATGTTAATTTATTAAGCAGATCATATGGAGTCTACAATATTAATGAGCAAGGGTTGCAAAAACGTCCAGCAGTTATAGGAAGTGAAACTGAAACTGGTGAAAAAACATACTGCTGTGCCTCTCATGAAATGCATGTTTTTGGAACCATAGGTTGTGGAGCTAGCAGTGTGGTGCAGCGGGCTATTAAAGTACCAATTCATCGAATTCTGGCACTGAAGAGGATAAATGTGTTTGAAAAGGTTTGCCATTTATTTTTCTCATTGTTACGTTTGTTGGATCTGCAATAAATACGTATTAGTTTTGCTTTACAGAAGTTTATATATCCTTCAGCTGAAGATTACTATATAGGATTTTAGCCATAGGAGAACTTAAATGCTTGAATGCCTTAATGTTGATTTAGAGTTTTTTATCCGTTAATATTTTAATAGTCATCAAACTAAACTGTGCCTGAGGAGCTATATCTCAATTTCTAAATTCTCTTGTATACAAATTTGAACTTGGGATCTGGAGCTGCGCAATCTGATCAGAAATCTACTGGGATCTTCAGTAAACTTGCTCAAGGCCAGGTGCTATCACCTATCACGGAAAACACTAGGGACACATTATAAATTGGCCACCTAAATTGAGAGACATTGGTTGAAATTAGAGATCTACAGTGGGAATTGATCGAGATCTTCCAGTAGGGCATAGGCAAAGTGAGCAGAGAAGCAATGAGTGGGAAAAACATGCTTCTCCAAGAAGTGACGGACTTTTGAAGGTGATATGTCAGAGTTTAGTGGCATGTGTGAAAGATGCGAACATCTGGGGATCACGAAGACGAACCCAAGAAGCAGGTGTTGCCTGATTGTGTGGGTGAGGCATGCATGGTGATGGTAGTGGTGAGGTAAGTTAAGAAATTAGGCTAGGTTTTTGTAATTAGTTTTAAGGTTTATACTTATAACTTACTATTTCAATAATCATAAATCTAATTAAGCCATTAATCATCTGATTACTAAAAATATTGTACATTTAAGTATTTAGGGTTAATATGTAATCATAATTGTTTAATTATGAATTAGAATTTGATTAATATTAAGATGTTAAATAACTATTAACTAGTAATCTACTATCCTATTTTTTAACAAATGATTATTAGTATCGAATTATTATTATATTATATATTTTAATGTAATTAGACTGACTTAAAATTATCTTTTTTTATTATATTATCATGACAATTTAATAATCAGATTTTTAAATCATAGTTAAACACCATACTGTAAACAACATTTTATTATTCTAAAATGATAATAATTATTAGTCATTTTTTAAAATATTGATGTTTTTAATAACAATAAACATAATAATTCTATATTCTGTTTGATCTAATTAGAAAAGTTTTATTTAATCCAATGTTATTAATTCTATTGATTATATTATGAGTCATAATTTAACATTTTTTACACTAATCAAATAGAAAAATATTGAGGCAGTTGCTTTACATTTTTATACATGATTCATTAGTAAATATATATTAATATTTTGAAGAAGTTTTGTTAAATTTAAAAAAATTTAATCACAGAAAATTTAATACTATGTACCTTGATATCATGTGTTTATCTTAATATGATATTACATCAAATAAAAAAATATATGGAAAATAAAGATAGAATTGTAACATCTGTAAAAAAAAATGACAGCAAATTCCATAATTGGAATTCAGCATTAAATCATTGGGATTGTATTTTATTCATGAAAAAATGGATTTGGTTAGTATTTATCAAAAAATCATTACTTTTTTGGTAAGGTAATATCTAACTTTATTTTTCTTAACTTCCTATATATTGTTCTTAGCATTTAGTAAATTATACATTGTCTTTAGGTTTTCTGAAATTTTATATTCTCTCATAAACTAAACAGTTTTATTGTACTTTCAGTTTTTATGGGTTTTATTTTCCTTCCAACTCTGATCTCAGTGATTGATCAATATGGAAGATTTCTAGGTTTTTGGCTAGTTGATACCGACGTTGATATTTATTTTGCAAACTATACTTGTAAATGACAATCTGATATATATCTTTTTTTTCCCTGCAAAATGAATGGATCTGGGAGATGCTGTATTGCACACCTCATGTTTGGTTTATACATGTTTTCTGTGATTTTGAAGGAGAAAAGGCAACAACTACTTAATGAGATTCGGACCTTATGTGAAGCATCAAATTACCCTGGTCTAGTTGAATTTCATGGTGCATTTTATACACCTGAGTCTGGACAAATCAGCATTGCTCTGGAGTATGTCGACGGAGGTTCATTTGCAGATATATTGAAATTTCAGAAAGTTATTCCTGAGGACGTCCTTTCGTGCATGGTTAAAAAATTGTTGGATGTAAGGATTACTTGTTTCAACTGTTGTTGTCATTATTTTTTATTTTTGTGTTTCAGCAATTTGTGTTCATCTTCTAGATGTTTCCACTTTAGAGTCTAAACTACTTGCACGGAGTAAGACGTTTGGTGCATAGAGATATAAAGCCGGCCAATTTGCTTGTAAGCCTCAAAGGGGAGACAAAGGTCACAGACTTTGGTGTTAGTGCTGGTTTAGATAATTCAGTGGCTATGGTATGTTATCTGCGCTGCTTTGATCCATATTATTGTCACGTTTTTGACATTGTTTGATTCTTTGAAACAAGAAACAACTCTCTTGTTCCTTTCTTTTACTACTGTGGATGGAGCTTGAAGAGAATAAACATAAAATATCTGTTATTTCTTTGCCAGTGTGCTACTTTTGTGGGCACAGTCACATACATGTCACCTGAGAGAATACGAAATGAGACCTATTCCTTCGCTGCAGACATTTGGAGCCTTGGATTAACCATCCTTGAATGTGGTAGTGGAAAATTCCCATACAGTGCAAATGAAGGGCCTGCAAATCTAATGCTTCAGGTCAATACAATTTCATTTTCTCTTTTCTGCTGCATTTTTCCTCATGCTTATCATTTATCAGATTACTTTTTTTTTTAATGTTCTTCGCACTTTGCACATATAAATACAAACGCTAATTATATAAAATCAAATAATAAATTACATAATTATGATTATAGTAAATAAAAATTAAAAACAATTTTAATTTTAAAATTTATTAAAAATGATCTCAGAATTAATATATTATTATTTTAGAGTAATTTAAATTTGAAACTGGTTAAACATCCTTTGGTTAAAAAATATTTTTTTATATTTTTAATTATATTTGACTATTTTTTTTTTTCAGAAAGTGACAATTTGCAAATTGAATTCCATGAAATATAATTAGTTCAATATTTAGAATTGCTTAATTTTTAATATGAATTTGATTTTCACAAAATTTAATTAATAAATTCTATAATAATATATAAAAAATATATTACTAAAGGTAAGTTTATGGGTAATGACAAACTCTGAATAATTTTTAATTCTAATTACTAACAGTGTTGCATAAATAGTTTTTTGATTAAAAATTTAAAATATAGTGTTTAAAATACTTATAGAAAATAAAATAGATTCAGTTGAATTAAAACATGATTTTTTTGGTGACAGAATGACAGTATATGAAATGGATGTTGAAGATTGAGTGAGGAAAGGGATCACAACGGGGACGTTTAGTGGTTGTGGGTTGTTTGACACCTGTTCGAGTTGCTTCCTTGACAAGCAACCACACCCTTCTAGGGAAATAAAAGCAATGTTAGAAAATAAATATAAGAAATCAGGAACATACAATCTTGCCAACTTGTTATATCTCAAATCAGCATTTATAGTGCTTCATGTTCAAGAACAATGTTGACATGGAAGGAATCAGCTTTGTTTGTCATTTCATCATTGTTAACTTCTTTGGGTCTTAGGAACAACAACATTGCTTTTAGAAGAAATTGTAGGAATCATTGGACTACCCAAAATGGTGATTTAATTACTTGCACTTTGAGTCTTTGAGTATTCATCAGCTGGCTGATTCACAACTTTGCTCTCTCTCCGTTGGCTAGCAGTTGCACTATCAACTTGCCATTTCCTACTTATACTCAGATCAATGGAGCATGAAGTTAGGGTAAGTTATGTTCTCTTGGAGCAATTGCGTCTTAAGTTTCCTTGCCTCTATATCGAAGTGTGTGCTGGGTACGACATACTTCTTGTGGATGTGCACTGTTCATCCATCTTAGCATAGCACAAATCAAGTCGACCACCTTCGTCTCAGATCTGAGCACCAACAAGTAGCAAGCAGCCATTAGAAAGAGAAACGATGGAGATTACGGTGGCAAGAAAGTTGGTGTTTGTGAAGGGGGAGAATGTTGAGTCTTCCAACATCGCCGTCATTGTCTCGACATTGTCTGCAATGTTGCAAAAAGCGCTAGGCGCCAGTCGGGCGTTTGACTGGCGCCTAGGCAGCCTAGGTGCTCTAGTACTTTTAAATAGATATATTAAAATGAACATCAAATTAGTAAGCAATATCAAACAGTAAACACCAAAATGAATATCAAGTAAGTAAATACCAAAATGAACATCAAGTAGCATAAGCCAAATAGCATCAAAGTATTCAAAGTTCAAACTTCAAAGTTAAAAAAATATGGAAACAAAGTAGTAGTCTAGTGCATTACATAATAACAACCATGATATAAACTCCAAAGTTAACACCAGTACAACTAAAATTATAATTATATATTATATAAATTAATGAATAATGATTAATTAAAGAAACTATTAACTAAATAATATAATTATAATATAAATATTTTTATTTTTATTTTAAAAAAAATTGGTTGTTCGGTCTAGGCGGCGCCTAAACCGAAAAGGGCGCCTAATCGCCGCCTATGAACAATAACGCATAGTTGGGCCGAGTTGAGGGTTTTAGGTTCGGCTAGGGGGCGCCTAGCGCCTAGGCGGGCGTCTAGACCGATTTTTGCAACACTGGTTTTTTCTTCATGATATTCATGTATCATTAAAAAAGATTCAACAATATAAAAAAAATAGCGCAGTACTATTGAAGATTACATCAAACACCCCAAATGTGGACTTGATGTCCTGCATTTACGGGTTTAACATTGACCACTACATGCACAATCCTAATTCAATCCTCTAGACTTAGAGCAATTTTGGTATTAAAACTGACCCATTAAATTTTTTTTGATCTTAGACTCAGTTCACTTCCTTAAAAAATCAGATAGTGAAAGAAATGTCCTTTTCTTCAGTTGCTCTCCAATAATTGGCCAAGTAAGAAGGAAGTTGAAAATGTGGCATCTAATTTAATTAGTTAAAATAATGTTCTATATCTATTATTAAGAAAGTGCTAATTTATTGTCCGGTGAGTAAAAGTTCGGTTAAACCGAACAAACCAATTGTATTTTAAAATTCGGTTAGGTTGATTCGGAATTTCATTTTTTCTAACAAATTGGTTAATTTGGATCGAGTTTGGCTTTGAAATTCCTTATTAGGTTAAACCAAATAGACCGAATAAACATAATTTTTAGACCAAATAAAATTTTTAGACCGAGACTGAATTTTTATAAACTGAACCGAATTTTTAGACACTAATTAGAAATTTTGGTTAATTTTTAGACCCTAATTTTTATTGGTTCGGATTTTTCGGTTTTTATTGAAAAACTCAATTGGTTCGGTTAGTGTGGAAAAAATCGGCTTATGTTCGGTTAAGTTTTAACCGAATACTCACCCCTAGTCCCAACTCAACTCGTACATCCAACCACAAAAAGAATTTAGTAGATCCCCCTATGAAGATTTTTCAAAAATCTCAAACCACCTATATCAAATTTGAAACTTGAAAAGCTACACAATCACCATAAGTAGATAACTGGAAGAAAAAAAAAAAAGTATAAATCCATTCACTGTATAGATAACTGAAAATTATGTTTTGTTCTTACTGTGTTTCAATTATCTCAAACTACACTTCAAAGTTCATGATTCTCCAAAGTGTAAAATAAGATCTTTCTTTTTTGAGCGAATAATGATTTCATATGCATGCTTGTTTGTTGATGTATTACCATTTGATGAAAGGGTAAAAGTGCAACAATAGTTAGGGATCATGCCAAGATTAATGTCAGCAAACCTGCAAAAGCCGAGTAAGCTTGCTATCACGGTAAGGAACGTGAGCACCCTCTTTACGCTTCTTCTCATCTCCAAGAGCACTTATGACATTTCCAAGGGCTAGCAGCCCCCTGTTAATGTGAACCCCTGAAACAAGCAAGCACGTGAATGTTGGAAAATATAGTATTTGATTGATTGTTGTATAAATCAAGAACCAGGGGAACTACCTTCCTTGAATCGTAGACCATCTGAGCCTGTTCTCTTGGCACGTTCTGATCCAGCGAGATCTACCAAGTGCAGCTTTGCACATAAATAGTCATCACCTATGTCCTCCATGTGGCCACCTTCAGTAGTGACATTAGGACCAATATTGCGCATTTGCTCCAATGTGATTGTGAAGATGGCATGCGAACGACTATTCCACAAAAAAGAATAACATAACTAAGTATATTGGCATAGATCCATGTTGCAACAAAAAAATAATTGTGCTACTTTATTGATCAACAAAGAAGGAAAAAAGTTCACTTCTGTAATTTTAAGGAAGTAAATTTAAATAATTTGAATAAGCATCCTTTAGATATTTATTACTCTAATGGATTGCTATCTGCTATATTAAATCATTGGAAAGTAACAACACTGGAAAAATGACAGGTTCATAATATAAGTTATATTGTATATGATATTACATCTAGACAGTTCATAAAGCATACGGGTATGAAACAATTGATTGTCAGACATGTATAGGGAAGTTCAATGGAGGAAAACAACTTAATTATACAGTTCAAGGGGAAAGGATTCCATTTCCGATTTAGATAATGATTGATTTCATATGCTGTGAGCTTTATATGTGAACATTGTCTAATGAGATTGGCTGACATTAAATTGCATATGTAGTTATCATATTTTAGAACCTCAATAAAATGAAGTGACACATCGTCACTCAAATCCTTTTTCCAAAAAAAAACTATACATTTCAAGGTCCCAATGATTTCAGCAGTTGAGAAATTAGTAATTGTATAAAGATACAATAAGATAATATGATACCAACCAAAATTTATACTGTGAAGGTAAGAACAATTGCCTTCTGCAAAATGATAGCTAAACTATGTGCACAACTAGTGGATGAGTTCTTGGTTCATCAGTTGCAGCGAGTAACCGTCAAGAAAGACGTATAGTTATATGCTATCCGTTTTCTCATTAAAGTGTGCTTCATGTAGAAGACTTGATGGTGAAAGCAACTATTTAGCATGTCTAATAGTCCAAGTATTATTCTTACTGCAGGACCAAGTCAGAAGGCTTACTGATCCAGAATTACCTGTCTGCTAACCTCAAACATAGAGAAAATCATGCATAGTTTTAGAGAATAAACAAACAAACAGCAGCAGCGAACCAATTTCTGTAGCTTGTAAGGTAGATACTTGAAAAATAGGAATACTCTAATACAACAGAAGAGAATTCAAGTAAGTGAAATTCTAGTATTCTTTTTTAGAAGATAAAAGATGGAAATGGACTGCCAATCTATCATCTTAACCTTGACTGATTGTTCATATTTGTACTTCCAGTTGCTCGATTCAGTGAACCATGTTCTAGACATGCAGCCATCTCCTTTTGAGTGCTCACAAAAGTCTCAGTTGATCCAGCCAGTGTTATTGCCCCATTTGATGCCTCCCGTATCTGCACTGGGGGCTTTCCAGGTATTGTCAACTTCCCAGCATGTCCATTCACAGCCTCAACTTTGTTGACAGATGAACTATCTAGAAGATCTCTCACTTCTTCTTTCAATATCTCCATGTTCCAAAAAAACATATTCTCAGTATGAGATGACAAAGAACAGTGTTCAGAAAAGACATAACTGTATAGACAAATAATTCAATCGCAAATGCACTAAGATTATCATACAAATTTACAAAAAAATAATGAACGTTATCTAGCAAAGAAACTGCTCAAAATACATTATCAGAAATGTATTATTATTGCCTGTTGTCACCGAGTATAGGCAATAAATATGTAAAAATGGCCTAGTAGGTACAAATGTAATATGGTCATCTGAGGAATTCTTTCCAAGAGAGAATAACTAATCGATTTTATCAATTTTATATCTTTATATGTGGTGTTGTTCAAGGAAGACGAGATTTCAAGAACACAATTGATGTAAAATTTCAGGAAAAATAGGCATATAAGACAGCAACAAATATGAATATATGATGCACAATCTCTATTAAAAATGGAATTATCCGAGAATAAGGGAACAAAGGCATAGGAAACTAAAATTTCTTTTACCTCAATGAATGAGACATGCAGCTGAAATTCTGCTTGATTCTTCAAAGTCTCAATTTTTTTAAATAAAGAATTCATAACTTGAGGGATAAGACCTGTTTGAGAAGCATCCTTACATGCAGTTCCCATAGTGTATGTTTTTCCTGACCCTGTCTGTAGCGAATCAAGTTGTCAATGCTGTAAGTATTCAGGCTACATGCACAAAGATTTTACCCATCTGTACTATTAAATATTCTGATACTTAACTTGACCATATGCGAGAACAGTTGCATTGTATCCTTGGAATAAGCCATCCACAAGTGGAGCAACACACTCCTCAAACATGGCGGACGATGGAGTACCAGTACTCCCATATACATGATCAAAAGTAAACAAATGGGTGCCAATTTGCACCTGCATGTCAGAAATCTTCCGTCACTATCTGTGGTTTGGAAATTCAAGAAATGGAAATCTGAAACTACTTTCAGGAAATCCTAACATTGATAAGAAAATGGCATGTGAAATTCATGTAGCAGATGTTAGCAGTGTCATAAAAGATAGCCATAGTGAACAAGTTCTCCATATTCCGATCTACTTCCTGTGGACTGTCATTTTTTTTTTGTTGAGTTTCCGCAATTAGATAAATTACAATTATTGAGTTGCAGTTTTGTCCATCACAACTGGACCTGTTAAGGGTAGAAATTAAGAATATGACATGGAGGTGAACAGAGAGAGAAATTTCTCTCTATGACAACCTGCTACGAGCTTTACTGGATGGGGAAAAAAATGGAACCTTGATCAACTTATTCAACCATTTGCAGAAGGAAGAGAAGATCATCAAGCAAACTTTGGAATCTGTAAGGAAGATAAAAATGTAACCGGAACTCATAGGTATCAATAGAAAAGAGATTTAAGTGAGTGGACATTTTTTTAGTATTCAAAGAGGAAAGGAACGAGGTTATCTTCAACAAATTGGGAATAATAATTGAAGTGCGATTACTGATCAGAACAAGATTTGAGAATAATCCGGTGCTCATATGCGTTCTCGTAATCGCTTTGAAAAGGAAAACAGTTCTACAGTTACTCAGAAAAGGCAAAGAGATAACACAAGGGGATTTCAAGGAAAGACCCATAAAATATTTGCTTGCAACTAGCAGGCATTACCCTTGATCCTTCATAACAGGCAAAAAAAAAAGTTGATTAAGTGGGCATTTATCAAACACGGGAACGAGTTAGATCTCAAGAACCAAAAACATCAGTAAGAAACTAAACTAGAACAAAGAAAATTCATCTTCTTTTTTTCTCTTTCTTCGGCAGATAATTCATCCAGATTTACATTATTCACTCAAAGGAGAAAAAGTTCGATCGTTTACTTCTTTTTCTTTTTCAAAGGAAAAAAAATATATTAACAATGAAGAGATGAGAAGACAAAAAAGGAACCTGTGGTTTCCCGGGGACGACGGTGACACAATCCTTGCACCCCTGCTGGCGCTCGTCGCCGATGAGCGGTCTTACATGCACCGCCACCTTCACGCAGCAATCCTCCCCGCTCTCCACCGCCATCTTCCTCGAAGAGCACACTGATCACGCGCCCAAGACCATGCGACGGGGCTAAACACGACCACCAGATCCACTCCGCTGTGAAATTTTCCAGATAGAACGCAAAAGCAAGGGGTAGAAACCCAAGAAAAATGCCAACTTTGGTCGCGCGGCGCGCGCACACTGTAGAGAGAGGGCGCGATGGAATGATTTGTTGGGGAACAGAAAGAACGGGACGGAATGAAATGGGGAGGGCCGGTCAGGAGGGGGATTTGGTAGCGCCAACGACTGCAACAGCAACAGCAGCAGCAACAACCGCCATCATACTTCGCTTGAGATTCACTGCAAAGCCAAAATTGAGTGTTTGCAACTGCAGGACAGCAGCGACACTAGTCCGCGCAGCAGTGGCGGATGCTGGCGGCGGCGGCAGCGGTAGCAGCGGTGCGAGGTGGAGATTGGTGAGCGCAAGAGGCAGTGGTTGGAATTCAAGTGGGACGAAACCTTCAGCGCCACTCTTTCCCAAAATGTTCCTCCTCCTCGTCTTCTTCTTCTTCTTCTTCTCCCCTGACTCTGGTAGTAGATTAATTCTCCGCCATGGTTGATGAAATTGAGAAGGAAAAAGAGGAACCAATCAATCAGGAGAGAGAGAATTACGTTGCAAAAGTAAGCTGCAAGTGCATTGATCTTTGGCACAGCGCTTACCGCAACAACTCGTCTAGCTACATACAAACAAGGACATGGCATCTCCCCTGCCGAAGTTAATAGTATTATAATTGTGAAATTCGTAGGACCAAAAAGGAAAAAAAACAATAAATTCACATTTAAACCCCTCATCTTTTGAACTCCAAAGATTTACATTTCGCCTCTTCCTATTTGACAAACTTATGTGCGTAAAATGTAATTGCACAGACTTTGAGGGGGTAAAACGAACTTTTTAGAAACTTAAGTGGGGTAAATCGAAATGTTTTTCTTTCCTTTGTTCTTATTAAACCTTTACCAACTCACGGCACATGTTTGCTGATAATAAAAGGGAGGTGAGGCCGGGGTTTTGATCCAATGAAGAATGTGCTGGTGTGAGCTGGCGGAGGGGGGTCCATCAGCCTTAGTTCGCTCTTCTCGATCCGACACTTTGGTCCACAGCAACCCGAACCCGAACGTCAATTCAATCAACTAACCGGGGGAGAAAACCGTCTACTCTTACCCGAGAAACATTCGATCGAATCGACCATCAATTGCATAGTGAATAAAAAGACCACGATTTAACACTTTGATTATAGCTTGAAGATAGTCGAGTTTACGACCGTAAACTCCATAAATTTATACTAATTTTACAATGGCCCTTGGGAGTGAAAACAAAGTAGAGACGCTGAATTTAAGTCAAGTATCTACGAATAATGGCTTGTCAAGCGATCAATTGCGGCCGGAAAAGGAGGAAGAAGTGAGAAAATTTTTACTATTTCTAAAGTGGTCCCTTCTGTTCTTAATTTGATGGGTACTTAAACTAACAAAAAGTCTAACATCCAGCTATGGGTACACAATTGAATGAGTCTGAAATGAAATGAAATGAAATGATTGAAAGCTTGTTCTTAGAGCTTAGCTCTCTGTGTTTAAGGTCAAAGCTCTAATTCAAGTGAGGAAGATAATAAAGGTTCCTCTTTACTCCCAACACAAATATACCTAAATATGTGGGTGGGCAACTGCCCTCACGCATCACATGCACTTGTGCTAGTGTGATCCTTTTCCACAAGAGATGTTTTCTAAAATCAAACTACATGATAAATCATTTTTTTTAATTTTACTCTTTTTTATATTACATTTGTGTAAAATCTACTCCATAAT
>JBAMIB010000002.1:5699731-5712053 GCA_037177415.1 Kaempferia rotunda
GGAGACAGGTACACCAGGTGAAGTCCAAGAGTGAGCTTGGCAAAGGAGGAAGTCCATGTTAGACTTGGCATATGTGCATAGCTGCATAAGTCCAAGTGTGCAGTCTTGGCAGCGTAAGTCCAATCTGTGATTCATATGTGTTTGGTATATTGGCAGCGTAAAGTCGAAGTGTGTAGTCTTGGCAACATAAGACCAATGGAAGATCTGACAATAATAACCGAGGCTAATAGAAGCATCGAGAAGGCAAGGCGCGAAGCATGGGAAGGCATCCGAGGGACGCAAGGCTAATTGAGGATGGCTAGAAGGCTAGGTCTAGGTTGGTCGGACGAGAACGAGTGCTGAGAGAATGTACTCGGGGAAAAAACTCTAGGATTAGGGAGGTAGCAGTCGCCTGGTGGCCTGTACCAGGTGACTGCACCAGTCGCCTGGTGGTTGATACCAGGCGACTGGTGGCTGAGTTTTGAGTTCACAGAAAGATTGGTCGAGTGGCCAGTTGGGTAAGCAGTCACCTGGGGCAGGCGACTGCTCGAGGTAGTAGGCGACTGGTCAACTAGCGTTTGGCAGTCGTTTGAACTCAGAAACAAGATGTTGTGAGAGGGGCAGTCGCCTGCTCCTTGGAGCAGGTGACTGCTGTCGAGGCTGAGTGTTTTCAGCCTCTTCTATTTAAGCAAAGCTTGTGTGTTTTGCTTGGGTTGACGAAATCTGGAGTAGTCAACCCCAAATTAGTAGTCTTAGCTTGTGCTTGTGATTCCGAGTGCGATCGGAGGTTGTGCCGAGGTTTCTCCACCCACAAGGAGCGACAAGATTAGCCGGAGGTTCCGAGGACTCATCCATCGACGGATCAGGGATCGTTCACCTTACGGACAGCCGTGGAGTAGGAGTTCCATCTCCTAACCACGTACATCTTGGTCTGCTCTTCCTTGTTTGTTAGTATTGTATTTTGTTTTGTATTTCCACTGTTTAGACTAACCGTGCAGGAAGACAACCGCTCTAGCCGTTGATTAGGTCCTAACAGCAAGTTCATCAGTTACAAAATTCTACCAGTACAATATTATGCAACAAACGGTGAAATTTTTAGCAATGAATGTCAGAGAAACATATCAAAGAATGGTAGAAGAAAAGCAACGGACTCAATAGAAACAACAAGAGCAGTTCTTAACAGCAAAGAGCACCAAATCTTATTAGCAAGTTCCTGAGGAAGCAACACCTCCAAGCTCCTGCCTAGGGGATTTATAATGAGAGCATATGTTGTTTTCAGTTAAGATAGAACAATGGTTGTAAATGTCAACAGCAAGGAAAACCAAAGAGCCAAATATATACTGATGGTGTAAAAGGATATTTGGTGAATGGATTCATCACATGATGACAAAACATAGGAACACATAGTTAACAATATTCACCAATCCATGGGTTGCGCAATAAATTTAAAATACAAGTAATTTATATTTTTCACCCCTCTACTTTGTGATGAGCATGTTTTCCTCATAGGATTTTTAAAAACCAATGCCTTTAATCTTTCTTAAGAAAATTCTGGTCACTAAGAAAAATTTTCTTGAGTGCATCATTTAATTAATTAGACACAAAACATCGATAGAAACACATAAGATGTCAAGAGAACTTCAAATAGCAAAGAGATGCCAATCTAAAATCAAATAATTGATTGCTCTTTATGGGTATAGTAGCATAGTGAAGAAATAAGGATGAAATTAACACAATTTAAAGAGAAAAAGATTAACAGGAAATAAGATGAAAAGATAGGTGAATTAGAGAAATTTACTAGAGGAACACATTTTCCTATGAAGTTGTGAGATATGTCAAATAAAGTTATGACACTAAAAAACAAAGATGTAGCAGATTTGTAACTCATAGATTAAAAAAAAAAAAAGATATCTCAGTGCACAAAGCTTCCGCCAGTGCAAGGTCCCAAGGAAGGGTCAGACTGTATTGAGTCAATTGTACGCAGTCTTATCTTGCATTTTTGCAAGAGGTTGTTTTCGCGACTAAACCCACGACATTGAGGTCACATGGCAGCAATTTTACCATTACGCCAAGGCTCTCCTTCTTTATAACACATAAATTTAAAGTAATAAAATCATTAAAGTGAAGAAACATGTTTACAGAAATGTATAGATGGCTTCTAAGAATCTATTTGTAAGGTGATAGACAAAGTATCACGATTGAAATTACGGTAGCATATTGACAAAATTTAATCATAGCGCATAGTAGAATTAGATGATAAGAATGCAAGGATTAATGACACAACAACAACTACTAAATCTTATGCCACTAGATGGGGTCAGCTATATGGATCTTTTTACGCCATTGGGTTCTATCCCCTACTATATTTTATCTTATTTTATTACTGCTAAAATCCTTTTTGGTCTTCCTCTTCCTTATTTGATGTGCGTATTTGTCATAGTTTCACATCATAACCAATTCAAGGATTAATGAATTGAAAAAAAAAAAAAAACTGATTAAATGTAGATGTTTAGATGACTCATAGCTTCATCTCTCCTTATTTATTGGTTTTAACTTGTTTAAAGACTTTTCCAATTGAATTGAGCACACATGGAAAATGACATTGACATGGCTATCTTTATTCATATTCACAATTTTAAAATAAAGTACATAGTTGGCACTAAATTATAGGGACAGCTGATGAACATTGTTTTCTTATATAGATTATAAATGACATGAATTTTTTTAAAAGGAAAAAAAAATCAAACATAAACATTGTTAACAATTACCATTGTCCATATTGCAACTTTTGAGGCAAAAGTATTGTTTGGAAAGTTCAATATTAGTTGGGAAAGTGTGCTACTGTGCCATCGCCAAACATGATAAATCCTATGGCAGCAAAAGAACCATATATTGCTCAGACAGAGAAAAATTGTTTCCAAAAGGGTTATGAAGATACTTCTCAGGAAACATATGAAGAATCATTCAAAATACTTAAAAAAAAAAATTGTGATTTTGGGCACCATATTAAGAATGCTTTATTAAATCATGATGGATCTGACATTAACTGGTAGATGTTTGGAAACTCTGCATGCACAGCAAAGCAAAAAACCAAAAGCACCAATAGCAAATGGAAAACCTCCCCAAATCACAGATCTACCAGTGTGATGGAACCCAACTCCATCCGTGGTGCCGACAAAAACAATGGAGACAAAAATCAATAGAGTTACAATCACACCCCTGGCTACAAAGGAGTTTTGTGGTAAATTAATTACCAATATAAAGCACTTGCTAGCTAAGAGAAAATAATCAATCTTACCCGAAAGATAGGAGATGAATATGAGGTCACACAGCCAAACAGTTGATAAGACAATTAAAGCAGTTAATACTCCAAAAAGTGAATAGAATTTATATGAATTCCAGCCCAATGAAAAGCAGTCCCAGGGAAGATCTTATTAAGATTATCACCTTCTAATATAATGAATTCTACACAAAAAGTCTACACCATGAAATAAACAAAGAGATGTGATCAATTTTTGAAAAGCTACATCTTATCATGCCATTCTTAGAAAAGATCAAACAGACAATGAACTCTCGGGATCAGGATGAGTCTTACTTGCATATAACTCTGTGTGCAGTATAACCTACATCACGAAAACAGCATCAGACATTATACACTCACTAAGTAATCATAGTGCAGTGACATGAATAGGATCATCAGATAATCTTCACATACAACAAACTGCTTTGACATACTATCAAAAAGCAACGTTATAGAAAGATAAAGAGATCAAACTAGATCAAATGTATAAATGACAACATTAGTCACTATATAGTGCAGGGATACTACCAAAAGTTCATGAATGATGGTTCAGATGTTAAAAAAAATTAAACCAGATTTTTTGCATAATAAAAGATTTTAAGCACCCTTGATGAAACTCACAGATATCAACAGACGTCCGAATCTTCCAAATGCAGCTTCTCCAATATCGGGTTAGCTAGACGGGCCATCTTTACTCTCAAGACAATGCTATATAAGAATGCTAGTGTAACAACAAACAAATGCCAAAAGAGCTAGCAGTGCCAAACTAGCCCATCCAGCTTCTTTCACTACAGACAGTATCGAAATAAGACCAATCCCTACCATCACATTAATCCCTGGCCAATAAAAAAATAAGAAATGCTTACTAACAAATGATTTTTTTTTCAATAAGGGATTGTACAATAAGATCAATCATTGCAGAAATGATAATAACTGCAGTTGTTCATAGGCCTACCATTAAGCACAGTCTGAGCTACATTACATCCATGACGAACATGTCCACCAGAATACTGCAACTGAGAGGATAATGGCATAGCTGAGGTGGAGGTGGAAGCAAGAGGTTTTCTAAGGTTTCTGTCTGATTCTTGACGCTGAGGAATTTTACTGGACAGCAGTGGCAAACTCACGTCTGAAATTTGACCACTAGTTTGATTGTCAAAAAGAAAACTGGAATTAAGTCCAAGGAAACCGAAGGTCAGCGATGCAGATATTGTGTAGGAATCAGTCGTTCCCCTGTCAAAAGGATAACAGTAATGTAGGAAATTATCAGCATTAAAGATCTTATGTGTGAATAGACTTGTGACAAAAGTGTGGATTGAAATCCACATAGAAATTGAATAGACTAAGTAGAAAAAATTTGGTATAGTGAGTAAAAATCACTTAGGAACCTAGGGATCAATTACTCAAACGTCACAGAACAATTATAATCATACAACATTTGGCAGTCTCAATCTTTAATAAATCAACAAGCATGATAGAGGTCTAATAATTTCAGATTACATGTGTGTTAAAACTTAAAAACACCCAAATAGTGCGAGTGAATAACACATTCTTTACAAATTGCAGACAACAATCGAACATAGAGATGTCAAACTTAGTACTTGATTCAAGCTATCTACACTGAAAAAGATCAATGCTTTCTCTGTTAAACCTACCATCACTAATAAATCAACAATCTGTTGAACAGGTGATCGTCGATCATTGAGGGATGGAAGAAAACAGAGTTGCACCATCAATGTAGCTCATGCATCTCACTTCAAGAACGCATAAGTAATATACCTGTAACTTTGGGGCCAATGTTGAGAGCGAAAAGCAAATGATTTCTTCTCCGCATCCACGACCTCGTCTTCTTCATCCTCATCCTCGCCCTTCTTTTCTTCCGACTCCTGATCGTAGTAGATCTGTCCATCAACGCTGTCCTCGAAGAAAAGCTCGAGGTCGTTGTCGTCGCCCCGGAGAGTAGAAGTCGCCATTCGCAGAGCAGGCGATATCTCTAAGTAGACCCTAATCGAGAGAGAGAGAAAGAGACGATCGCAGCGGGTGGAGCCGCAAAGGAAAGTGCAAGGACGAGGACATCGGAACGAGGAACAAATGAGGAGGTTTGAACTCCCTCCCTCGTATATATCATCGCTTACATATATCAAATCGAAATTTTATTTTTGTCCCTCTAATTTTTCCCTTTTCTCTAAAATATTTCTCTTGCTTTTAAAATTATCATTAACCCTCAAATATTAAAAACCCAAAATATTTCTCTCGCTTTTAAAATTATCGTTTCCTCCCATAAAATTATATTCATTCGTAATGCACTTGTAATTTATTTTCATGAGAAAATTCCAAGTCTAACGATATTTAACAAAGTCGAAATAACTAATGCTTTAAATTTTCAATTATTTTCATTAAATTAAGTTACCTAATTCATCTTGACCTGATCTGTAAACGATATTTTTTACTGAATTAATGTTCTTTCCGAAAATAGTCTGTTGGTGTTGACAAAGTTATATTGGTTAAAAAGTTTTAAGTTTTAAATTATAAATTGAATTTTTAAATCAGCTCACATTAAAACTTATATAAAATTGGCATGTAATGACCATAAATTGATTTGCAAAAAGATTTTTTATGTGACTCGAGGACTGTTGATAAACTCTAAATTTTTAGACGGTAAATTAATTTTAAATCAGATTGTGTTATTTACTAAAACTCAAATCGTTCTGATTTCAATCAGCTGGCGGCTGGCGCCACCTAAATCTCCGTAATGTTATTTACAAATCAAATTATGATAAAATTCAACATCTTGGATTTAAAAATCTAAATTTATGTTTGAAGTGGTCAATTTTTTGTATGCTAGTATATTCTGTCGTGTGCATTCCACGCGATTGGTAAGTTATTTAGCATTTAACGAAGTAGAAGCAAAATAATTTTTTAGAAAAAAAATAAAGAGAATTTTTATGATTTTGAAAATAAAGAAAATAACTTAATATTTGAAAAGTATGTACTTTAGATTTAAAAAAATAATAATAATAATTTTTAATCCTTTAAAAAGGATTGGTTTAACTCCTTAGCCTTATTAACTATAAATACGTTGTAATTGAGAATCATAGGTTTCTAAAAAAACAACTGAACGACTTTACGTTATATCATAATCCAGGAGTAAAAAAAATATACTTTAGATTTTTAAAATAATAATAATAATTTTCAACCTCCAAAGCGGCAAAAAAAAAAAAAATCCACTTGTGGAGGATTGAAAATAATAATAATAATTTTCAATCCTCTACAAGTGGAATTTTTTTTTTTTTGCCATTTGTAAAGGATTAAAAATTATTATTATTATTTTTAAAAATCTAAAGTACATTTTATTCAATTTTTATCAATGATAATTTTATAAACAGATAAATTTAAATACCTAGGGGATCAAATCACAGCATTTTATTCCAATAGTTACATTATATTTGTAATATTGAAAACTAAATAAACAATGAAATCATCTTTTAAGATAAGACAGTCGCAAGAGCCACAATAACTATATTTATTTAGGTAATATCATAAGAAAAATTGCTAAATATTTTTTTAATCAGATTGTTTGGAAAAAAAAGGTTTGAAATTTCATCGATTTAAAAGGCACAAAAGTTTATTGACTGAGAAAGATAAATTGCTCATTGACTATCTATTGAAGCAAACAGGACTCTCGTGATATGTTATAAAAAAAGCAAATATGCAATATCTCTAAGCAAGATTTGGCATCAGAAAAATAGATTTTACAATTTTTTATCTCCAAAGAATTCTTTGTTGTAGTGAATTTATATTTCTATTCATTTAAAATTAGTTTCAATAAACATAACACTGATTTTTTTTTACTAAAAACTAATAATAATAATAATAATAATAATGGCATTTAAGAAATCAATTTCTCTAGTCTATAATTTTATGAACTAAAAGATGATGTACACCCTAATTGCGGCCGAATTAAAGTCATAATTCGGCTATATTACGATCTCAATCCAGCCGCAATTAAGATGTAGAGTCCATAAAACTATTGACTAGGGATCTGACCTCACATCTTAAATATACATGAATTTAGTCTACATCAATAATCAGCATTTTAGTATTAGAATATTGAAAATTTTTTAACATTAATCCAAATTTAATTCGTGCTAATGATATATAAGATATTAGTTGATATATGTGCATATTTCCATCATAAACACCATTAGCGTAAATTAAATCTAGATTAGTTACAAATTATATTTCCTAATACTATTAGATACAACCCAACGGGAAATTAATCTAGAAAGGTACCTTAACAATTTAATCCTTGACTTATTGTAAATTAGAAGTACATAAGATAATAAAGTATATTAAACAGATAAAAAGATTAAATTAAAAAACAAATCACCAAACAAAAATCCCAACATCGTGGAACAGTCTGCGATTTTTTTTGAAGCATCAACCAATTGGTGCACACATGTACCTCACATAGATAAAAGATCCAAAAATTGCACAGCTAATTTTCTGTGCTAGTGTTTAGTTCGGACAGCAGAGCAGTAAGCTCCCCTCTCTGATGAAGTTTCACGGTATCTGTAACAGAAATAAAAGGTCAAATGCAATATAGCAATGGTCATTACTTTTATGACTTGACTAACAAGGGTTTTAAGAAAACAGTACGTAGATAGTCTGGGTAGTTTAAGCATATTATGTTGGTCAAGGGCAATTAAGGATAAAAATAGGTTGAGATATAATGAAAATGTTAAAGGACAGTTAGTTTCTATTTGTTAGAATTATTAATTGATTGGAGTGGACAAAGTAATCGAAATGTGAATTCCAGAGTCACAAGACCAGATATATAATTTCATCTAATATTTTTGACATGTGGAAGGTCACCAACCCAAAAAATAGTCATTTTGATAAATAAATAAAAAATCTTTATGAGAATTTCGATGATTAGAATCTCAAGTTGAAAAGGTCTTCAACTTTGTCAACATTCTTAACCGATTTTTAACTCAAAAACATTTTTGCTTTGTCAATCTCACTCTAATGAGTCCAATGATATCTAAATTTGTTACAGAATGATTAACTATCGACAATTAAAAAAACTAAAAAGAAAAAAGATTTGATTCTCTGGTGGTATGGGTACTTTTAATATATAAAAGACACGTGTGCTCTGGACAAAAACAAAGTAGCGTGCGAGATTTTAAAAAAAAACTTGACATGACCACGTACTTGCAAGAACAAACTGGAAAGTTGGAGAATCATTATCAACAAATGGAGCTAAAGTATAAAGGTTACAGAAAAGTACCTGTACAGCCACCAATATGTTTGCCTCCTGCATCAAGGAAAAAATTTAGTGAATCAAGGAAAAATTGTCTGCCTACTTTCCCAAATTTATATGATTAGGTAAACGGACCATTTCCTATGATCAACTATTCAAGGGCAATATCGCAGGTTCAACCAAGAAGAGATTAGACCACCTATGCAAAGATGAAATGTGCCACCCCCACTTTAATCCCACTTGTACGGACTAACAAACTGTTTTCTAAACTTCATAAAAGCTAGTAGTATTAACTTAGGTTTGGGCATTTTAAGGAGTAACCGTTGATAGTGTAGCCACCCTTGAGTATTAATGTTACTAATTAGAAATATTCTAAGCTGAGTAAAACTTTAGGTCTTCAAGGGAGGACAAGCCTTAATTCAGGTGATTGTGATATTTTAATTTAGCCTTGCATGGGCACTTGTAAATTAAAAAAGAAGCTTTATAAGTTTGGATGAGTGAGCTATTATTAGCTTTAGCTTAAGAATTTTAAGTAGCTGTTCGAGCTTAACAAGTCAATAAATCAGTTTTCATCTAAGTAGGCCATGCCATAATGACATATGAGATGCACATAACATGAGAGATGCAAAAGAAAGTGACAAGGAAAAAAAAAGGTCTAGAAGAAGGAAATCACAAAAACAATTTTTATTTTATGGACAAATTGTTATAGATGGAGACTTCTATAGATTCGAAATGTATGCTAAACAAACTGCACTTTTTTGTTTATTTTCCTTCTAAGAAAATGACTCAAACACCTCAAATGTGAATGAACTTCAGTTCCACCAATCTTGATCTGGGAATTAATACGACACAAAACCTCATACTTCAAAGTCCAACAGCAACTTTAGTGGAAGTTATGGTGGGCTTGGGTGAATAAATCAATCATATGATGTCGGCCTCTGTAAATGATTAAGATTGTTTCTTTTTGAACTTGATCCTCAGAAACAAGCACAATGATTCTAACAATCAGCATCAAATGTTTTGGAATTAATAGCACCAGCAGTCCAGCATTTTTGTGTGATCTTTATATGTATTAACATAACAGTGCTTTTCTTTAAGTATTGAATGAAGGAGGTAGATACCATGGCCATGTTTTCCATTCACTTGATTGAGAGTTATGAGAAATTGAATAAAAAAATAAAGTAAACTTATTATAGAAAAGATCCACACGGTGAAGCTTGTATCTTTAAATTTTGATATTTATTGCATACCGATGAATACGTTAGGAACAGTAAATTGCCCTGTCACTCTCTCTAATGCTTTCTGTATTTGTGGCCCTTGAGGACCTGAAATGCAATGGGAACAAAGGTTACAAAGATGAAGTATTTTAACAGATTGGCAAATAGTTTACCACATTGTAGTGTCAAAAACAAAACATACAAAAAAGTATACAAACCCAATCAAAGTTTTGTCACAATTTATAATTGTATGATGCAAGCTATGACTTCCCATTCCTAGGTAGGAATTTTGTAATACTTTATCTCTCTATCTCATCTATAATTGTTTCTTCCACAATTTCCCCATTCTTAAACATTCTTTTTGCATCCTTCTATCTAGGGTTCACTCTTTCATCCATGACCACTGAAGGTCAATATTGCTTCTTAGTTTTGATAGCGCTTATGTGAAGCACCCCTTGATACAAAATCTAGTGAAGGGGATATTTTTCGTCTAATATATGGCGTGCCTAAAGCACTAAATGGTAACACATACCTTCTAGGAAGAGAAGATGGTAGCACCTACCATAACAAAATGATGGCATCTATCACAACTAAGTGGTAGCACATGGCATAGCCTATAACTAAACCTAATAGCACCTAATGAAATGGTAGCGCCTAAGATAACTAAACTGTAGCAGCCTATCTACTAGGAACAAAACATGATAGCAATTAAGATAAACTAATGGGACGCCTATGATAACTAAGGGTAGCACCTATCATAATTAAACTGTTGCACCTTTTATTCTAAAGGGTAACACCGATAGGCAGGGAATAAAAGTTGATAGAACCTATCACAACAATAATACTTACCGACAGGTGAAGAAGCCCCCTTCACTAATCACTAGATCTTGTGTGAAGGAGGCCTTCACACAAGTTCTAACCCTATTTCTCCCTCCCCTTTAAACACAGTTCTAAGTGTATAGTTTCATATCGCAGAAAAAACAATAAGCAAATTTGATATGACAATAGCATAACACTAAGCCAAGTAAATACCTGTGATAATTACGATCAAATAACCATAAATACAAGAATACAACTTTACCAAGTTGATCGAGTTCGATAACCAATGGCTCCACACCAATCCGCTTGAATAACGCCTTCACCTCCATCGAATACCTCAAATCCCCAAACACATCAGAAATTAATCAAGTCCAGATGCATCGACAAAGCGATTGAAACATAATAGAGAACGGTAAGAGAACTCACGAGCACCAGGTCTTGGAGTAGACGACGACAGGGTGTTCGGCTATGGTCTTCTTTATAGATTCCTCCAGCCGCGATCCGAAGGACGAGGAGGAGGACATGGATCGGACGGTAAAGGATCTGCGTCGCGTCGATGGCCCTCCCGCTTGATAGATCGCGGCCGCGGAGGCGCCGAGGGCGGGGGCGGTCCGGGGAGGGAAGACGAGGGAGCGGCGGTGGAGGAGGAGCGCATTGTGTCGGGACGTCGGGACGCGGGAGATTCCGGAGGCGGCAGCTGTTCTCGCTAGGGCAAAGTGGGTCTCGGCTGCCATCGCCTCTTCGCTCCGCCAACGGTCGCGTTTGGGAGAAGGGAGAAGATAGATGACGTGGTTGAAACTTCTGGAAGTTAGGATTAAATAGAGCGTCATTTTAGTTCAAAATATTCATTCGGATTTTGAGTTTTTGACTATATTTTAATAAATAAGCACTTGGACATTGGATTATTTACCAAATCATCCTCGATCATACCGTGTCAGTACCGAAATATTTATGATATAAAAAATTAACATTATGAAATTATCTTAAATTTTGTGATTTAACGCTGCTTCTTCCTCATCGATGACACACGCGTCCCTGATAAATTTGATTCTTCCCGACGAGACTCTTCTTGCCGTTGCTCAGTATCCTTAAGCTTTGCTTCAAGATGTCGATCTCCCGATCTCGTCTCAAAGCCTCCCGCTCCATTGCCTCGACGCGCGATCTCAGCGTCCCCATCGCGTCTTCCTTCGCCTTCAGCTCCCTCTGGAGTTGCTTGATCGTGCCTTGTTCCGTTCCGCCTCCGATGAAAGATCTCTCTGCGATAATTAGTTTCTCAATAAACGCCTCGTGATTTTGTTGATTTTTTTTTTCGAGAGAAAAAAATATGTATATAATTCGTCACCTTGTCGAGTCCTTTGGATGAGCTCGTCGAGCTCGGTCTTGATCGCGAGGTAGAGCTGCTTCCACTTCCCGACCACCTCCTCCCGCCGCGCCTCCTCCTCCGCCGCCGCTGCCTCGCCGCCGCCTCCCCTGGCCGGCGCGGCCACCTTCAGCCATCCTGTCTCCTCCCCTCTCTCCCGCCGCTCCGCCTCCCAAGCCTCGGTCTTTGCCGCCGCGGCGCTGCGCGCCTCCCTCAGCTCCTCCTCCAGCGCCGCTACCTTCGCTTGAAGTTGTTCCCGCTCCTCCTCCCGCCGCAGGCCATCCCTCCTCCCGCCGCTGAGTGCACTTCCCATGGGAGACTACTCAAACTATCATTCTCCGTCTGGCTATCTGAGAAGGAAAGGAAGAGGAGATAGAGACGTC
>JBAMIB010000002.1:5722359-5734367 GCA_037177415.1 Kaempferia rotunda
CTCGGAAGGCAATAATAATCTTATGCTGAAGTGGGTGAACCACAAAAGTAAAGAATGATTTGGATTAGAGTAAGATTTAAATGAAAGTCAATAGTTTGATCTTGTTCGCGGATTTTTTTTTATCCTGATATAGTGATATGAATGAAAGTCAATAGTTTAATCATGGATTCAACCTTCGGAGGCCGTCGGAGGTGGAAAGGTGACTGAAATGTCGGTTGCCGAAAGGGAACGGTCTCCGGGCAGCCTCCGCCCGTCCGCCTGAATATCCAAACTACAATCAAGATAGACGGGTGAACTCGTCGATGGACCGTAATAAATTACGGCTGGATTGTAACATCAACCTGCCACAAAATCGATATGGTCAATCCCCTGTGGACCAGGAGATCTCTGCTCGACGAAGACTACCGACAAATAGCATCTCTGATAATAATAATAATTCCTTTTGATTTAGCCATTCGTCCGTAGGTTAATGGACGTGTCTTTGAAAGATATTTTATTGCTTATAATTTATGTGTAAAATTTTTAAAATACAAAGTTATTATAGTAACTTCATATCAAAATAAAATGTTAGGAGGGGAGGCTGATCGCCGCCCCTTCCAAGGCTCTGCTCATGCATGCTAGAGCTCTAGGCACACCGGTACCTTCTGAAGCCATGAAGCGCATCCGATGCCACCACAGTAGAAGTACAAGACTTAGACATTGTTTGGGAGAGCTTTTACTTTTTTTAAAAAGTAATTTTTATAGAGAGTATTCTGAAGTTCATGAGAAGTTAAAACATGAAATGTTTGGAAATAGAAGTCAAAGATGATACAAGGTAAAGTTTCAGTGTTTGATTAATAATTGCTTTCAAACTTATTTTTTAAGTTAAATGACAGTAATATCCTTAATAAATGTTTTAAATATTATATCAAAATTAAATTTTTTATAACATAAATGTTTGAAAAAATATATAAATTAATATAAATATAAAAAATATAAAATTTATATAAATACAAAAATATGTATAATTTTTTTAAAAAAAAATGTAGATCATAATATAAAATATTATTTAAAAAATAAATACTTATAATAAAATATAAATTTTATAAATTCTATTAAAAATTATTAAAAACTCGTATATAAATATAATTTAATATTATACAAAATTTCTAAAAAATTATAAAAATTTAAAGTTGTATCCCATATAATTGAATGAAGAGAGAAATTAGGTTAATAATGTGATGACAATTATGTAAAATAATAAATTTATTAAGGATATAAATATTATTTTTTAATTTAAGATCATAAATAAAAAAATAAAAGCAGAAAAAAACATCATATTCTTATTTCTAACTTTTGAGTAGAAGGTATAAAAGTTGAAGCAGAATCTGACATTTACAAACACTTAAAAATGCTTTTATGTAGCTAGAAGCTAAAAAGCGCTTCTCAAAAGCTCTCCCAAATACAGCCTTAATTGAGTGCTCTAGCTGCTCTTCTTCTTCTTCTTCTTCTTCTTCTTCTATAGTATTAGATCGATACAAATGTTGTCCGAACTCAAAGGCCAACCCAAATTGTGCAAACGAGGGGCAGTGGAAGCGG
Organism: Kaempferia rotunda; assembly: GCA_037177415.1. Lineage (NCBI taxonomy): Eukaryota > Viridiplantae > Streptophyta > Magnoliopsida > Zingiberales > Zingiberaceae > Kaempferia > Kaempferia rotunda. Next base: position 5,723,938 of record JBAMIB010000002.1, read on the forward strand.
CAATAGGTAAAATGACTAAGGTGCAATGTGGATTAGAGAGGGAACAACGAAGACAGGAATGATGAAGAGATAATTATTAGGTTGTAAGGTTGAAAATAAAATTTTATATTGAAAATATAGAAAAAAATATAAATTTATAAAAGAAAGATATCTATATTAGTATGAAGTTTTTTTGGTAGAGTCCTAAAGTAAAACCATAAGAGTTTAGGTTCAAAGTAGAAATATCATACCATTGTGAAGATATTTTAATTTTTTTGGACCCAACAATTGATATCATAGCTCGGATTGCTAGAAGGAAGGATTAACTACCGACTGTGCACAAGAGCTATGGTTCAAGCCATGTTGATGAAATGTTGACCTCAAAGGAAAGGGGTTCCCATGTTCGAATCAAGAGAATCCGACACTGACACCAGACTGAAATACAGTTAGGTCCGCAAGACCTAATAACTAGCACGAAGTCCAGATAGGTTAAAGTGTGGCTTGATATCTGGAAGGAAGTCCAATTGGATCTGTAGGACCTGACAGTTGGTCGAAGTCTAGTTGAGCATGTATCTAGTGGGACTTGACAGTTGGCCGAAATCTAGTTGAGTTTCCAGATATGACAACTAGCAAAAAGTCATGGTAGATCAAAGATCAGACGTCAAGCGAATGGACTTAAGGGGGTAGTCCTTAATTTGAGTGACAATTGTTATGTTACAAGGTTATAAATAAAATTTCATATTGAAAATATACTAAAAAGATTATGAATTTATAAAATAATATATATTCATATAAGGTCTTTTAAAAAGGCTAAAGTGTATAATATCATAGTATAGATGTATTATTTATTATTTATTTAATTGTAAAACCTAACAGAAGAGCAAAAGAGCACTTGAAAAAGACATGGCTTGTAGGACAGTAGGACGGGGCAAGGTGCTTAAGGTTTGAAAAAGACAAGTGTTCGAGTCCTAGATGAACAGGCGTAGTAGTAGATGGACATCTACACTGAGCGACCAGTACGAAGAATCCTCACGGAAAGCGCGCACCGGACACCCACGCAGGTCGCTCTATGTAGATGTGTAAGATAAAAAATACCCTATACATATACTAGATACCAGGAATAATAAGAAAGGCTTGTTTAAGAAAATAATCCTTTTCATTGTTTGACGGGAGGCTTAAGCCAAGCTCCAATCGCTACCAGCTTACAAGAATTTCTTGGAATGATGAGATTGACTACAACACACCACTGAGAAGTCGTTATGGTATGGACAGTTAATTATCGAAAGTATTAAGCAGCAAGATGTTAATGATGTCGTCGTTGCTCGCTTTGAGCACTAGCAATGGTTCCAGGCTCCTCCTCCGGGTTCATGCAGACTCGTAGCGGGATATCATAACTGAAGTTGTGAATCGTGAAATGGTGCTTCGCCGTGCATGAGGCCCCATTTGGTACGTATTTTAAATGCTCGCGCATTCCTTGATGAAGAAGGGCGAGGCACATAGCTGCAATCCTCCTCGTGGTTTGCAATTGAATCATCGATGCAACAAACATAGGTAGAATGAGAATAGGGGATGGATTCCCGAGCGCCCCTCGTCACCGGCTCCACGGCGAGATTAAGGACATGTGATCCAATAGAAGCATATGGAGAAAAGTGATTTTAACAATTCAACTAACTTGAGCTCTATTTCGGCCCAATCAGCTGAATCCATGGTTTAGTTCACTTTGGTCCAAACCGGTAAGTCCCTTTTAAATCTGATTTGAGTTTGTTCCGAGCCCAAACTGAAATCAAACTCCTAGCTAACTGATGCCCCCTCCCCCAATTTTGAATCAAAATCACTAAATCAAACTTTTAAGCTATTTGGTTCGGCAATAAACACTACTTTATTCCCAATAAATCCTAATTAAACCTTCATAACATATATGTAGACTAATTAACAAGTCTTATTTGATTACTAATTCGATTTGCACTTGCTGATCATTTGGAGTTGCTTTGTTTAATACAGAGCATGAATATAAGGATGATAGAAATGCCCTTGCAATTCTACAGGCCAAACTTGAGAAGTAGGATACATGTGGTAGAACTTGAGACGTAGGATGCATGTGGTATCACTACTATGAAGAAAGTGTTTTTATATGAACCTGTCGGGAACCTTAGAAGGTGGAACTGTCGATGATATGATTGAATGTTAGACCAAGTCATCACTATCCGTAAGGAAGAGGGGTGAGCTATCTGCTGGGTTGACTAAATCATCTGAAGACCTCTGATCATTGCTCCCTGCAAGTGGCAATTGGTCATAACACTTCGATGCTCGGGGTGGATCCCAAAAGATGTAGTGTTGGCATTGTAACATCCCTTTAAAAGCGCTAAAACCCTCAAAATGTAAAAAAGATCAAAATGCCCTTGCCACCTCCATAATCTCTTGGGTCATATGGCACATCTGTATCATTATATAATAATCGTGTAATATGCAACAATTTCGTGCGCATTGTCTATAGTGTTAATTATACCCTCGTAATTTTCTTTAAACCCGCTGACATTTATACTACGAAAATCATCTAAAATCTTATGGTGATTTAATTAAGGTCAAAGTTGCATTTTAAACCACCTTTTAGTCATTTATGATTGTATACTTTTAGTCACCTTTGTGTTAGTGAAAGGTGAAGTTGTTATCTCAACGATCTTGTTAGGGTGGTCTAAAAGGGAGTAAATTATTCTTTGCATGAAGAGATCATGCACCGCATTTTGCACCCGCTAAGCTCAGGTATGTTTTCTCTCGCCGTCGCAGCCGCAAAGCCTCCACTTAGATATCAATTTCCATTGAACATCCTATTTCAATGTTTAAATACTGAATACTCACACTGTGTACGGTGTACCAATGATATAGAACACCACCAAAGCCCAACCAGTGTTTCTTGATTCATTCTATTATTTTATTTTTATTTTTGGTTAGTGTCAAATATTAAACTCTTCCAACTGATTAGATTAATTCTAAAGATATATGGCTCGGTTCTATAAAAATTTTACGAGTAATGATACATTTAAAGAAAAAAGTTTAAGGAAAATCTTAAGGAAAGATACATGAAGTGATTAATTTCTTTAAGATTTTCCTTAAATTTTTTTTCTCTCTATAAATTATTTCTCAGTTTTTACTGACTACTACTAAAATAAATAAATAAAAAATACTCATGAAAACTCATCTTCAAAAATAGTAAAGCACGTAGTTCATGCTCACAATTAAAATTAATTATGTGCTTTAAAATTTTTATTTTTATGTTAAAATATTGATTTTACTCTTTTATGTCAACATTAAAATCAGGGCGTTTTGATAATAAAATGAAAACTCGAGAATGCTTTAGTATTAATTAAATTTTAAGGTATTTTGAGGGGGCGAAATGATATTTGTTACCTGATTTAATCATGATTCAGTTCTGCTACGGCGGGAAACTTCTGGATCCCGCGATGAGCTCGAGGCTTCGGTTCGCAGATCCCGACGAGAACCCTAGCCCTAGCGGCGGCAGATGGGAGAAGCGAGCGGTCGATCTGGTCGACGGCAGTGAGGTCGTCTACGTTCCCCGGCTTATTCCTCGCGACCAGGCCTGGGAATGGTTCCGGTATCTCGATCGCGAAATTCCGTGGACGAGACCTTCGATCCGGGTCTTCGGAAGATCTTGCGTCCAGGTTTTTTGATCTCTCAACTTTTGCTTTTTGATGTTACTAATCGCCTCGCCATTCCCTTTTGATAAGTTGATCCTCATCAGACGAGACCTTTGATCCACCACGTTTAAGCGAGATCTCGTGTACCAATTTCCTTCTGAACTCCATCTTTCAGATGAAAAATTGCGACTTTTTTCTTTCTTTCAACAAATAGGTTTTTTTATCCTTGAACTTTTGCTCTCTGATGCTATTAATTGCCTCTTCTTTTTGATGCGTTGGTATACTCCCGTGAACGAGACCTTTGATCCATCTCTTTGGAAGATCTTCCGTCCAGATTTTACCAATTCCCATCTGAAGAAATTTGACTCCTTTGATCATCAAATAGATTGTTAATCTTCAAACTTATATGTGAACTTATAGTTGGGATTAATTTTGATGCTTGCTCTAAGACTGATTCTTGAAATATGATAAACAACCTTTCTCGGGTTAATGCTTTAATCCACTGCAATGATTGTAAAGAAATTCTGTTATGTTTATACAAAATAAAAATCACTTCGATAACCATTAGTTGATTATTAACTGCTAAATTTCAAATATTTTATTTGAATGATGCTTACATAGTGGATACTCTGTATTGGTTGGACTTGTAGTAGTCAGGAAAACATAAATTTGCTTGATACTCTGTAAATTCTTAGAGTTCGTTTGTTTTGTAAAACAGATTTTTTTTTTTTGCAAATTTCTCAGGGTTTGATTTAGGGGAAAATCTTGGACAATAAAAAAAAAGAAAGAAGAAATATTTATGGTCAATGAAAAATGCAGGCATAGACAAGACAGAAGTTGCATACACATGCACACCAAATTCCACTCCTTCCCTTTGTGACTCCTGTTCAATCACCACCCCCAAGCTCGGCTCCTACATCCACCAGGATGCGAAAGAAGTCGAGGTAGAAGACAATAGATGTTATCGATTTAACCATCTACCATCGAACAACAAAAAATAGGTTTCTTATAAGAAATTCTCCTAAAAATTCTCTGAAAAGTACTTTCATTTTGTAAACTATTTCCATAACAAATGGACCCTTAGTTATCTAAAATATTCTAAAGTTGTGCAGTTTGGTGGATGCCAAATTATAATTTTCTTCTATTTGTACTTTAAACAAAGTTTTGTCAAAATTTTAATTCTATATGTTGTAATAATTTTTTTTTCTGTCCCCTGCAGCCTAGAGAGACTTGTTATATTGCAGAGAAGGGGCTTGCACCGATGAGATACAGTGGATACCAGCCAAACTCATATTCTTGGGATGAATACCCTGTTGTCAAAGACATCTTGATGACGGTAAGAGCTATCTGTTAGTTAATCTTTTTTGTCTTGGAAGTTGGAAATTGCTAGTCATGCGAGTCTATTTTTGCGCATTTGCCCTTGGAATCAGTGTTCTGAAAACTGAACTAACCCGATATAGATGTGGTCGGGCTCTCCCAACATTGCTTGCAATTTGCATTGTTACTTATTCTCTTGCTCTGATATCACATCCATAACGTGATAACAGCAATACATCTTAAGAACTGTATGGTGCAGTGCCTGCTTTTAGTATAATATAAGTTTCCGTCCACCATAAAGCTAATGTTTTGGATTAACAACTCGTTTCACATTTTGCTATCTAGGTTTGTGAAGCATTCCCTGGGTCCAAATACAACACTGTGCTTCTGAACATCGATACAAGAATGGCTCAGACTATGTCGCATGGCACTCGGACGAAGATAAATTGTACGGCTCAGCCCCAGAAATAGCATCAGTTTCATTTGGTTGCGAGCGGGAATTTTTGTTGCGAAAGAAACCTACTAAAAGCCAAGGTTCATAAAAAAGGATCAGCCACTTGCATATTTTTCTCAGCATTCACTCACCAACTAAACTCTGCTCTAATGGTGATTGTATTACCAGCTGCTAAAGGTGCACGTCAGTCGGATAGGAAACAACTCAAACACAAACAGCAGTCTTTTGTTCTAAAACATGGATCTTTGCTGCTGATGAAAGGCTACACGCAGCGCGACTGGGTTCATTCAGTGCCCAAACGCCTGAAAGCGGATTCCGTTAGAATCAACCTCACATTCAGGCACATTGTGGCTTAAGCAATGTTTTGGAAATTAGCAGGTGTCTAGCTCATCACTCTCCTAGTCAACCTGATATTTAGGATAAATTTTATTCGACCTCTACCTGTTTCCGTCAGCCATTTGTCCTAAAAGTGTATCTTTGCGGCAGATGAAAGGCTACGTGAAGAGGTTGGCTTCATTCCGTCCCAACCATTCAGTACATGGTTTTCCTATTCAACTGAATTTTTTCCAGTATATATTAATAGATCTAACTGCATCCAAGTTCTTGTTTTTCCAAGATGAGTGGGGCTCGATTAATAATATATTTAGAAATATCTCTCTCCCTATAAATTTTTAATAATTTAAAATCATTAATCTTTAATAGACCTATAAATTTTAAAAAATATTTCAGATGCTTTAATATTAATCATTTCTTATATTGTTTTTGTAACTTTTGATAATATTTTTTTTTCCAGCCTGAACCAGCGAAAGGCCAAACTTGTATAGATAGATCATCAAATATGACCATGTATAGTTCACCATAGCACGATAGCAAGAAGGACAAACTAGTTTATAAACATTAATAGAAATTGATACAAGTCTTGCACAACTGTACCCGAGAGGAAATCAAACACCACAACAGAAGCATGCGATTATATATATTCATGTGCACGCACTGGAGACAAAATTCTGTATTTCTCCATCTGCAACAAACAATAATTATTATTAAAAAGAGGAAAAACTATGAACCTGAGGCTCCATCCAAATGAATTAGAGTGTTAGTGCAAACGGTTCAGATGATTGAAAAGCCATAAAACATGTAGTTAGAAAAGCCATTGGTCCTATCAAATCGTATATGCTTACCAAATAGAAAGGCTAGCAAAAAGGAGCTCCAACTCTTCATCCTGGGAGACACTTCTCTACAAAGAAGTAACACAAGGTGTCAGAAAGAAGGGGGCAAAAAGACATCATGATTTTGGACAGATAAAGAATATAATTTGGTGATCACTATATATCCCTAGTGCTTGATAAGCATCTAGATGTATACTTAAAACCAGTTCAAGTCTAATGCAGCCTTTGGTTCATACAAGCAAGATTCTACTCTCTGAATTATAAATTTCGAACAAACATTCCTATGTTTACTTGTAAAATTAAATTATCTATTATTCTTTACTTATTCCACGACTAAATACTCCTTATCTATTCAATTCTTCAAATAATCCATGCTCTTCTTCTGATCAACTGTCCAAAAATATATATATTACAAACATGAGCCATGTGTGCTTGTCAAGCCGACCGTGCTACATGGGTCAGGCGATCGAGAGCAGGAGCACCAGTCCAATCGAGCAAGTCAAATGAGCTTGGCAAGCCAAAAGGGCCGAACAAGCTAATTGGGTTGAGCAGATAGGCAAATTGGTTAGGTTGGGCGCACCATCTGTGGTCGAATTGGCCAAGTGCATCAGTCAAACCATTAGGCTAAACGAGGAGGGCAAGTTGATGGGTTAGATGTCCAATAGGGTCAATTGGGATAGAAGAATGAACGCCCAACTGCACCAAGCTAGGTGGACAGAGTCATCAAAAGAAGCAACACGAATATATTGAGCTGAGATGGCCAAAGGTCAGATTGGCCCATGTGTGTCACACAATCAAGTTAGGCTGAACAAGTTGAACATCTTGTCAAAAGGCTTAAACCAAAAAAGACAGACCGAGTAAATTGATAGGGTAACAGGCTAATCGAACCAACCAGCAGGTACAGTTGCGTTGGTAGCATTCAAATAGGCAGACAGTTGATCAGTCAAGTCAATTGAGCAAAGCGGGCCAAGCAAGTCAAATGTGTCGACCATATTGAGGGACCTATCTGGTCTAATGAGCATGTTAAACTGAGGATGGAATAAAGAGTAGATGGGTCCGATTGGACAGGCAAGGTAGACAAGTTGTGAAATCTGTTCCTATCTATTCCGTATAATGTTCTTTCAAATCAACATAGGAACATTAATTCCATGTCACCTCTATTTCATGAACAAAACTAAAGCATATTCATATCCTATTTTTTTGTCTATTCCATTTTCAAGGACTAAATATTCTATTCCTTATCTATTCTGATTTGTGAAGCAAACAAACAATAAACATAAAACTTAAGTTGGAATCTAAAACCAATTTAAATTCCCATGATCATAGGTTTCTCATTTTCAAGGAAAAGAAATGCATAACCTGGACGGAGAAAAGATGTACAAGTTTCTTCAACACCCGCATGCGGTGAACTGCATAGCTACTATTTGATGGAAGCCGATTAACTCTGCTAATCTCAGCCTGAACTGCAGCTTTCTTTTCTTCCAATCCTGCTACATTCCTAATGGTAGTCCTGTTGGTGTTTCCTAAGTCATTTTTCCCATGATCAGGATTACTTGAAGTCCTGAGATGTTCCATCAGGCTATCACTCGAGCAATCTACAAATACACAAATGTATTTAAGACATTGCCGATTAAAGAAATAAAAAATGAATAAGATGACAACAAAAAAAAAGTATGAAAATGATATTGTATACAAGATCATAACATCAGGAAGGAAACAGTGAAAAAGAAAGCACTTCCAAATTCCAATATAAAACACTTGTTGGCTTGTTATGAGATCCATGGAAATTCAAATTTGATGCATTATTTAAGAGGATATTTTAGTCACACATTTTTACGTTCTAAAGTTTGTTTATTAAATTGATTAATATTTGGCTGACAAAAAAAGTAAATAAAAAAGGGTTGGTGAACTGAAATAAAGCTTGATAATAAATGCACATTGCGAGCGAAAACAATTTGGAAAATCTATCAAAGCTTTTCCCAATGTCATGTTTAAAAAAAAATGCAAAACAATTTTTTTTTTACTTTTTCATAGATTCTGATCTCACACAAGTCCAATTATATCATCATCTGTTACTGTTATAGTCTTATCAAAAAGAGAAGTGTCGAGGTGGAAAGGTCCTGTGTTTCAGAGGTACTACAGCTAGACAAGAGAAGCAAGGTACTCACTCATGCTTTCAATTAATTCCAACCACAAGGACTTATTTTATCAATGTTGGTATGAGTTCTATACAATAAAAAGATTGATAGTTATTCATGTGAGTTGCATATGTATAAACTTAGCTGAGCTGTAAATGTTCAAAAAAATCCAAAAGCTAAAGGAGAATTGACATTCTTAAATATGGCGAAGATATAATTTATTGAAAATTGATGATATCTTGTTCATGTTCTGATAACTTTTAAGTGTTAAAATTAGTGGAATTGCTGTTTTAATTAGTACGAGTGTACGACAGGCACATAAAGAAATGCCTAGCTGGATGGCGAGTGTTGGCAAAGAAAGAAAAGATGCTATTCTCAATTAAATACAGCCACTAACACTTATGACAATACTTGCTAATCCTCATAATGGAAAGGAAAACAAACAATACTCGTGGGGAAATACCCATGATGGAATGTCACCCAATCCACAATACAACACCTTTCCCCCTCCCAGTTAAACTGAATTATGTACTTTCAAGAAAATCCAAAACTAGCACAAATCAATTATTATGGAAAAAAAAAACCGTTTGATTGTCAGATAACTATCATGAGTTGTAATTCTTTTGCAATTACTAAATGCAAACACTTAGAAAGCAGGCGCTTGGAAATCAAAATCACCCACTGAAGAGAAACAAGGCGTTCAACTCTCTATGAGAACAACTAAATAAATAAATAAATAAAAATGTAAGAATACCTAGAATCAATAGAACCCCAGCCTACCGGTACCATGTGATCTCCTCCTCCACACCAAATCGTGTTGGGATCTAAATGTAAACTCTTCCGTACTATCCTTGTTTAGGAAAAAAAAATGCTAGCATACGAAACCTTTTCAATGGCTCAAAAGAACAACAAATGAAACTCTATCATTACCAAGGCAAAAAAAAAAAAAAAATGCAATAACCGTTCTACTGATAGTGATTCCACCAAGGTTATGGTTCTGTAGCAACACCACAGAATTGAACGGAGATCACTCCCATAGAAACCCTAATCGAAACTAAACAAAAGAAAGAAGAAAAATGGACAAAGAGAAAGCATGAGCCATAAACTCATGAATTTTAATTGCAAAGAGGATCGAAATCTTTACCTGAACTCCGTATCTCTCTGGTTGGCCCGCTCGCCAGTCTCGTTCGCAACACGAGTTTCGAGAAGCACCTAGACGCTAAAACTCGTTTAAATAGCTCGGTCGCGCAAAAACAAAAGGTGAGCCGGGCCAGCCCATGAAGCGTAATTGGGATCAATAGAGGCTCGGCCCAAAAACAAGATTCTGCAGCTTCATCTTCACCTATAAATTTGTTTCGGCATTTTACTTAACCGTGTTAGTATTATCCGTTTCTCCAACTTTCATAATTTTCAGAGCACGTATCACATTCTTATCATACACTCTCAGTTTACGACGTTCAATTAAAATTTGAGGGTTTAAGATCCGAATATGAACCTAAAAAAATTTGAAATCATTTCAAACTAAAAATAATATACTCATATAAGCATCCTAAATGTATATATGCCCTCATATTTGAATTTAACTGCATAAATTGAGAAGAGTAAAATTTTAAACTTATAAGGATTTAAAAAATTTGATCACAAACTCATTCTCATGGTTCATTATAAAGTTTATTATAAGCTCATTGTAACCCTAAACTCTAAGACGCTCTTGGTCCGA
>JBAMIB010000002.1:5750799-5771423 GCA_037177415.1 Kaempferia rotunda
GATCGGGTGTGGTTCGCCTCAAGAACTCGGGGAGTAGGAGTAAGTGATCTCTGAACCCTAGTGAACACTTCGCTGGTGTCTTCTTGTGATTTGCCCTCTTGTCTTTGCTTTGTGTTCTTGTTTGTTTGTATATTCCTCTACGCTAACGTTAAGGAACAAGAACACGACGATACGCGCACAATACGATTTCCAACAACTTTGTGTCCACCTCTTGCATATGTGGCACCCCTAAAGATGCCACTGTCGTTTGGGTAAAAGCTTGCCGAACAGAAGTTTCAATCACCTGGAACTTTTTCAGAATTTTAGAACCAAACCGAGAGGTCCCCTTTAGCAAATTAGCTCCAGTTGCCATTGCCCCTTTTGACACAACCAACACCTCAATAGATTGCAGTTGTGGTGCTGATCGGCAGGCTCTGAAACCAATTTGGTAGCATGATGTCCATCAGATTTCCCACTTCCTTGGTTCCCATCTTCCAGCTTTCCCCTGCCCTTATGATCACCAATAGGGAGTTGTTGTTTATTACTAACCCAATCAATATCATCTGTATTCTTAATCAAACCATCTCTGGCTTGCTCAACAAGATCCACCGTATCACTATGTTCCACCTCCTCTAGGACATTTAAAGGTTGGAAGCTATTCCAAAGCACATATCTCTTCGGAAGGGCCAACAATAGTTATCTTCTCTTTCCAGTTGTGTTCCTCCTATTTAATCTCTCCCTCAAATCCTCACCACTAGGATTGGTATCCAATGTACATACCTCCATGTGGGTTTCAGTTTATTTCCGTTAGCATAGTACTTTTTAACAGAATACCCAAATAAAGATACGCACATAAAAATTAGAGTGTCTCTCAAACACAACTTTCTGCAGTCTTTTTTTCAACCCTAATGCCTATCCAGAAATCCTCCACCTTGGTTTTAGCAAATCAAATTTCAACACAAACACGAGCAACAGAAGGTCTCGATCCATCGGCTTCGTCAATCTTTATAGGTTTCCCAATAATACATTAAAATGGATATATAAAATATTTAGATCAAATATAGTATATAAAAATATATATTATTACTAGTTCGTTTGACTGGATGAGCAATTGACCAAGTAATAATTAGACTCTAGCTCAGCTCGATTTCTAATCAAGCTGACTTGAGCTCGATCAATTTCAAACTTGAGTTAAATTTTGATCGAGTCGCTCACGAGCAATTCTTGAATGATTTAGCTCACCCTATAACACATTAAGAGATTCCATCATTGATAAAATAAATTCTTGACTACTGCTTGTACTTTTGTGTGCAGACAAACTATAACATTAGTATTTCTAACTGCGGAGCCATGCTAACACTATAAATAATTTTGAAGAAATTTGAATAATTATAACTTAGTAAAAAAAATTAGAGTAAATGTTTTAATCAAGTAATTTTTACCTCTGTTAAAATATTACTAAAATAAACATAATTTTTGGATGAAAAATACTACGAGTTGTTATTTTATTTTTATTTTAAAAAATATATTCTTTTTTTAAAAGTCAACAGAGAGCTCTTTTGTCCAATATTATATCTATATATATTATTTAATATTTTAAATCTGATGCGCAAGCTTTGAATTTGTCAAATTACACTGCACGAACAAAAAATATTAGATCCCTACCAACAATGTTGTTATTGAATTATAAATTTTAATTTTGTGCAGAAAAAGTATTTTTTTTTTTTCAAATTTATTTAAATATCTGCAAGTTTTAATAAGATATAAATTTATTAAATAGCTAAATACTCTTATTCAGTAAGTAAAATATATTGGAAAGTAATTAACTTTAGTTATGATAAAATAATACTGTGACGATAATTAAACCAATATAAAAATATTATGCAATAAATAATTACAAATTTCTGGACTATGGCAATTAAATTATTATTTTGCCACTAATGTCTAATTAATTAGCATTTCATGTTGTAACTTAACTCCTATTTTAAAAAAAAATAAAACTAAGAAAGGTTTATGCAAATGTGATTGTAATTAATTAATGTTTGAGTTTTATTCCACTGAAATACTTATTCAAATTTTAAAGTTAATTTATTATTGTAGTAATCCTAGCAAAATATGATTACGCCTATCTCAAATATGCTTCGTAATCCATCTATAGATTATGTGAATGAAAATAAATCACAGGGTCAGTTTAGAGCTAGCCACCAAATGGCTAAAGGTTGAGAAAGATTTTTTTGATAAATTATTATTATTATTAAAAGAGTATTTCATATTAGAAATTATCAAAAAGGATTTTATTTTATATTAAAAAATACTTTTATTTTAATATCGTATATCAATTCTAACTAAAATTATTGAACTAAATATTTAACGATTGACTCAAACGCTTATTCAATATTTTAAAAGTAAAATAGATCTCTTATTTTTATTATTATTTAAAAAATAATTTATTTTATATTTAAAATACTTTTATTTTAATATCGTGCACCGTTTTAATTAAAAATATTATAATAAGAAATAATTTTGGTTAAAAGGAATGATAGAATGGAATCATTCATAATGGGCCTCGGGTATTCTAAAGCCCAAAGGGAAAGCCCAAGTCCATGGCGAACAAGAGGCAAAACCCTAAACCCAGACACCTCCCGCGCCATGGAAGAAAAGGAGCGGCCTCTCCCCCTCTCTGCTCGTCGTCTCCCGGCTGCTAGAGCCGAAGGATGCTCATCCTCTCCCGCGGCTTCCCTTATCGCCGACACCACCACTTTCCCCTTCCTGCTCTCCTCTGCGCCTCCCGGAGCCTCCCGTTTTCTGCCGCCGACGGCAAACCTCTCGACGCCCCCGACATCGCCGCCGTATCCAGGATCGTGGCCGAGGGTAAGTGGGACGACCCACGCCTCGCTGGCATCTTCTCCTCCACCTCGGCCCCACTCAGCGTCTGCGGAGTTCTGCGGGAGCTGCGAGAGGACCCAAGGTCGGCCTTTCGCTTCTATCTTTGGGCAGGGAAGCAGAGTGGCTTCCAGCATACAGTGGAATCCCGGTGCGTTGCTTCCCATATACTCTTCAGGTGTCGGTGGTACTCCGAGGCGCAACAAGTCCTCAAAGATCTCGCCTTGTTGACCCGGACGTTGCCTGCGTCGGAGAGTATCGTTGATGTGCTACGGGCGACTGCGAGATTCGTTGGGAAACCTGGGTATGGTGTATTTGACGCATTCTTTGGAGTTCTCACTGACCTGGGCATGCTCGAGGAGGCCAATGATTGCTTCATTAGGATGAGAAGTTTTAGGATTCTGCCAAAGTTGCGATCCTGCAATCACTTGCTTGAGCGACTTGTGAGAGCAGGCAAAAAGGAACTGTCGACGAAGTTTTTTGATGATGTAGACAGGTCAAATATGGCTCCTTCAGTGTTCACTTTCAATATTATGATCAACTACTTGTGCAAGGAGGGGGACTTGAATAAAGCAATGGCGTTATTTCAGAGAATGAAAGAGGTAGGTTGTTTGCCGGACGTGGTCACATACAACTCGCTCATCGACGGCCATGGTAAGTGGGGGGAACTGGAAGAAGCTGAACAACTTGTTCGTGAAATGAGAGAATCTGGCTGTGAGCCTGACTTGATAACGTATAATGCTCTCATTAACTGTTTTTGTAAGTTTGGTAAGCTACTGAAAGCTTTTGAGTTTCTTAGTGAGATGAGGAAGAAAGGTATTATGCCCAATGTGGTCACATTCAGCACTTTTATTGATGCTTTCTGCAAGGAGGGTATGATGCAAGAAGCACACAAATTTTTTATTGATATGAGAGTGAGAGGAATACAACCCAATGAATTCACTTACACTTCTCTAATTGATGGGAACTGCAAGGCTGGGAATCTCAAGGAAGCCCGTATGTTGGTTGAGGAGATGGCGAGTGAAGCAGTGGAGTTAAATATTGTAACATACACAGCTCTAGTGGATGGACTGTGTAAAGAGGGGAAGGTTGTTGAAGCAGAAGAGGTTTTCCGAGCTATGGTTGGAATAGGTGTTGTTCCCAATGAACTTATGTACACTGCTCTTGTTCATGGGCATTTCAAGAATAAGAACAGGGAGAGAGCAATGGATTTGCTGACTGAGATGAAAGAAAGAGAGATCAAACCTGATATCTCACTGTATGGTACCATTATTTGGGGTCTTTGTGATGATGGGAAAATTGAGGAAGCTAAGCTTTTGCTTAACAGCATGGATGATTCTGGCTTAAAGCCAAATCATGTTATTTACACAACTATAATGAATGCTTGTTTCAGGTCAAGTAAGGCCTCAGAGGCCCTTGACGTGCTTCACAAAATGTATTATTCTGGTATACTACCCAGCATAGTAACATATTGCACATTAATTGATGGTTTATGCAAACAAGGATCAGTTACTGAAGCAAGGTACCATTTTGAAAGAATGAAACTGTCAGGCTTGCAACCCAATATTTTGGCTTACACTGCACTTATCGATGGCCTTTGCAAAAATGGTTTCTTAGAAGATGCTGCTCGACTCTTTGAAGAAATGGTGGCGAATGGCATATCTCCAGACAAGATCACTTACACATCTCTAATGGATGGATATTTTAAAAAGGGAAATTATCAAGAAGCCTTCATTGTCAAAAACAAAATGCTAGATAGTGGTCTTGAGCTTGACCTTCATGCTTATACGTCTCTTATATGGGGGTATTGTGACAATGGTCAAATGGAGGAAGCAAGAAGCACACTAACGGAGATGATAAATAATAATATTCTTCCTGATGAAGCGGTTTATAATTGTCTTATAAACAAGTACCATAAGTTGGGAAACATGAATGAGGTTGAGGATCTGCAAAATGATATGAGGAGAAAGGGTATCACTCCTAGCAGAAGAGGTGGTGCTATCTCTAATGACAAAGGGTGATAGTTGTGCTTGGGTTATCACAACTGTCATTAACATCTTGATGATCTGTGTTCATGATAGTTTTTTCCTTCACAGAGTCTAATCTTCAGAGCTGCCACAGTTTGTTTGGCGGTTGCAGTTTAATGAATGTAGTTGGATAAGATTGCGGTCTACAACCCTTTACTGGGGTCATGGAATTACAAATGACTGGTGGCACTGGCTTCCACAATGTAAGGTAATGGTCATAAATGTCTATAATCCTCTCTCTCCCTCACATTGCCTGACATGCATTTCTCATCCTGTTACCCCTACAATTCTTCAGTCCACTAAATAAAACTTGATATTCAATCAAATTATTTCTGTAAAATTACACATTTCTCTTGTGCATGCTTGAAATTTTGATGCAATTCTAGCTTTAAATGCAGAATTTTGGAAGTTTCTTAGATTCTGCACGTTTCTATGGAAAACAAATTGTTTTAGTTGCTGGTACAATTTCCTTTTTGTTGTATATTCACATCCAATCAAATGGTCCACTTATCAACAAACATCGTCAAATTTTAGAGAAAAGTAACTTGTCTGCCCTGCAAATTTTTTGCATTGTTTAAGTTGTTACCTTTCACCCAACTTGTGTCTTGTCAGGTTAAATGCAAATGGTTTCTCTCGTGTCTTCCATCCTGAAATATAGAGACTGGAGTCTCGCATATGTTGCTTCAAGTTTTTTTACAGGTGAGTGCTCGTGGTATTCTGGTTGACTATCATAGAGACACCTGTATGCATTTCTGTTCAACATTTGTTTGCTGTTGATAAGTTTATCATTTCTTGTATTACTAGTCATAATTATTAGCATTGCAGAGGCAATATTCGGCACATTTCTTTTTGTTTGCTGTTCAACCGATGCTACTTTCATTCATAATTATTAGTCTACGACCTCTTGCTATTCTTGTTGTGCTTGATAAGCTTATAAGTTTTCATGTTGCTCTTTCAATTGTAAAATTAAATCTGAGTATCCAGAAGATAAAAATACTTATGTTTTTGGTTGTGCCAGTCCCACAGGTTAAGGTAGTCGTGATCTTTGGCAATAAGGATACCCTTGTCTCCATATAATGTAAAGCATGGCTCAATTAGGTGAGAGTTCCTTGTAGAACACATTCATGGGTAACACTGCAATAATTCATTCACCACAAATATAGCTCCCAATCAATGCTTTGAAAATTGAACTGCAGATGGAACTGGTTAGTTGGTTCAGGTACATTCAGTTGATTAAGAGAAAAATAATGTATACTATTGTGCTTATAATATATTTTTATGAGGTTAATAAAGATATTGATAAACAATGATAAAATTGACTATGGTAAAATATTTGACTGGCAAGAAAACAATTTATACTTTTTAATATATATAATATTTCATATGAATTTAATAAATATGTGTAAATTAATGAGGAATTATTTAAAATATATAAAATTTATATATTGTTAAACCTAATCAACTATATATATATATAGAGAGAGAGAGAGAGAGAGTTTTGTT
This sequence comes from Kaempferia rotunda, assembly GCA_037177415.1. Taxonomy (NCBI): domain Eukaryota; kingdom Viridiplantae; phylum Streptophyta; class Magnoliopsida; order Zingiberales; family Zingiberaceae; genus Kaempferia; species Kaempferia rotunda. The sequence goes on from JBAMIB010000002.1 coordinate 5,757,192, forward strand.
ACTTTGCACATCTATCCGTGAGCATCTAGTGTTATTTTTTATTCCACTTTTTTAGCCTAAATACTAAACTCTAAACCCTAAATCATTAAAAAAAACAATTAAAATTAATACTAGGTGTCATGGGTTGCTCATCGATACGTGTGCAGGTAACATTTCATTATATATATATATATATATATATATATATATGAAAATGTGAAGTTCTAATAGAACTGTAGAAGCCTAACCATGAAGCTTGAAACTCATTTCTGTTTGAATATATCAACTCCAGATTGTTTTTTTTTTTCATTTTACCCATTCTCGTACCAATCAATCTTGGAGTCAAGAGTCACCAAATCTGTTGTTGGCCCCCTGTTTAACCGGGTGAACCGACTAGTTCAAACACTGGTCCCCTCCTAATTTGAACTCACTTTGATTAGATAAAGCTTTTTGAGAATTTTTCATGTACTAAATCATTCAGCTTTTCCTGTCAGGATCTGCAAACTCAGATATAAAGCAATGGATCATGCATTATTTCAGTGGTGTGATTAAAATCAGATTTGAACAATAGTCAAATCTTATCGGGATCTAATGTTATGAATCACATATTTCGGCATTCTGCTTATGGGAAGAGATTGCTAAAGTATGCCTGCATAATCAGGCAAAAAGTTAGAACTCAGACTGAATGACAATGGTATGTTTTTAGTGCACTCAATAACTCTCCTCTCATTAGCATTATCCTGGACATGGTCTAGAAGTTGTTGCGATATATGGTACCGTTTGGGTGCAATCAACATTTACTCAAATTTGATTCATTCACGACTGCAGCACAATTGTAAATGATTTCAGTGTTGAGCAAGAACACCTGTTTGAACTTCAACATTTGTGTTTTCTGGTGCGGTTGTCATGATATACATATCACATTATTAGGCACAAATGATACATTTCTCCATTTGATTCATTCATTACGGAAACACAATGGTGACAATTTTAGTGCCCTCGACGAGTATATCCTCTCATAGTATATCCGGGAAGCAGGACACCTGTTTGTATTTCTTTGCTAGAGTTTTTCCAGGCAGCCATACTCTAGAAGTTGTCATGGTATACATATGGTTTCGTTTTGAAGCAATGAAATTTACTCAAGTTTGATTCATCCTGATAGAACAGTAGATGATTTCAGTGCATTTGCTGACTTCCTCCTCTCTTAATTAACCAAGAACCTGTTCCAACTTTGTTATTAGTATTTACCGAGACATGCTTCAGCCGTCGTGATATATTATACAGTATTCTTTTAAAATTTGCTTGCATTTGGTTCATTCATGGCAGAGACAAAGGTGAATGATTTTAGTGGACTGGATTACTTCCATAATCAACCCAAAACTTGTTCAGCCTTTGACATTATCATTTTTTCAGAATATGCTATATTTGGAAGCAATGAATGTTCACTAAAATTTGATTCATTCATGTTGTATTTTTCTTGAATGCATAATGAGGTCTTCTCTAGTTGATGTAAAAAGGTTCTATGGCTGATCAAATTCTTAAGTTCTCGTCAACAGTGGCCTGGAGTAACAATAAGTAAGCTAGATGTGTTCTTCCCTACTAAATGTCACAGGTTGAATCCTCGAATATATTCAGCTTTGTTTCTCTCTCTTATCTACTGGGATGTTCTTCTCTACTGTGAACCATGTTCTCTTTATATTACCCAAAAGATGTGAGTTGTGCTGCTAAATTTTTGTATTGATTCATTCAATGACAAGTGCATTTTGCCCTTTCAGATAAAATAATTTACATGTGTAGAAAAAATGTTTTTTTTCCTTTTTATGGCTCTGTAAAGTGACTAATATCTTAAATACTTTTCAGCAAGAGATGACTTTAAGTTTGTGATAAACATTTATGCTATGATTTGCCTCTATATGACATTCAAAGATTGTGTGATGTAGTGACCGTTAGCTCGAAAACATTACCAAAAAATATTAGTCTGTTGTTTACTCATTCAGCTTGCAGATCTGATTTTTTTAAAACACTAATATAAATTATATAGAGATCTCTTTATAAAACTCTCAACGACATAGTAGCAATGGATTATGATGCTTTACCATGCTCAAAGTTAAGTCTTACTGATTGCCGCAAGCTAGCATCTCCGACTGGTAGCTGACATTGATCGATCAATCACTGATGGCTATTGGCAGCTTAAAGGACTGCATGCCACTTTCGCCTCTCTATTCGTTACCTCAAACACCTTCCCTTGCCGCGGCCCTTGAAGTGTCATTGCCGACCATCACTATCTCAATGACTTTCATTGCTACAGGGCAGCATCTGCAATAGGTTAACCCTGGAATTCATAATGTGCGTTTGGTCGATTGGGATGAAAGACAGAACAAGTTTAGGTGATCTTTCGATTACAAATTGACGAACTTACATGAAAGGAACTGCAGTTTAACATGCACTGAAAATGTTATTTGTGATAGCGAATTTCACGTCCGCTGATGATGAGAGTAACCTTATCTGTTTGAGGAAATACATTTAAGAAAAGAAGAATGAATAGTAGGAGCATAAATCAACACCATGGTTCATAGCCATGGCGTCGAACAATTGGGTATTAGCAATCTGTTTTTGAAGTATCATCTACGTGCATAGCATCCAATCATCTAATGAGAAATGCAACATGGACAGAATGTGATGGCGAAACTTACAAATCGACCACCTTGAATCAGTGATTTGAAGAAATTTCTAAGGCAAAAGGTCAGATGACACTCACATGGGATTCATAGTCTGGACTAATCAAGTTCATGGCTAAGTTCCTCATCAGAAGCAACACCTGCACAAGTATTTTAGACAGCATCACTTCTCTGTAGGTAAAACGAAAAGCAGAAGCATAAAAGACATGTAGGTGACACAGTGAGATAAGAATCTCATGCGATAGTATTTTCGATAAGCATATTATTGATGAATGTGGAACAAGAATATTCCAGAAACAAAGAAATATGTGCATATGATACAGTAGAAAACTAAGTTTGGAAACAGTACACACGATTAAGTATATAGCATTGGCCTTGGCCAAGCTTAGGTACTTGGCAACAAAAGTGCTGTTCCAGGAATTAATGAGGTGGGCATGTCAGCACAGGATTGAAATGTATATTCAGGATAGGGTTATGAGAGTTATGAGGTCTGCACCTCGGCAATGATAGTTGTTTACATCCTCAGTGCATATCCAACTCTGACTAATAAAATGAATAAAATAGATTGAAATGCCATGGATATGTTCAAAAGTGATGTGAATTCTATACTTAGAAGAGTTAAAATGATTAGAGTTGAAGGTGTACCAATCCAAAATAGCTGGATAAACACTATAAATTTCACAAGATTTCATCCACAATACTAGATGGAAGATACCAGAAAAACATTACAGGAATGAAAGAAGAAAATGTGTTTTTTTTTTCTTCCTAAACCCTATAAGAACTGAAGAAGATGAAAAAGGTAATTACACAAAGTGGCATAAAACGGCTAGTTTGTCACAAGAAGGCGAGAACCAAATTGAAAACAGTTAAGCAGTAACTCCATTATAATAACATTATGTTGGTGCATTTCAAGATTAAAGATAAGAATAACTTCCTTGCTAGAAAATTTAAGCATAAGGAATTCTGCAAGATAAGCAACATTTGTAAAAGGGTCTGGTTATGGAAGATAACATACTGTTTCAACATCAATTGGATCCATTTCCTTTAGTTTTTCCAAATGACCAGTACTGTCAGGCTCAAAGACACTTCCGAGAAAGCTGTATACTTTAGCAAAATCTGGCATAACCGTATGAAATACGAAGTCAAAGACAAGAATGTAATCAAACAGAAGAGCAAGGTCACCCTGAATCTATACAAGAAGTAACAAGAAAATAGCAGAATCATAACATTTCATTCATAGAAGATTTGGAACGCACATTAACAAAGTTCCTCGATCTATTTACAAATCAGTAAATAAATATCATTTTTCAGTATTTTTGATAAAATGTTTACCTTAACTTATATATATGTATACCCTATCGGCCTACATTAAACTAAGTTTGAATAAGAGATGCTATTAGTAGAGTCGAAATTTCAAAGATGGGGTATATGCACTACCTGGAATACCAGCAAATACAATAACAGTTGTACAAAATATTTTGCCCTTATATTAATATTGATTTGTTCTTGCAACCAAACTTAGTGAGCCAGAGTGGATGTTGTCTCTTCCTCATCAATTGGACAAACAAGATAACAAAGACACTTTATGTAATAGAAATAAGGGCTCACCACGAGGAGCCATGGTAAGCTTTTCTCGATCATCCATTTCGGAAGTTGGCCAGGTTGCAAGGCAGATTGTGCTAGTAGAACAATTATTTGTCGTTGACACTCCAGCAGGCCTTGTATCATCTGCAATTAATGCTAACATCTAAATCAGTGGAAAAGAATGACAACAATCAAACTACTAAAGGTAGAATGGCAAACCTGCTGTTTGGTGAGTGGCAGTAACTGGCTGGAGACAACTGTGACCTTTGGAATGTATTTGCAATTTCGAGGTAGAGTTTCCAGGTGTAGAAGAAAAGTCTACTGCGAGTGCATTACCTGGTTCAAGTAAACAGGAAACCTGGACAGAGGCAGTGCCTTGAGGAAAACAAATATTAGTTAGAATACTACATGAAATCTGAGAATTCATATGAACATGTCTAACCATTTTTAGGGGCTTTCTGAGGATATGGATGAGCTGCTTTCCGCTTGGGTCGAGGTGGAGGTACATGTTCACTGGTACCATTCTTCTGGACCTTGAGGAAGTACTTCTGTGCATGGCTCCTTATCTGCAATGACATCCTTTAAAGTGTCGAATTTCATGACACACATCTTAAATTTTTCTTAATTTGACATCCCAGTTCTTCCACACCCAGTAATGCAAGTGTGTAGTTGTTTAGGAAGCCCTTTAAATAAAAAAGGTTGCAAGATAATTTGTAGAATGAAATTCACAATTTACTGCATAAGTCATCCCCTATTTTGTCTATTGTCTTGGTATTTTTGCATGAACTCCTTTAGTGCTACAAGTCTTTAACTCACCTGGATAGCTGTCTTTGAGCCAACAAACGCTTCTATCTTTTTCCAGTCCCGATCGAAACTGCAAGATCAGGAAGATAAATGCCATTATTGTCGTAAAGCTTTTGCATATACTTCAAAACTTAAGGAAAAAAACAGTTATTATCATCGTACCAAATGGCACTTATACACATTGGAGATGCTATGAAATGCAAAATGCCCAATAAAGTACAACACTCTGCGGATGAGAGAGGACATGGCACATGAGATTATCCACACTGCTACAGAAGGGAAGAATTGATATATAATTTGTTTGTATGAGAGGGAACCGTGTGGTGTGGTTTATAGGCATCCAAGCAACCATTGTTCTTACATTTTAATTGAACAATCATGCTGTCTAAAGTCTAAACAATTGTTGAGATCCATTGAAATGAAAAGATTGGATTTGATTACATCAAATTGAACATCCACATAAAATTTCGATCGAGTATAAAAAGAAAGTGGAAACGGAGTAAAGAGTAGTAGTCAAACTCTGGGAGAGATTTAAGAGAAATGACATAAAACTCCTCTCTTTTGGAGTTTCTTGCACAGGAAATGGCCATTATTTGCCTAATTCTGCAAATCGCCCTGAAAGCGACTAAAAGAATTCTCCCGCGAAACTTAGAGAATGAGACAGTGCTCAACTAAAGGTGCCGATTTCAGAAAGAGGTAGGGCATTCATGGGCACCAGATGCGCTTCGAAGGAATACAAATCGAGCAGCGGATTTGGCCCCAATACTGGAAAAATCATACATACCTTCCCGATCCAAAATCGAAGAAAAGGAAAACCGAACAGCAGATCCATATGAAAGGAGGGATTCTTTTTCCTTACAGATGGAGGGCTTCGAGGAACTTGTCGTGCTCCTGCTCGGTCCAGCTCTCGCGGGACTTGGTGATGGTGTAAGGCTTGCGGATCTTCTTGCTGGGGTCGTCGGTGGAGGCTCGGGGGAGTGACATGAGTGGAGGGGGCCGGTGGGGAAGAAGACGACTGACGAGGGGCGCATCCGCCGTTGCTCCTCTGCTGGCACCGCTGCCGCCTCCATCATCGGGTGCGCCGGGTTGAGCAGACACCATAAGACGGACCGGTGATGGGGCAAAGAAGAAGAGCGCGAACTGAGTGATGGCGGTGACCGGTGGCGGGGCGACGGAGTCCTCTTCTGATATGTATGTATGTGTCCGGTCACTGTTTCTATTGGTTGGCTCGCGTCCGAGTGCAGGAGAAATGGTTGGCGGAGGAGATGGACACGTGGCGAAAGAAGCGGGGGGTGGTGGAGGGATGCAGACTGCAGCCGGACACGGACGCATAGATTTTTTTTTTTTTTTTTGTCAAAATGCATTTTTAAATCTGGAGCACATTGCTTTGTAATATAAAACTATACAAAAAAAATATATTATAAATTTCTGTAGAAAAGATATCTATTTTTCTATAATCGTGGAATAATTTGTTCATTTTGGGTTATTGGGTAGTTGCCAATATTAAATTTGAAGTTGAAATGAAAAGAAAAAAAAAATGTGACGACGGATAGATCCTTCCAACAACTTAAATTGGAATGGAAAACTCCATGCTCCCGGGCTATAGTACAAATGTAAAAATATTTAATTATCTTTTAAATATCTACAGTTCAATCTCCAACTATAATATATTTTTAAAAAATTTTCCTCCGAATAAGACTCATAACTAAGGAATGCTAGGATGTACCCACCCTCCAAGAGTACTTCCCAATTTATCTTGATGGTTAATTAAAAACTTCCGTAGAATCAAAACAACCACATCAGAGATAAGACTAACTAAGTTATTTATTTATTTATTTTTTAAAAAATGGACAACTCCATATGCCTAATGGAACTAAAAACCTTCAATTTAAATCTTCACATATGATGAGAGTATCTGGTTAGATCAGGTCGCATATAGTCAATCAGTCCTTACTAGTTTAAAATAGCAAGTAAACATGGAATACTTCCAATCATGCTTAAGATTGCTCTTCTATTCTGTTGTCAATGGATCAAATTTCAATGTCCAATTGGCACTTCAACCTCTTAAAATTATATGATCAAAATCTTTTAAATCCAAATCTAGCTTGAAAACAAGACCCCACCAATTTAACCTGAAAGAGGTCGAAGAGTGACAGTCCGGCCATGAAGCACAGATCAGGCACATAGCTTCACAATCTCGGGCAGTCCAAAACCTGTTTAACCTATTTAATAGTTAGAAAGCACAGAGAACCGACCGAACAATAGACAGACGAGAATGGCATGAGGTAATCAGAAACAATAAACAAACAACCGAAAAATATTAAAGTGATTGAGCAGTAATCTCTGACAAAAGTTCAGGCACAGCACGTCTACATGTTACATGAGTGAGCAGCTTCTGAAGCTCCAGGTTTTAGCGGACACTGAATGGAAACTAATTAAGAATAGAGAAACCCCTGGCTCACCTATACACATGGAAGTCTCTCTGTTTCTCCATGCTCGTCTGCATTCACCCCGAGGCCTTGGGCTGAAGATATTTGAGATATCGTCGATATGGCCCAAAGCATGAAAATAGAAAAACAACACAAACCAAGGTAACACCACCACCACCACCAAACTAATCGGAAGGATCTGGAGAGTCATCTGTACCGGAAGCTCATGTCAAATTCCGGACCATACATACTGGGAATGTGACCAGCAGCTGTAGGGTGGGCATGCTTTTCGTTGGCTCTCATCTCCATCTCCAATAGTCTTTGAAATGCATCTGGATGACTGCTGCTGCTGCTACCAACAAACGCTCCTGCATTTGGATAAAAAAATTTAGAATCATTATGGAATCTGAAATCAACAATAATACAAGAATGTAAATTTTAGCTATAGAGGATTACAGCATTGCCAGACTGCTTAGATATAAGCAACAAACAGAAGGCTTTGAGCAGTAACAAGCTCTAAATGATATAAAGGTTATAGGGTAAAATTATATGCGAGATTTTGGGTGTCTTCACCACAAGACAAATTTTAAATATAATAAACTCTTTGTCATGCACAAAAAATATCTGAAAGAAATTATGTATATTATGAAAGTTAATTTGCCTGAATTTTCTAAACTTCATCAAAATGCCGATTCAAGTTATGAAGTGGGATCGTGGAGTTGATATTGATAACCAGAACACGAATGATGTAACTCATAAATTTCAAGTAGCAAATAAATTGAGGAATCTGTAAATCCAGTGAAACAAGAATGAGAGTGGAATAATTTACCTGGCATTCCCATTCCGAAGCTACCATAGTTAGACCGCTGAGGCTGTAATGCAATGTTATGCATATTATTTGTCTCTGGCACAAACCCTTGCATGTGATTTATGTGATGAGGTAATTGCATAACTCTTGGAAAACCTGGATGGGGCAATTGCTGTGGGAAGTTTCCCGGAGTTGACAACTGCTGTAACATCAAGTGATAGGAAGAAGGATCCATGTGAGGAGCATTAGCATGGTAAGCATTATGAGGAACAAGATTTTCAAGAAAATTTTGAGGGTCATGAAAATTTTGTTCAGGGCTAATATGCTTCATTTGTTGATTCCCATTAGTCAGATGATCCAACAATGGGTGCAGAGGGATTGCATTGTTGACAGAATGAAATGATGCCCTTCCCTGTGAAGGATGATGAAAAGCACCCGTATTTACCAGGTCATGGGGGCTCTGAAAAGAACCAGGGTATTGAATGTCTTCTGCACTTCTTGGAATGACATTAAGCACATTATTATTAAGACGCTCGGCGTTCATTTTGGAAAACAGCTCCTCTTTACCTGCATTAGCATAGGGTATAGGGTCTGAGATTGCAGATTCCAGAGCATCATTATCAATGATCAAACTCTGCTCATCTGGCAAGTGAAAGTCAAGTATTTTGTCTCCAGAACCAACAGTGCCCAGAGGCACTGTGTCACTGTGCTGACCAGGCTTGCTTGGTTGATAGTCACTGGAACTAGAAGAAAAGAAACTAGCATCAGGGTTTGGAAAAGGTAATCTGGCCGATGAAGGAAAGGCATTAGTGTTGGTTCCACCATCTGGCACTCTCTGTGTAGAAACAGGAGCTTGAGCCGATTGAAGCTCATTCATAAATGCAGCCCCAAATAATGCTTCGAGTGTCAAGGTCTTTTCTGCACTGGACATTGTCTCAGTGGAGCTCTTCTCAGGAATTGGAAAATTCAAAGAACTTTTTTTATCAGTTAAAGATGATTGATGAAAGAACTCAACATCCAGACCAGTTCCAGTTGTCATCTCCTCATTTTTTGTTCCTTTCTGTAACAAAGAAAGAAGATGTTGTGATGCATGCTTGTTGATATCAGATTTCTTGAGTTCCATTTTTTTGTCTGTTCTTGTCTCAGGTCCCTGTACCATCGTATGCTGGAGACTTGGCACCCCTTTGATGTCAGCCAAGATTGACTGCTCAAGGTCCTCACATGTAAGAACAGTAGGACTTGAATCTAACTTATCAACTTGGTGATAATGTTCGGAGATCCCAATTGCCAAAGTTGGTGTAGGAGACACATCAAATTTCTGTGTAGTAGTACTAATATCAGTACTGTCCAATTCCTCATGTTCAGATACTTTATCATGAGAAACTAGAGATTCAGATGAGCCAACTTTATCATTATTCACAATCAACGAAAGGAGATTCTTTGATGAGAAATCATCTGTAGGTTTATTTTCTGTGTGCGCATAAAAAATCTATTAGTTTATCCCTCAAGTAAAGCAAAAAAGTTCTACAAGTAATAGTTTCCAGGTTTACCTTCTTCAAGAAACCAACTAGCAAACTTAGAAGATACAGAAACTGAAGAAGTCCATGATTCTTCGTCCTTTTTAAGTCCCAGAGTCTGAGAAAAAGAACAGAAATTGTGTAACTGATGTATCATTGTCTTACAAGTTTTAAACAAGAATCTTATTTCCATAATGGACAACCAACCAAACTTAACAAAATAGAAAATCCTATGTTCACAATCTTTCAGTGGGAGTGACGAAACTGCATGCCCTCAATTAAATCGATCCAATGCTGGACTTAGTCTAGTTCAGTCGCCCCTGCTAAGCTCCTATGAGAGTGCTAAGAATGCAAAACTATAGTTTCAGTGTCTTCCATATGGTTTAATCTGCTGAGAGAACTAATCACAAATAAAACTAAAAGATGGGCAGATTTCCTGAGATAACAGGACAAATCAATAACAAAAAGAAGAGAGGATTTTTTGGAATAAAAACGGGACTAGTTTATAGGAAAATACTTACTGGAGAGGAAGTGGTGGATGAGATACCAGAAATATGCAAAGAACCACCGAGCAACTTTTCCAGAATGGAGACAGAACTGTCATGTACAAATGAATTTGTACCATCAAACTTCTCTTTTTTATTGTCAAGAACATCATTCATTATGGCCTCTACCCGAACTTCATTGGCATTCTGAAGATCAGATGCTGTAGATGAGAGGCTTTCAATTTCATGTTTTCTAATGCTGTCATTGAAGCAGACATCTAATTGTTGTCCCTTTTCCTTATCAGTATGGGTGCTATCAAGATGTTTGTTTATGACAATACCAGCAATACTAGCCTGAGATGACAGAAAGTGTGGCAAAAAAAAACAAGGTGATCACCAAATGCACATGTCAAGTAAATGAACATAGATTTAGCTTTTGTTCATCACATTGATGGGAGTTTTATTGTTTGTTCAATATGATTTAGCTCAAGCAGGATTTGCATTGGGAAATATATCAGACTTAAAAAAACATCAGCAGGACAATATTATATGACCTGCACAGCCATTATTGCTTGGCACTTGGAGGGTGCAAATATGTGTCATCACTTCCAGTGGTGGACACAGTAGGGCATGTGCATATTTTAATTTTAAAAATCATAAAGGCGTGCGCCCCTTTAAATGTAAGGGGACGCTATCAAAATTTCAAAAAAAGTTGGGCTTGTGTCAGAATAATAGTTTTTCATATCCCACCTTGCTTATGAATCCCTCCATGCACAGTCGCAGCAAAACTTGCAGCTCTCCTATGGATTCCATGACCCTTTTCTCTCCTCCCTAGCATTGGTGGAGAACTTCCTTTCTGCTTTCATAGCCCACTTCGTTTGAAAGTTAGTTCTTAGAATGGCTCAATCTGGAGTGATCCAAATTGATGCCAAATTGTTTCAATCCACTTAAGAATTAAGATATCCCCTTGGAATCACCCTACTGACTAAGAAGTCAAGTGGATGGATTGGATTATGTTGCCAGATTCTAGTTTTTATTTCTTTTGATCCATTATGCCATTTCTGAGATCTGAAACTTTCTTGAAAGATCAGAATTACTACTGCCCTTGAGCCAATTTGCTTTGTGTCTGTGAAAAATTAGTTTTGATCTTCCCAATGTTTTCCATGTTAAGAAATTAAAGACCAACGTTGGTTGATTTGGGGTTGCTATGGTGGACTACTATAGCTCCATGAGCTTTTTAGCAACAAATTGGTATATACGCAGGTGACATGCACTCAGGTAATTGAGGGGTGCATATGCATTATGCAAGGGCATGGATGGATGCTGGATGCGTACAATATTTAAGATTAGATTATGATACCTGCTATCAGCGAATAGCTGGAATAGTAAGGCTCCGATATTAACTAATATGGCATTAGATTGGATTATGATACCTGCTATCAGCGGATAGCTGGAATAGTAAGGCTCCGATATTAACTAATATAACATTTGTCATGGCCAATCATGAAGTAAAAAATCAAACAAATACTTCCCCTCTTTCACTTTCCTTTTTAACCTGATTAATCAGTATCCAAACAAGTCCTAAAGGTCGAAGAACAAAATGTTGACAATAAATGGAATTTGTTTCAAAAATATAAATTAACTATTTGAAAAAACATTGGTAATTCAACATATGTTGATATCATGAAGTAAAAATCAAACAAAGATACTTCCCCTCTTTCACATTCCTTTTTCACCTGATTAATCAGTATCCAAACAAGTCCTAAAGGACGAAGAACAAAATGTTGACAATAAATGGAATTTGTTTCAAAAATATAAATTATCTATTTGAAACACATTGGTAATTCAACACATGCTGATCTGATGTAAGGCATATTTTGCATATCTGTATTGGTGTCAGGATCAACTGGTAAGTAAATCTCAATAACTGTTTCAGATGGTCAGATCAATAAAATAGGAATCAGAAAATGGATAATTTTAAATTTGAGTAAAAGGTAAAAAAAATATAAGAGAAAAATTAAATGGAACAGAAAATAAATTCTAATGATAATTTTAAATTTAAGCAAACAGAAAAAGAATTCAGAGAAATTCAATACAACAGAATATGAACTTTTAATAATTTAAAAACAAGAAACAATTTGTTAAAATGCAATTTTCTAATGTCAAATTAGATTTCTTTTTATAATTTTAGTACTCAATTGGTAAAACTTCTATTTATTGATAAGCATGATCAATTTATTCATTACATCATTCGTAGCAAAAGGTGATTACGCTTACCGCAGGCACATCCATTGCATCATTTGGAACTATATTGTGGAGATTAATACTAATTATTTTCATCGAAAATTCAAACTATTATCTTAGACATATCTATTCCTCATTGTCCAGTGATGTATTTATCAATTTTACTTATAAGTTAGTACTACAACAATCAAACCTTATCCCACCAGGTGGGGTATATTTTAGTACACTTACATTCTGTGTTTATTGTAGGATATATTTTTATTTTTTATTATTGTTTTAACTTTCTTGTTTCAATTTTTTCATTTTTATATCAAATTTTAATGCCTTTTAATAGGCCGACATTTGTTAGGAGTGTTTTATATTTATGGTGTTCTTATCTAAGCAATTTCATAATTATGAATACAATCCGATTGTGCATAAAAAATGGAACTTAGTTTACCTTGAATTGTTTCTGCAATCACCAAAATTATTTTCTGTATTTACTGTTTTATTTATAGATGTCTGGATATTCATATTAACATAATGTTACTCTTTTTGGTATGTTTTAATATCGTCTTTCATACTCAATTTGTAATTGGTTATATCATAAATATTCTTCAATTTAAAATTTCTTATTTTACTGTTCTATAATATAGTTAAAAACAGCTAGTTTTACTTATGCATTATTAGCCTCAACATAGAAGGTAAAGGTTAATATTTCGAACAAAATATATGACCATAGCTGTCACCAGCTTCTCTTTCACCGTGTTCATCTTTACAACATGGCAACCAAGATTGTGATCAGGATCTTAGCATCTAAATTGGGCTAGATTTTACAAACCTACGGTCCGATCCTAGGTCTACTTATTGATCCTCCATAGAATCTAGTTCCCAATATCCTTAACTAGATAAAATATATTTATATCAACTTAGACATTTTAAAAATTCACATTTACTTTGGCAAATATTTTTTCCAGTCATAAGATTTTGTTTACTCATAAGTAGAAGAGTCATAACTAGAAGAATCTTTTTTGGTTACTGTCATTTCATCCGTCTTATAGAAATTGCTACTTGCTATATAAAGATGAAATACTATGGATTGTATTCCATTTTTCAAAATTGAAATGTATGAATAATTTTCATGATATTGATATAAATACTATGTATTGAAAGTTTATACATCTATATATATGATAAATTATAAATATCAAATGTAGTTCTAAAGTAGTTTAATTAAATTCGTAACCTTGATTACATCTGCCTCCAGCTTATTTCACAGTGCATACATTACTTCAAAATGGAGTCACTCTATGGAGGCAAATCGTTGAAGATGACAACAACGATGAAGCTCTTCCTAAGTCCTAGCCATTAAAATCTATCACTATTGAATTGCATCTATAGTGTCTTCATGTGTACTGTTTGTTGGGATGTATACTGAAAGTCTAACCTTCTGTATAGACATTTTTATTTTGAAATAAGAATCACATAATCATCACTTGCATTTTATATTCATAATATGCATTATTGTCTGATACTTTACGTTGTAGATAACATGGTGCTTGGTATGGCACAGAAGATCATGTTATCAGTACCTTGTAGAGTATAAGTATAGGCTCACAATCAAGATGGTCTTGGACAAACCATTGGCATGGTTGTAGTGTGACTTGGTATTGGTTTATCTTGATCATAGAGTTACACTAGTACATTAGATGTATTGAGCAGGAC
>JBAMIB010000002.1:5824145-5845637 GCA_037177415.1 Kaempferia rotunda
TCCGCGGCGACATCAACCTCCCAGCCGACGGCGACGATGCCCCCGGCTCCTCCGCCTCTCTACTCCTCGCTTCAGTCTGTAGCTGCGGAGGGATCGGCGACGAGGCCCTCGAACTCGCGATGCTCAGGGTCCTTATCGCTTCCGTTCGCTCACCCTTCGTGCTGATCCGCGACGAATGCTTGGCCCAGATCATCCGGAGCTGCTACAACGTGTACCTTGGCAGCCAGAGCGGAGCCAATCAGTTGTGTGCCAAGTTGGTACTGGCTCAGATCGTCGTTATCGTTTTTACTAGGACGGAGGCTGATTCCACGGATGTCAAGATCCGAATAGTCTCCATTGCCGACATGATGGATCTCTCAGATAGGAACTTGAATGATTCAACTCTGGTACAGTCTGCGCAGAATTTTATTAACGAGGTGATGGCGGGAAGCGACGCAGACCTTCTGCCTTCTAAATCAAACAAGGAGGAGGGTTTGATGCCGCCGGATTCAGAGGAAGAAGCGGCTGCAAATGGCGGTGGATTGAGCAAGATCAGAGAGGATGGCTTGTTTCTTTTCAGAAACTTGTGCAAGCTCTCAATGAAGTTCTCGGCACAAGAGAATCCTGAAGACCCTCTCTTGATGAGGGGGAAGGTTTTGTCACTGGAGCTTCTAAAGATAGGAATAGAAAATGCTGGGCCTCTTTGGCGGGCAAATGAGAGGCAAGTGTTTTTCGTCCCATATTTTCCTTCCAACTTTCTACCACTGATACACCATATAATCATAATTGAAGTTTGTTTTGTTGGGTTCTTATTCATGCCATAATTCTATGCATAGCATTAACTGATATTATGTGACCATATGAAATATTGGATTATCAATTAGAAGTTGCAACAGAAAAGTGATTCAAACAGATTAATTGGATAATTCTTTTTTGTAAAAAAAAACACAGTCTTTTAGTCACTCATAATCTTGTTTGAGCACATTAAATGGACTGAGAGTATCAGCCACAAGGTGAACCTGGATTACTAAATATTCTAGTAGAAAAAAAGTCCACTAAGCTTTAGTATAGAATTATTCATCCCGGTTTTTGTTGTCCATTCTGATGGATGCATAAGGAAGCCGATGTCAGGGATCACTAAGATACACGTTTAAACCTAATGGAGAACAAATAGATTGAAATTTGGAATAATGGAGTCCAATCCTCCATGGGCCGTAACTAATGTACTTAGGCCTATGGTAATGGAATGTTTGTATGAGATTATAGTTCATGTGTATAGAGGGGGAAAATGTTGAATGTTTTGGTTAGTTTATGATTCCATGTGCATATAGAGGGAACGTTAGCTGCTAACTCCACCCATGATAATATTGTCCTCTGATTCCAGTTTTGGATGTAATGTTTTTAACTAATAGAGAACTACTTTCTAGATAAAAATTCATATTAGGGCAGGCTTTGGTTTTAGAATTGGCATCAGTATCTAATGGTTGTTTAGAATATGATAAAAGGTTTATAGTGAACATTATTGTTATACTTAATGGAATTATATTGGTGATTTTCTAATACCTTTAAATTTACATTATTGGTTAATTAAAATTTCTTATCTATTGTCTCTTAAGATTAGTGTCATATGTGTTAAAGCAGGGAGGCTCCATGCCCATTGGTCCCACGTGAACAAGTGTGGTTTCTTTTTGAATAGTTTGAGCTTTTGAGATCACCCAATCAATTTCAACATGCTATTATAGCCAGAACCTCACCTCTAAAAATGATGTTGGATTTGAAGGGGCAAAGGAGAAAGTCGCTCGGAGAAGAAAACTCCCCTCTTTTAGACTTGTATTCTGAAAATATGGTTCTTAAATATACTTTTACCCAGACATTTATGTGTCTTTGCATTATGGTTTGGATTGGGCACTCTCTCAGGTTTTAACATGATATCTAGGGTTTAAATCCTACATGTCTCAAATTCTAAAATAAGGTAGTACTCTAAGCCATGATGGGTGTGAGGCGTTTATTAGAGTTAGGAGGCCCTACATGAACAAGTGCAATGATCCAATATATAAATATAAATTGGTTCCTTTCCTAACAACTTCATTATGTGGATAAGTGATTAGCTAATCAATTTCAACTATATAAACATATTACTAATGTTTTAGACACACCTTTATTGTGCATGTTATTGACATGTGATATTTTGTTAATTGACTAAAATTTTGGAAGAATAAATTTGAAATAATTAAAAAAAGAGCAGCCCGGTGCATGAAATTCCCCCTAATGTTGGGGTCATAGGGAAGGGTCTATTGTAGCAACCTTACCCTGCATTGCAAAATGTTGTGTCTGTGACTTGAACTGGTGATCACTAGGTCACACAGCAACAACTTTAATGATGCACAAAGCTCCCTTTCTAATAAATTAGAAACAATTGAATCTAAGAAATGTAATTTCAACTGCAATAAAGACAAAAATTGAAGGATGAATAGATACATGGATAAAAATTTCTAGAGAAAATCTTTAGATATTTTGGATTCTTCTATTTAACATAGGAAACATAGTCATATTATTATTCATAGGACAATGGCTAGGTTGCTTTGTTAGTTGACTTATTGACCACTTATTCGGAAAGCTTGACAAAGTAAGGAAACCACTATTATTTTATATTCATAGCGCAGCTAAAGCTCAAAATCCAGACTGAATCAACTCAAGGACTATTATTGCCAATGATCATCTATATGATACAAATGACTAGCAAACTGGTGCAAGAGCTCAAGCTATTAGGAAAAATACCAAACTACTTTCTTAACATGGACAAATGAAAGAGGGTTTTCCTATGTCTCGATCATAAAAAATGTCTTCAATTACATCAAAAATTGATGACAATTGAAAATAAATATTGAACTATGTCTCAAAATAAATAAACTATTTCATAGCATAAATAAATACATAATTTGCATCAAAATTACAAAGTGAAAATTATGAATTAGTAAAATAAAGGTTAATTGCTATTTTTTTTTTAAACTTTGCCTTTTTTAACGAAATCTATCATGAACTTTACAAGTTGTCAAATCTATCACGAACTATTTCAAGATGTAACAAATCTATCGTAATGTCTTGATGCCGTCACAATTAAATACTGATGTGGCAAAATCTTAGTCAACAAATTTGTCAATTTCATATGACATGTTATAACATCACAATTGAACTCCTTAATTAATTCTCCTTGTATATTTAAACCTATGAAATAGAACTTAATTATCCTTACCTTTACCAATCGAGGTGGGACTTGCTAGAGAATAATACTTCTTGAGTCGAGGCGCATAAAGCGCTTGATTCTATCACCACTGCTTTGTCACAGTAGGCATTGCTTGTGGTGGTGAGCTTGAAGGAGTTAGTGAGGGGGAGGAGGGGTGGAGGAAGGTATGGTTAGAGTGTTAGTTTTTCAAACTTGTATCGTGCCGGACGGTTGAAACATATCCAAGGTTCAAAATCTTGAGTCATGCCATAGTTTCAATCTTTTGACGGGAAAGATAGTGTTCCAGGATCATGCTTCAATGCATGACACTGATGGTGACAAATTGGAGGTTAAAGGAAGAAGAAGATGAAGCAAAGGAAGGAGACATTATTTGTCCTGAGTAGTATTGAGTTTCAATAATTTATCGGAATAATGTTTCATCTGGCATGATACAAAATTTAAAATTATGCTCAATACATACTCCTTCCTATGTTTTATCTCCTTTCTTCTTCAACTCTAATTCATTACCGACACCATGCATCGAAACATTAGCACGATATCGAAATATTACTGTGCTAGTCAAAATTGAAACTTCGGCATGACTCAAGATTTTGAACCTTGCGCGAGTGACTCAGTTTTTGTCGAAAAGCCTGTTTGTTTATGTTTAATAACCATAATGTATGGTTATTAGAGAGATGAAACAAAATATATTATCAAGCAGTTGTATGTATCCCAATAGATGACAAAATAAGAGAAAATGTTAAATAATATGAGCATTCTTAATGGCTATATATCAGTTAGACAAGTTGAATAATTAGAGCTTACAGGAGATATTAGAGAACAAAAAAAAATGACATAATTAAAAAAGATATGACTAATGATATGGTAATTAGTAAAAAAGGCTTATTATCTTTGTTCTTGTTTAGTGAAAATTCTCAATGCAGATGGGGTCTGTTCTTGGTGTTGTACTGTTGTTCTTATTGTTTGTGTTTTTGCTGCTTCTATATAAACTAAAATCCTCAATTGCATGTCATCTGACATAAGCTCGCTTACCATGTGCTAACCTTTTATAACCAGAAAGAAGGATCATAATTATTGTACAATTTTGAAAGTAAATCAATTGTTAACAATAAAAGATGGAAAATGTTACCATGCATTTGAAAGGATTGTGGCTAATGTATTTATTGATGTTGTCATAAAATCTACCATGATGATATCTAATAAGGACCTCTCTATATAAAATTCTGGGTTTTGCTTGAAACCTACTGTGCCTGTCCGACGAAGTGGGCACTTTTAAGGTATCTATTTGATATTGTTGTTGCTGTCATCATCTTGTGGGCTTCCCTTAGGATTGTTTTTTTAATGGATTTCCAAGTATTCCTCCTTTAGTGACTTTAGTATGATATAATTTTGATTATTTATTTATACAGATATTTTCCAAGTAAAGCTGAATTTAATCTGCATTATTTTGAAATAATGTATACAAGATCAAGCCTATCATTAAATTAATCTCATGAATTTGTTTGAAGAACTATTGAAATATAAGCATGATAAAGGGTTCTCAGATTTCTCGTATGCAGCTCCAGTGTATAATCTATTTTTCTGTAGCAAGATAGTCTATAACTATAAGCTTTGAAGAAACAATAGCAAATAGAGGTCTGCCACTAATTCAATCTCAAGCTAACAATTTTATCGGATTTTTTTTTTTTGTCAAATTTTTTCTTTATTCTCTAAGTTGGCATTGCTTAAAAGTTTTCAGATTCATGTTTTATGTAGGTTTCTTGGAGCAATCAAACAATACCTTTGCTTATCGTTGTTGAAGAACAGTGCCCTGTCAATGATGACTATTTTTCAGCTTCTTTGCTCTATTTTCATGGGTTTAATGTCGAAATTTAGATCAGGGCTGAAGGAGGAAGTTGGAGTTTTCTTTCCAATGCTTGTCCTCCGAATCCTTGAGAATGTTCTTCAGCCTAGTTTTTTGCAGAAAATGACAGTTCTCAACCTATTGGAAAAGATCTGCCAGGACCCACAGGTTATGGTTGACATTTTTGTGAACTATGATTGTGATGTGAATGCGCCAAATATTTTTGAAAGGTATATCATACATATAATTCAACACTTAAAAGGCTTTGCTCTTTTTATAAGCTATCTTAAACCTGTTCCTTTATCTGGTAACAGAAATATGATTGGTAAAGTGAAGTTGTATGATGATGACTTCTTCTTCTATGAATTCACTTTTAATTCCATCAGATAATTGCAGGGTTGTTAATGGCCTGCTAAAGACTGCTCTAGGTGTTCCTCCTGGGTCAGTGACATCGCTATCCCCAGCTCAGGATACCACGTTACAGATTGAATCAGTGAAGTGCCTCAATTGTATCATTAAGTCAATGGGTGTGTGGATGGACCAACAGCTGAAACTGGGTGATTTTGCTCCAGAGAGACATATACATGAGCATTCTTCAGATAACCTTGCCTCTTTGAATGGCGAAGAAGGAAGTGTGACCGACTATGATCTGCATTTGGATGCAAACCATGAGCTCTCTGATGCTGCTTCATTAGAACAACGCAGGGCATATAAGTTGGAGTTTCAGGTGAAGATTTTTCTTTTTCTGCAAGGACACATGATGCTCTTTCTTTAGCTTTTGTTAGTTTGTTTTGTGAACTATTAGTGATTAATGTTGGGCTTATGTTTGCAGAAAGGTGTTGCATTGTTTAATAAAAAACCTTCAAAGGGTATTGATTTTCTAATCAAAACCAAGAAAATAGGTGCATCTCCAGAAGAAGTAGCTTCCTTCTTGAAGAATGCTTCTGGTCTAAATGCAGCTATGATCGGAGACTACTTGGGTGAAAGGGAAGAGTTCTCTCTGAAAGTCATGCATGCATATGTTGACTCAATAAATTTTGAGAATATGAATTTTGGCGAAGCTATTAGGTTCTTCTTAAGAGGTTTCAGATTGCCTGGAGAAGCACAGAAGATTGATCGCATAATGGAAAAGTTTGCAGAACGATACTGTAAATGCAACCCAAGTTCTTTCACTAGTGCAGATACAGCATATGTTCTTGCTTATTCTGTGATTATGTTGAACACTGATGCACACAACAGCATGGTTAAAGATAAGGTATATTACTGATGATGTTCTTTGGAAGTTAAATGCAGCTATGCTAAAATGTGTCTCACTATATTAACAGATGTCAAAAGCTGAGTTTATTCGCAACAATCGAGGAATAAATGATGGAAAGGATTTACCAGAAGAATACCTTGGTTCTTTGTATGATCAAATTGTGAAAAGTGAAATAAAAATCAGTGCTGATGTTTCTGCTCCACAAAATAAGCAGACAAGCAGCATCAACAAGCTTTTGGGGTTTGACAACATTTTCAATTTAGTCAATTGGAAACAATCTGAAGAGAAGGCATTAGGTGCAAGCGATCAACTAATTAAGCACATCCAAGGGCAATTTAGAGCAAAGACTGGAAAATCAGAGTAAGAAAGATAATCGAATCTCAGATTATTTGTATACAATATTATGTTTTTCATTTATGCTTATTTGATTGGCGATTAGGTCTATGTTCTATACTGTCACGGATACTGCAATCCTAAGATTTATGATGGAGGCTTGTTGGGCTCCCATGATGGCTGCTTTCAGTGTGACACTTGACCAAAGTGATGACAAGTCTGCCACAGCACAGTGTTTACAAGGTTTCCGATATGCCGTTCATGTCACCTCAGTGATGCTCATGCAGACACAAAGAGATGCTTTCGTTACATCTGTTGCTAAATTCACTTACCTTCATTGTGCTGCTGATATGAAGCAGAAGAATGTTGATGCTGTTAAGGTGAATACTTTAAGTATATATCCATTGGTAAACTATGTTATCTTGAAGATAATTGTCATAGGTCATTTACTGGGAGCTGATAGTAACATGTTGCATCATATGTTGATATTTCCATGAATTTCCTTTTCATCCTCTATGCATATCTCAACTTGGTGACCAGAATTTATTATTTTTTTTTTATGGTTGGCTACAGACATCCATTAAAACAGATTAAAAGTAAAAAAAAAAAAAATTGAATTCTCTTAGCCGTTGAATTAAAAATTGTAACCAGAGAAAACCAGAGAATCTTATCTCCTTTCAATGAACAGACATGAACAACTTTCAGTCATGCTGTTTTTTGCATTTACTCACATACCAACATTTCAAAGACCACAAGCCTCATCTCGAATGTGGCTCGGGTGGGTATGGAACCAGTACTGGGTTTGTACCAACAATCAGAAGGTCAAATACAATGATCGATTGTCTGATGGCTCATCTCCTCTGACTTTGTTCCAAATGTCTTCTGTGTGCGCCCGTGCGCGCGTAGTGTTCTGGTGAAAGACCAATAAATATTGGTACACTGGCAATAAAGCATTCCATACCCTCCTAGATACTCTGGCTTGATTATTATAAATGAACATATGTGTGCAAATGACCTTGTTGGTTTTGCTAAAGTCTGCTTGTTAAATCACTCATCGAGCTTGCTTTTAATTGGTGGATGTATACCAATGGATTTTGAACATTAAACTAAAAAGGTATGGCATGAATAAAATAGAATAAATCACAATGATTAAGCTACAAGATGTGGACTAAACAGCCTAGAAAAGGCATATTTTTCTTCTGCCTTGTTAAACCTCGATTAAAGAGAAAATTAATTCTTATTTGCATTGTCAACAATGAATCTAATTAAATCCAGATATATGTGCTTTTTGGCATTGATAGCTGCATTTATCTCTTACTTCTGTCACATGGTATATGGTGGAAACCAGATCAAGTCAAAATCATTCTGAAACCAAATGCAATCTTTCGAATCTTGGGTTGAATGGCTAACACTCCTATTCATTTTAGTATTTTCATTTCACAGCAAAACCAATTATATTCATACTCAAATGCTTAGTTCAACAGTTGATAGTCCGTCAACAAAAAATATCTGCCATTGGCTAGCAAAGTAAAAGATATAGCTGCATGAATACTGGTATTGTTCTTAGAAAAATTCGTGGTAGATTCATTCTTTGTCCATCAGGATTTTTTTCTTTGTGCTTAATTGACAGTCTTCCTTCTCACCACATTTACTGCATGCTATGGAGCAATAGCCACAAATATATAAATCCAATCTAGATCTGAACATCTGGATGCTTGTATTGTTTGAATCTCTTAATCCATTCTGCGTCCTTTGGTAAAATCAGTATGTCTCATTTGTCAGAAAAAATGAGTGTTTTAGTATTTTTCTTTGTCAACAGGCTATAATATCAATTGCCATTGAAGATGGTAATTATCTGCAAGAATCCTGGGATCATATATTTACATGTCTTTCACGGTTCGAGCATTTACAGCTGCTAGGAGAGGGTGCACCGCCTGATGCTTCATTTTTTGTGGCACCACTTAATGAAGCAGAAGACAAAGCGCAGAAAACAACATTCGTGAAGAAGAAAGGAAATGCTCTTCAAAATCCAGCAGTAATGGCAGTGGTTCGAGGGGGTTCTTATGATAGTGCATCTATGGGAAATAAGGCTTCAGCTTTAGTTACTCCGGATCAGATTAATAACTTCATTTCCAATCTAAATCTGTTGGACCAGATTGGTACTTTTGAGCTAAACCATATATTTGCTCATAGCCAAAGATTGAATAGTGATGCTATTGTAGCTTTTGTGAGGGCCCTGTGCAAGGTTTCTATGACAGAACTGCAATCTCCGACTGATCCTCGTGTTTTCAGCCTCACAAAAATAGTTGAAATAGCGTAAGATTCTTTTAATGGTTGTTTAGAAAATATCTGTGAATACAATATTTTTTCTTAACAAGATTACAAACTGTATGATGTGGCCTCTCCTTTGCCAATGCAGACATTACAATATGAATCGAATCCGATTGGTTTGGTCCTGCATCTGGAATGTTCTTTCCGAATTTTTTGTTTCAGTTGGATTATCAGAAAATCTCTCAGTTGCAATCTTTGTAATGGATGCATTAAGGCAATTGGCTATGAAATTCTTGGAGCGAGAAGAGCTTGCTAATTATAATTTCCAGAATGAATTCTTGAAACCTTTTGTGGTTGTCATGCAGAAAAGTGATTCGGCTGAAATTCGTGAGCTCATTGTTCGATGTGTTTCTCAGATGGTTTTGAGTCGTGTTAATCATGTGAAGTCAGGATGGAAAAGTGTTTTCTTGGTATGCTAGATTTTTTATTGTTTTTTCACCTTTCAGTTTTCTTTTTCCAATTTGCCTTCATGGTGAGATATTGGGTTAAAACTTTGTAAATTTACTTATTTGCATCTGACATTAATGCCTCGTTTATGTTTAGGTTTTCACAATTGCTGCCTCAGATGTACGTAAGAGTATCGTGCTGTTAGCTTTTGAGACAATGGAGAAAATAGTTAGAGATTATTTTCCTTACATTACTGAGACAGAGACCACAACATTCACCGACTGTGTGAAGTGCTTGATTGCATTTACAAATAGCAGATTCAATAATGATGCAAGCCTCAACGCTATTGCATTCCTCCGATTCTGTGCTGTTAAACTGGCAGAAGGTGGTCTCGTCTGCTACGACAACAATGCTGAGGGTCATTTAGGAAATGGGGATGGTTTGGATGGCAATTTGACTGAAAAGGATGATCATGCTTTCTTTTGGTTTCCTTTACTAGAAGGTACTAACCATTCAACAACTTTCCTTTTGCGTTTGGTTTCCGTGCTTTTCTCACTACACCAGTGAAAATATAGTTTGTACTAACTATTCAACAACTTTTCAGGTTTATCCAAGCTGACGTCTGATACTCGGCCAGCTATCAGAAAAGGTGCTCTAGAAGTACTCTTCAATATTCTGAAGGACCATGGTCACCTCTTTACTGACACCTTTTGGATTAATATCCTGAAATCTGTGATTTACCCCATTTTTAGCAATACACAGAATATAACTGTTGGTCAAGTTCTACTGGTTCATGATCCTCAGTTTCCAAATGATGATTCTGCCAAATCTGAAACAGATACTTTGGCAGCAAAATGCTTAGTCGACCTATTTGTCAGATTTTTCAATGTTGTGCGCTCACAACTTGGGAGTGTCGTATGTATTGTTACAAACTTTGTTAGCAGTCCCTATAAGCATTATGCTAATACAGGAATGGCTGCCCTACTCCATTTGACTGCCCATCTGGGAAGCAAGCTATCAAAAGAAGAATGGAAAGATATTTTGGTACCCTTAAAAAAGTCAGCTGCTTCGATGCTGCCTGTTTTTTCTAGCATCATAAGAATCATGCAAGACATTGAAATTTCGGATAGTGTGGATCAATATTCTGATCATGAATACATTAACGAGGAGGAAGATGCTAATATGGAAACAGCCTCGTATGCAATTATCAGAATGAAGAACCACATAAGTGTTCAGCTCCAGATTGTTCAGGTACCATTTCTTCTCTATTTCTATGTTCTCACCAGTTTTTTTTTTTTTTATCATAATCACTTCTTCAATACGTATATCTAATGGCAGTATGTTGTTAAAATTTTCAAATAATAACAGTTGCTCTCGATTGCTAGGTTCTCAAGTTGCCTTGCTTAGGGTATGATGAGTCTCATGGAATTAGCTTCTGCACATGCATATCATATTTAACTTTTAGATCAGTGATGTGGTTTTTAAAAAAAAATCAAATGAGTCCGACAAGTTGTTCCCCTGATGACAAATTTTAATTATTTCTGCTGATAGGTTGTAAAGAAGCTTTATGAAGTTCATCGAAAGTGCTTTTCAGCTGCTCATGTTAGCATCCTATTGGACGTACTTACATCCATTGCTTCGCATTCAAGCGAAGTAAGCAGTGAAACCATCGTACAACAGAAGTTGCAAAAAGCATGCTCCCTGTTGGAGATTCCCGGTCCACCAGTCATTCATTTTGAGAACGAATCTTATGAGAACCTGCTCAAATTCTTGCAAACTGTACTCACTGAAGATCCTGTTCTGTCAAACGAACTGAAAATAGAATCACTCGTGGTGTTCGTTTGCCAAAAAATATTCAAGATCTACTTGAACTGTGCGGGACAACAACAGAACGATGAGACTTCAGATGCTGGTCCAACAGCTCACTGTATACTCCCTTTGGGCACTGCTAAGAAAGAGGAACTAGCTGCACGGACATCGCTACTTGTCTCGGCCTTGCAAGTCTTACGTAGCCTGAGGCAGGATTCATTCCAAAGGAACTTACGCATTGTTTTCCCGTCATTAGTTAGCCTTATAAGTTGCGAGTATCACTCCAAAGCAGTGCAGGATGAGCTGCATGATATCTTTCAATCCTCTATAGGACCACTGCTAATGAACATGTGATGTACACATAATTATCTCATTTATTTTTTTAAAAAATAGTCTTTAATTATTTTTTGCTCCTTCAGCCTATGTGAAGATATAGCCATTGTTTATGCCACACTGTTCATAAACAACTTGTAGCATCATAGTTTTTTTTTTTTTTTTTTTGCCATATTTTAAATATGAATTGTGATGTATTCTAACATCATTTTTCTTATTGCAATTGCCAAATTGAGGTGTTATTGATTGTCTAATGTAGCAAGTGAGTTTTTTTTTTTTTGATCTTTTATTTATTACTTTTCAATTTTGGTATTATTCAATATGAATTACTCTTAATATTTAATTAGTTTAGCCTTTAAAACTCTTGCCAGTTGCATGAGCCAATATAATTTTTTTTTTTGGGTAATCTAATTATTCGAGCCGATTAATTTGGAGACGACCGGTTCAATTTTATAAATTTTGTTCATAAACTGTCTTACTTTTTATTATTGCATCGACACGTGATAGGATGAGCCAACGCATAGTTTATAGCCAAGACAGATGCGATTGATGATATCCAAACTTAAGAACAATAGCAATTTTGTTGGGCCGAAGCCCAAGTACAAAACCCTATTTTCTCTAAGTCAAAACTCAATATTTTTTTAATCCATTTCTTCTACATGCAATAACTTTTTTCTATTTCATCTTAAATTAAAATAAATTTCTTTTCTCTCTCCTTTAATTACATGTGACAATCACTATGGTGCTGATTTTAAAAAATAATATAGTTGTTACATGTGTAGCAGCTATTACACAGTAACTACTACATATTATAGCAACTACTGCATAGTGACTGCTACAATATTGTAGCAGCGTTATAGCAGCTACTACATAGTAACTACTACAACATTATAACAGGTACTACATAGTAACTACTATATCTTGTAGCAACTACTACATTATAGTTGTTATATGTTGTAACAGCAACTACACATTGTAGCTGTTACTATACAGTAGCTATTACAACGTTGTAGTAGCTACTACATTATAGTTGTTATACGTTGTAGCAGCTACTCCACCTTTAAAAACCGACACCACAGTGTTGTTGCATGTAATCATAGGAGAGAGAAGAAAAATTTTTATTTTAATTTAAGAGGAGAGACAGTAAAGTTATTGCTTACAGATGAGAATGAGATTAAATTTTAGTCGTATCAGATTACCCACGACGGATGTTACCCACGGTTGCTCATCTAAGGGTGGGCAAGTTATCATCTCTCTCTATGTATATATAGAGAGAACTGAGATGTTGCGCGACTCTGCGTCTGCGCCTGTGCGCGACTCTGCGTTTGCGCCTGTGCGCGACTCTGCGTCTGCGCCTGTGCGCGACTCTGCGTCTGCGTCTGTGCGCGACTCTGCGTCTGCGCCTGTGCGCGACTCTGCGTCTGCGCCTGTGCGTGACTTTTACTGTAGTAGTGTCTTGCCAAATTTTTTACTATAGCAGTGCCCCAATAGAATTTTTTTTAAAAAAACACACATCTGTCTCTCCAATACAGTATTATACATACATCGTCTCTCTCTAACACATACAAGCATATGACACATGCATTACCTTAAACACAGTTGTAGTAGATACAGTTTCGTAGCTGCTATAATTACTGCAATTGTTTTCCATGTTGTAGCAGCTACAATTTTGTAGCCACTACATCTGTATTTTTTTTTCATGTTGTAACAGCTACGGTTGCATAGCTGCTATAACTATGACCGTCGAAATTTTGCTACACAGTTGTAACAACTTCGAACCCATAGCTATTATAATTGTGTAGAAAACTTCTGTAAACCATAATTTTTATTCAGATATCAAAATGAGAGGATCTTTTCTAGGTCATAGGTGTTGGAGTAATCTAGGTATCCTAGGTTTTGATATTTGAGCAAAGGGTTTAAATTAGAGTTTGCATTTTGTATTTGATATGCGTTGTGGAGTGTACAAGTTACAGGTGCAAAGGAAAGTCCAAATGGAATCTTGGCAGCGTAAGTCCAAGGGAGAGTCTTGACTATGCAAGCCCAAGTGTGACTTGGCATAGATGAGGACTGAGGCCGATGGAAGCTCCAGAAGGTAAGACGTGAAGGATGAAGAGCATCCGAGGGACGCAAGGTTGATGGAGGAGGCTAGAAGGCTAGGTCAAACAAAGAAAGACCCAACAATAAGTACTGAGGCCGATGGAAACATCTAGAAAGCAAGGCGTGAATGATGGGGAGACATCCGAGGGACGCAAGACTAAAGGAAGATGACTTGAAGGCTAAGTCTAGGTTGGTCGGGCAAGGACGAGTGTTGAGAGACTGTACTCGAGGGTAAAACTCTAGTTTAGAGTTTACCAATCGATTGGTGGTTTTACCAGTCTACTAGTGTGTAGTTGACTGTGCAGTCTACTGTGAGCGAATAGAATGTTTCTGTTTGTTCAACTCATGAAGGGCAGTCGACTGACTAGTGGACTGGTGTGTAGAGTAATTGACTGACTAGTTGACTAGTGTGTGGAGCAATCAACTGATCTTTAGGGCAGTCGACTAGTAATGAGCCGTTGGAGTGTAACAGTCATATCTCCATGAGGGATCAGTCGACTGATATACTTATCAGTCGACTTGTAGCGAGGTTTTTCTACCCGAGCTTTATTTAAGAGGGCTCGGGAACCTTAAGCAAAGTTGACGAAATAGACTTAGTTAAAGTCTATTAGATCTATAGCTCAAGTGTGTTCGTGTGTATTCGAGAGGTCTCAGAAGAGTTAGGGCGAGATCTCTCCACACACAAGGAGTTACGAGAGCTAGCAGGAGGTTTCCGGGAGGTCATCCACCGACGGATCAAGGATAGTCCACCTTACGGACTGCCGTGGAGTAAGAGTTCATTTCCGAACCACGTAAACAAACATGTTAGAAGTTTGTGTTTGTTTTTGTGTTAATTTAGCTTTCTAGTTATTAGAGTTTTATTTTCCGCTGCGTACCAACAACGCAGGAAGTGATCGATTGGGGTGCCTGTGTATTCACCCTCTCTAGTCAGCAGTAAAGGTTCTAACAATAGGCAATCAAAAATAGTTCTTTAATATTTTTAAAATTTTAATATTATTTTTTTTAAAAATAAATTTTTATGTAAAATCTATTTTTTTAATTTTTTTTGAAAAAAAATCAAATTAATATTTTATACTCAAAATTTTGATAATAAATCTTTTTTTATTAATAAAACTATTAAATTATTTAATCTTTCTTAAAATATGAAGGTAAATAAAATCTTATTAATTTTAATTTTTAAAAAATGGTTAAAGATATCTTACTATATTATTAAAAATCTGGCCTCAATACTAACAAATTTTCAATTAATTTGGTGAAGCCTACGATGAAATTACGTTAATATCCCTCACCTGCGGGTATTATTGAAAATTTTTCTCATTAATCAATTATAGTTCTAGAGTTCGAGACTCATCTGTAGCGTATTATTAGAAAATTTTCTCATTACAATCCAGGTTCTAGAGTTCGAGACTCAGGTGCGGCGTATTATTAGAAAATGTTCTCATTAATAAGTATTACACAACTATGATCTCTTTAGTCCCACATCTTAAAATTAACAACACTACAAGTAGAGAAGTTTCTATAAATACTTTAAATCAGTGACATTAAAAAGCACACCTTTCCCGATTTTTTTGACTAAGATCAAGTGTAGTATATGTTTTATCAGTTTAATATCTGATATAAAAAATTAAATTAATTTTTTTTATAACGTAGAGTCTGTTACAGTAGTTTGCTCTGGGTCCTCGAGCGTCCCCCTTGCGTTGTACTATTACATGGGCTCGTATTCAGGCATTATATTGCACATGCAACGCATGTGCGCGATGACTAGTACTAATAAATATTGTCAATAATATTATCTTGGATCGAAAAGAAAATTAATTTTTTTTATAAGATTTAGTATCCCAACGTATTAATTTTAATTCTGAATTTATTATTATTTTTTAAAATATTATTTCTGGTGAAAATTAAATTGGTTTTTTTCATTTAAAATTTTAATATTAATAGCAAATCTATAAAACGTAATAACCTTTTTTTTTTTCCTTTTTTTCATGTGTTTTTCCTATCAAAACCAATTTGATGTTTAAAAAAAATAGCATACGTCTTTATGTTGAATGAATGAACCCTTTGATGAGAGATCATTGACGAGGAAAAAAAAGAGCATGGATAAGGGCACATGATCAATAGGAGGCAAAGGATATAAGAAAAGGGCTTGAAGAAGGGCACATGATCAATAGGAGGCAAAAGACACAAGATCACTTAGTGATAGTGAGAGAGGAAAAGTGTAGAAAACACCAATGAGAGAGGAAAAGGGAGCAAGATCATTGAATGTAAGGATGCACATTTTTTAAAAATTAATAAGGAAAAGAAAGACTCTATTATGTTTTAAAAATTATGATATATAATTAAACAAATGAGTAATAATAAAATTAAAATGATTTAAAATTAAAATTGATGTTTTTTAAATTAATCTAAAATAAGAGTAAATATTTTGTTTTTTAAAAATAAATTTAAATAATATTAAACTATAAAAAAATTGGGCTCTAATTTTATTGAGGTTTTACGCATAGTCTCAACGAGTAGGAACTATTAATATATATAAACCATTTTATAGACACCATTATACGTACTTGTCGCCTCGCCGCTCAGATGTGGCGCCACTGTTAGGATGGTCGTGCTGCCCCTTGAGTCGTGCTCAGATGTAGCGTCGCTGTCAAGATGAGACCATGGTTCCGAATCGCCGGTTTGACTGTTCCGAACCACCGGTTCAACCGTTCCAAATCGCCGGTTCGACGGTTCCGAACCGCCGATTCGACCGTTTCGAACTGCCGGTTTGACCATTCTTGGGGGATTGACCTTTAACCTTAACCGTCCAAAACGGTTACGATTCAAAACTAGTAATTCATAGTTCATGCATGATTCATCACGATTCGTCACGGTTCAAGATAATTATATAAAAAAATTAAAATAATAAATTCAGTTAAAAAACTATTTACACTTATTTAAGTAATCTATGTATTTTCTTAGGATATAGAAAATCAAGTTTACATAATTCTCTTATTTTTTTACCTTTTTATTTTATAAAATGACATTGTTAATGAGTTATTAATTAGATTTCTTTTCATTGTTAATAAAGATGGTGAGAATAATGAAATGATTTTATAGAATTTAAAGAATAATGGATAGAAAATAAAAAAAATTAAATATCTCAACAATTAAAAAAATTATTTACTTTCTAACTTTTGTAATAAAAGAAAATTATAGTTAGTTATTAAATAATAAACTAATACATATGAATATCAATTTAATGTAGCCTACTGGTTAGCATACTTGACCTTTGATAAGAAGAATCCAAAATAATTTTTTTTTTTTTTTTCAACATCAATTGCCTAATGTATTTCATCAATCGATTGATTGAACAATCTATTCGATTTTCTAGGATTGATGATTTTCTAGGGTCTATCAATCGATTAATCAAGAATTTGAATTTTTAAAATTTAAAACGAATTGATTTAACTAAATAATCAATATTAAAAAAAAATCCAAATTATAACCCTACCTTTTGGTCGCCCCTACCCGTGCGTAGTAGACTAGTAGCCAACAATGTAGGATTGCCTCACCCAAGGCTTCTATATTTGCTAATGTCTGCCAATTAATTGGCCCCTAGTCTCTTCAACTATAACATTAAGGCAATATCATAATAAAGAACATATAAGTAGATATATCTACATTACGAGTCATAGTATTTTACAGAATACTCTATGAGAAATTTTGAGAAAAAAATATATAACTTATTTTGGTGCTACAAGATTGAATATCACAAAAGCTGATATATAGAATAATATCACAAGAGACTTGGATAATCTCAAAATAATATGGTAGTAAAATGACACTTAAGATGGATACGTCTACGTATCAAGTCAATAAGTAACAGTATGTTACAGATTTGATGGAAGATAAAGCAAAGCTATAATTGAGACTTATTTTGGAGCAACAAAGTTGAATGTTGGTTGTTCGTAGTCCATAGGCAACAATCACCAATAAATTATATGAACTAGGAACAAATTTGCAAAGAACAATAGAGAAATCAATTTCTTCTATGTTAAGCTGAATACTTTGATACGAGCTTGTCCACATGAATGATTATGTTGTCAATATTTGGCCTTACCGCAGGTTGAGGTTGCAGCATCCATATTACAAACTGATGAAGAGTATCTGGGTATGGTGGTTTGGT
Source organism: Kaempferia rotunda (assembly GCA_037177415.1). Classification (NCBI taxonomy): domain Eukaryota; kingdom Viridiplantae; phylum Streptophyta; class Magnoliopsida; order Zingiberales; family Zingiberaceae; genus Kaempferia; species Kaempferia rotunda. The sequence continues at coordinate 5,841,928 of JBAMIB010000002.1, forward strand.
CATGGATGGCCACTTAATTTGTGCATTCATGATGGCTAACTGTAAGCTGCCTCCTGATTCACTTAGCACATACTCAAAAGGCGATGATCCATACCTATCAAGGCAAGAAAGAGGTACTTTATATATTTTCGAGTTTTTGTAATAGTAGAATAGTATGCATTTTGTATCATTTCACTTAAAATCATGTGAAATATTGCCTGGTGAGAGGTTCAAATTTTCAGTGAATATCTCTTAAGAAAATACCATGAACAGGCATAAACTTCGAAAAGGAGCGATGATGATGAGATAACTGTAATGTATAAACATAATAAGCAAAGTTAAAGAAGTCTTACATTATAGCGTATAAAGTACATCCAAGAGACCAAATATCTGTCCTCTCATCAATATCAGCATGGCTTGGACAGTCCCACAATTCCGGAGCTCGATAAGGTGCCGAACAGTTCTCAGTAGCCCATTCCTGTCAGGAAATGCCAAACAGGTGAGTTAATAACATGTCCAAAAACTTGAGTTTGTGATAAACAAAGGGTCAGGGTTGGCAAATTTCTGATTGGAGACACGAAGAGAAAAGAACCTTCTTGAGCATCCTCATTGTGAGGTCCAAAATTCGTCAAGAGAAAGATCTTGAAAGGTGCACTCCACAAGTGCATTTGAAACTATCACAATTTCAATATTTTGATTTTTTTTCTCTCTTTATTTCACTATCACCTCTAGCTTGGAGATGGTAGCAAGCCATGTTTAACATGAAGTTTATGATTCAAATCACGCAAATGTAGTTCCTTTACACACAATGTTTAGGTTAGGTATCTTTAATGATAATATTTTGATATTTGTCCTTCCTTCTTGGAGATATTATGGTACAATTCAAATATATTTAAAAATATAATTTGGATAACTCCAAGTAAATATCCTTAAAAGAAAAGGAACTCGTACCTGTAGCTGTAATGCCTCTGACCTCGATCGGATTTCTTTTCTAGCAGGGCGAGCACTTCCAAAATCCATTAAAATAGCAACAGGAGGTTGTTCCTTAATTTGAGTGATGAGAACATTTCCCAGTTTCACATCATTATGAGCATATGGGGGATCAAAGCTGTGCATGTGCTTCAGACCAGCGCAAAGCTGTAGGCAATGGATTACATGTCATCCTACTGTCTTTACTTGAAATTAGATAGATTAAGAAAAGTGTAACACTGGCAGTGATCTAGACAATGAAAAAACAAATGGTTGTCTGGAACCAATGCCTTAAATGAACCTATCTCCAGATTGACAAGTCATACTTGGGATTGGGAAGAACCTACTTGCTCTCTTGCCTCTTCCTAACACCAACTACCAAAATTATATCATCACCAACTTTCAACTTCCATCTACGGATCTGTGTTATGGAAAGACTTTCAAGATTTTTAGCCCAGTTAAAGGGGAAAAAATGATACACAGAGGGATAAGATTCATGTATATGCATCCAAAAAGTTTGGGACAAACATGGGTTAATGATGATGATAATGATGTGTTTGATTGGGTGTATCCTGATGTTTCTAATTCAATCAACTGATATAGAAATATTTTATCAATATCAATTTTTTGCTACAAAACATGCCCACCCTGATGAATCACTTCTTTTCAGAAGGAAAAAAGTGATAAGGATATCCTTTTTGTGATTAGGTATCAGGATGATTAACCATATTTTTTTTTTCACTTGAAACTGTTTAGGGTTTTGGTTAATTTATTTTTACACAACATGTATTTGTTTCATCAGACCTTACAATGAATAAGGAAAAGGCAACAAGCGCTGTTTGCACAATCTTTACTGGTGAAAAGGAGTGGCATATTCAAACAAATTATGACAACCTCATAATACAAATAATAGAGAAGAACCAACGATTACATCTAAGCACTTCAACTTGCAATATTGATAAATTTGGTGGAAGGCAATTGAACAAGTCAAATGCAGAAAAAATTTTGTACTTTGTTAGCTTACGAATTTTACATATTCATAATGAAAGGATATGCATTTAAGTTTAAAAGGAAAACATGTACCTGTCTGAATATCTGAAGAACAACAAGAGTCGGAAAGAATTCCTTTTTTGATTGCATGACTGTAACTATATCAAGTAAGGTTCCATCAAGATGAACTGGGAACAACAAGTAGGCTTCATATTTCTGAGAACCACCTTGCTTGTCCTGAAAAATGAAAATACATCCAATCATTGTTATGCTATGTAAGAAAAGTAGAGTGAGTGTATCTAAAAATCTCGGATCTTCCCTTAACCAGTACAAAAGGAACCCTTAGCTTCTAGGATATGAAAATGATAGCTTGTAAAAGATTCCTTGAGCTGAAATCAACAGTAATTTTCTAGGTGGTTCAGATTTCAGTTTTCTGAAATTGATAACAAATGCAACAGCGTGATTTAAACTGTGCAATTTAATAATTATTTATGCATGATGACCATAAACTATCCATAATCTACTTTTTAGGAGCTTCTCACTTTGTAAATGATTTGCAAACTAGTAAGCCTCAGAGAAAATGACTGGGTAATGACAAAACTAGTTTGACCATGGAAGATTATTGAATCATTTTTTTCTGATAGACAAATCCCAGAGCAATGTAGAGATATTTTAAAATCTAATGTTCCACAACCAAACACCAATGTTTCAAATTATCTCATAGTTCTTTTCATATAATGATATTAAATACATTTTGTTAGTCCAACCATGGGTTTGACTGTTTGATCATATATGCAGAATCATTTTCAAAACACTGAATACTAATTGTTCATAAGAACAACAACAAACTATGAGTCCGAACTATCTTGCGTCAGCTGAATGGGGTTTATCCTGTTGCTGACTCAAGTTAATATCCATATATGTTAAGTCGTTTTTCATTGTGTTAAGTAGAGTTCTCTTTGCCACCTCTCTGCTGCTCACATTTTCATACTAATTGCTCCAACTTGTAGAGAAGTACCTTAGTTGGAATGATTGCATGATCTAGAAGGGGAAGCAAATTTGGATGGCTAAACTGGGAAGAGACACGAATCTCCTGCTTAACCAACTCCAGTTGTTCCTGTGTTTGAATGATTACTTTTTTCATCGCGTACGTTCCATGATCTGATGACATTCACAAACAAGAAATAGCATCCGTCCAAACATAAAATATAAAAAGAATTTTGTCCCATCTTGAAGCTTTATTAATTGGCCAACCAAAGCACTGCTGAAGAAAAATCAAGAGTAAATCAGAAAGTTCAAAAGAGGTTTCCTTCTAAATTATTCTATTAGCAATTGCCCTCTAGATCCAAAAAGACGATCCTAGCGCGAACGTACAATGCTAAAAAATTGAGAGAAACCCGATCGTACAATGATATCTAATTGCATTATTCGCTTTGTAAACTGGTCAAATAAATCACCGTTCAAGTAAACTCGAAGGGAATGAGGGAAAAAACAAAGTTGACAAAGGGTTCCTTCTACACAAATCGATTGAAAACAGCATATTTGCAATTCTTCAAACTAAATCCAAAAGAAAACGATCTTGGCGCAGAGATACAACGAATGAAACTCAAGCCCAAATCGCAACTGCAAAATGCCAGATCCAAGAAGCTGAAGTCCAATCGAAACAAGCCAGATCCAGGATCGACGGTTGGCAGGAACGCGCGCAGGCCGATCGGATCTGGTGGAAGAAATACCTGATATGTGGGTGGGATTACCGGACTTCCTGCCGGCGA
>JBAMIB010000002.1:5878381-5904874 GCA_037177415.1 Kaempferia rotunda
TATATCGCCCACACGCGTCGCACACAGGCGATCATACAGGTTAAAAATTTCGTATATATATACCTAGCATTATTTTTTGGTACTTTATAATTATAAGATTTTATTTCATTTTACTTTATAAATTATATTATATTATATTGAATCAATATCCAGCTCCGCCCTCCTAAAAAACATTATGGCGTTGTCTCTAGTAGTAATAATAATAATAATTATTATTATTATTATTATTATTATTATTAAAGTTTTCTTTAAATAACGTCGGCACTTTGTTTAAAACAGCACGTCATCAATCGTAAACTTTTAAAAAAAAATGCATTTTTTCAAGGAATGTCAAAGCCATACTTTGTCCCGAATTATTTTTTTTTTTAAAAATGATATAAATTCTACTAATTTTTAAAAAAAAACTCATCCATTAGTTATTAATAAAAATATAAATGAAAAAAAAAACAACTTTAAAAATTACCATAAAATAATTTTTTTTTTAAGTAATAGAAAACAAATGATATAGCTTATAAGTCAAATAATAAATAACAACTTTAGCAAAAAATGATGGTTAAAAATATAGTTATTTTTAAATTTTTAAATTTATATATAGACTTTCGAATATTGGTAAAACAACTCAAAAATAGTTATGAAGTAGTTTTAGTTCAAAATTGTTGTTTAAATTTTGAGTACGAATTTGTAGATGCATTCTGATTGATCATTTATCTGAAATAATAATACTAATTCAATCATATTAAAAAAATAAGTTAATTTTTTAAATCCAAGAACATTTTTGTTAAGTAAAAGAATCGATAATATATTGAATATGTACTAAAAAAATGATGCTTTCAAAGACAACAAAGTAGGGAACACCATCTGGGAAATCAAAAACATGTGCTCCAATTGATAAAACTGCTAATAAATCTGCCAGAGAATGTACACCAATCACGTTGTTGTATCTGTATGTACAATTAAAAGAATTCTAGCTGATCCATTTCGTAAATAGTATTACTAAATCTATTTTCACTTAAAATTGGAGTGGAACTTCTAGAAAAATGGTTATCAGAACAGGGAACAATGATGTACCAGAATTTCTGTAGGGATTTGTTGCAATCTGATGGGGAATCTAAATTATTTATCAATACAGAATACAAGTTAAAAGTTCTAAAATAATAACAAGTTTAAATATTTTACCAGGTAGACCCAATGACGATAAGTGACAAGATAGCAACTTCATCCGAAAAACAACTACACTGCTACCAACCAAGGTAAAGAGGCGTAGTAGAATGGTGCAAGTCTTCATAAGCTTTCAAAACATTGGAGTAAATAGAGTGCTAGACTCGCATCCGCTTGACATCATTCTCAGGGACGTTTGCATCGCTCCCATTACCCCTGATTGGGTCTGCTGAAAGTTTTGCAGCCTGAACACAAATCTCAACATCGTCATACAATCAAATAAAACTAACCGATCACAAATATCACAAGTAAAAAATTTAATGGCGAATTTACAGTTTCACCAGGAACAATTGCATATCTTTCTGATGGAGAAACCCAGATTTTGCCTGTGAAGCAAAAGTTTTACGAGTTTCTGACAGTGGGATATACAACAAGCATGCTTCTTGAAGGATGATGCATAAAGAGGAAAATTTACCTGATGAAGAAGAGAGTGAGTGGGAGGATTCCATTTGGCTGCAACCTAGGCCGTCCTTGCTTATAACCTCTACCATCTTGGGAGTATTTCTTTTAAAAAAAAAAAACATGAGTTCGATTTGTAGAGAAAATAAAGTCCATATTGGTCACCATCAAACTTCTTATATATATAGATAGATGTATTTCTGACTTATAATTTACTGAAGCAAGCAAGTGCATGCTGTTGATCAAAACAAAATGTCAAATACAGAATACCAAAAATTGATTAATTTTCATACTAATATTGCTCTGTAAACTAAATTATGTCTACACATACAAAATTTATGTTGGAAATTTGATTTTGGCAAGGTAGGCAGATGACTGACTTGGACTAGAGACTTGAGTAGGATTTTATTTGTTAATGCCAATCTATGTCTGAAGTAGATTATCTTAAAGTGTTAAATCAATGTCAGGTAAATGATAAATTATTGCCCAAAGAACCTGAGAGATGATGGTGGAGCAAACCACGAGAACATTGCCAGCTCAGTCCATCAAGATGAGCACGAGCAAAAGTGTAAGCATAAGTGCAAAACCCACGGGGGCACATGGAAGTTCGCAAACACACAGCTCTCTCAAGCAGATGGCCACACAATGATTAAGCATGACCTGGAAAGGCACACAATCCGTTTGCCAATATACTTACAAGCTAATAAGCCCGCTGGCGCATGCGACAGGTACTTGCATGTCAGTTCGTGAAATATATATCTACCCACCAGACCTCTTTAGCATGTCCCAACAAGTATAAGGCCATTCTCTCCATATATGTAATTGTTAATCATCAAATTATAGTGATCTTCTCTCATTTCTCTTACAAAGTTCTGAGTCTCTCCATCCCTCTAGTCAAGAGAGTTCAAAAATATTGAGGCTTCATAGGGTCTCCAGATATGGAGTGTTACTATCTCAAGATGATGTCATTATATTTTGGCAGACGATTGTCAGCTAACAAGTAGTTTTATCTTAATGAGAAAGAGTCCACCTCTTGCCTTGACAACCTAACAATATTGAAGCACAAAAATAACCAAGCTCATTTCCCTTCTTATTTAAACAATCTTTGAAATGGAATTATTGACTACAAGGATCTTTCTTAGAGGAAGGTGAATGGCCAACTTTTAGCGTTAGAGAGAGAAATTACTTCATAGAACATATAGTGTTCGCGCAGGCATAAATAGGCAAATAAATGGTGCTTGTACTATAACCATCATATTACTTGAAAAAGGCAGCTTTTATAATTGGCATAATCCAAATATATTCTCCTAAGCAATAGGTGTTTAGTACATTTTAATTTTTAACAATCTGTACCTTTACTGCAAGCCATTAGGTGTTTAGTACTCAAGAAAGCTTATTGAATATCCACATGGTTTACTTGGATAGTAAAGGTTGCAGCACGCCAGAAGATCAACTTAACAGATTAAGAATATCATAGAGTTGCATTGACAAATTAAGATTCAGAATAAAACACTAAACATTCTGCTTACTCTTCCATGAATTTGGAGAGTTGCAGATGCATTTACCGGTCAAGAATATCACCATGGCCAAGTTGTCCACTTGTACCCCTGCCCCAAGAGAAAACATTTCCTCCTTCTGTCAGAGCAAGCGTGTGCCTCCAACCACAGGAAATTTGCTTCAATTTCTGCACATGATTATCATATAAAGATTAAGCTAAATAGATGTCATCACATAAGACTCCTTCAAGCCATTTTCGCAGCAGATCTGTTATAATTATTTCAAGGCAAAATGGAAAAAAACCTGGGATAGTAACAAGTTGAGTGAAGAATTTTGTATGTCATGTAAAAGAGCAACCATTTACCTGATCTGCCGGAAGTTTAACTTGAACTGGAGAGCACCGATCATCATTATCACCAATACCAAGTTGGCCAAACTAGATAAAAGTAAATTATGTCAAGTACAGATGGAAACAAAGTAAATTGCTAAGTCAAACACCGAGATGTTTCACTAAGATTACAATTAAAAACTATATTTTAAAAGGAATCTAAGTTAAAACAATATCACAGAGTTTGACTATAATTGTTTCTCTATGGTAATACATTTAAAAACTTAATATTACAGAAACTGATATATCTGTTACAATGTAGGATTACACTGCACCTACTTCAATATGGGATATAAGGCGATTCTGATCCTTCACAGGTACATGTAGGATTGCACTGCACCTACTTCAATACGGGATATAAGGTGATTCTGATCCTTCACAGTACACGGTACATTATATTTTATCAAACTGTAAGATCTCCATATCTTTTCCATATAAAACCAAAAATATCAAATTATTGTAACTGGCAATGTCAGGCGTATCTGACACAGGGATTCAAATGTCTGAAGCAACTATTTCTGAAAAAATTTATCTGTTAATGAAGATTTTAGTGTCCACTTTTAGTGGCAATATCTGAGTATCCAACACAAATCAGGGAGGTAGTAGATGAAGAGTCCAAGCATCAAGGATAATCTATGAAGCACATCAAAAGAGTAGGGAATTCCAGCTCTAAATCTGAATCTTACACTAGACCAAATATGTATATTGGACAAATCGGCAAATCAAATAGAACTAACAAGCATAATTGTAAAGTTTGATGTTATTCCCATATATAGTAGGCATATTAATCCTAGATTTTCTTTTACTTTACCTATCTCATTACTAAAGTTCAGTTCAAAAACACATGGAAGTACATGTCAGACTGTCTAGTGAATTCTATGCTGCGCACAGGGGTCAAAAACTTTGGTGCGGGGCACACCAGTTCATTTACAAAAACTAACAAACGGCAAATTGCATATGAAGCAGAATAGAACCAGATACATAAATGGGGGATTCATGAAGGAACCATCAAACCTTATTCCATCCCCAACCATATAGTCTTCCATCAGCTGTAAGTGCCATAGTATGTCTCCAACCACCTGAAACCTAAAGTAGAAGAAAATGATATCAAATTTTGTAAACTAAATACTTGTGGAATACAGAAATAATAAAGATTCGCAAGCTTTATGTGACTGGAGATACTGGATAACTGTACGAGAACTAAAGCACAAGACAAATTGTCATGGTACTGTAACCTTGCTCATAAATAGATTAATAGAGTAATAAACATCTTAGAGGTTAGCATTAAGATATATTTTATTATACAGATACCCTAATATGAGACCTCACTCCTCAAGCTGTAGCTTGATAGATATCAATCATGTCTAGGTTACTAGATAAGATATAAAACGAGTGTGATTGATAGGTCTGGTGAAGAACCAGTTTTAATCTAATTCCTCAGCACCCCTTCAAATTGGTCAACTTTTTAAATTTGGATCCTAGATATGTTACCTAGAAACAATATCTGCTTGCATAGTGCATTACAAATCCTTCCTTTTACAAAACATTAAAGACCTTACTATACAAAAGGCTCTTTCTGCTTTATTTCTATTAATATGACCAGAGAAGAGTGGCATAGGTACAGTTGAGTTAGATCCTGATGGGCATTGGCACTTCACAATGTTTGTATAGTAAGGTCAAAATTTATTATATTGTGTATAATGGAAACAAAAGATCTGGGTATTCGAATCACAACATTCCTAAAATTCAGAATTTAGAGATCCAGACAAATTGGTCATACTTATAGTTGAAAATTCCATGAAATCATAATAGAAAAGTGTCTATAATGTGATAACAAATATATCCATATGCCTATAATTCCAAACATAAAGATTTGTTCTTAGCAACTAATTAACAATTATAATTTTGAGCAAAACAGGTTAATTAATGATGAGGAAACAGTAAGGACCTGAGATATGTCGTTGTCTCTTAGGGCTTCCAATAGATGTGGACTGAGATGATCCTCATGGTCTCCATGTCCAAGTTGACCATATTTACTCCATCCGTAGGTGTACAAATTTCCAGAAGAAGAGACAGTGATAGTGTGACGCCATCCACATGCAACAAGAACCATCTTTTCATCCTATACAAAATTATTGTAGTTGAGAAAAAGAAATCAAATAACCTTGTTAATAACATGAATATGAAGTTCAATTGCAAATCTTTTCATTGAAAAATATGACTTCATCCCCAGGATAAAAATGCCCATCCACGCAGCACCTCTACATTGCTCAACATGGGAGAAGAATTTGAAACCTTTGTGATTCTTGTGGCTCTGTAAGTAAAGGTCTCATTTCGTTTTCATAAAATATTTTGGCTCGAAACCTTTGTGATTCTTGTGGCTCTGTAAGTAAAGGTCTCATTTCGTTTTCATAAAATATTTTGGCTCCACTTAAATGGTCGTTCCTTTTACAAACCACCCTACCGAAACACTATCGTCCATTCTTTTTATCCTTTCTTCCATAATATACTCATGATATGAAATACAATTATCAAACCCATGATTAATTAAAAATCCCTTTTAACTATTAGAACATATATATAACAATTCACCACTCATTTTCTAATAATATATTTAGAAAGAAGAAAGATCTGAATATTTACAAACCTTATTACAAAAGGTGGCCCCAGGCTTAAAATCCTTATACTATCATATAATGATTCTCTCATGGCAATGCATTACTGAGCCTCGTACTTGCTTAGCAAGACTTCTCAAGTTTTACTGAATAATCTTACAAAGCAGCCTCTCACTTCTCTACTTGCAAAAGCAGACTCATCAAGTGTCCACAACTGCTCTATCACTCCACTTTAATTAAAGCTAAGGACAAAGTACAAACTATCAATGTATTTAGCTATAGAACTTAAAGGAGATAAGTTTGAGTTCCATGTATTCTATACGGAATGCATTAGAAATGTAACATCACATGTTCACATTTCTCATATGATTCTTGTCCAATTCCCATTGAACTACGATGCATATATTTTCTGATTGTGACAAAATTGTGTATAAACAAAATAATCTCTATTTCGTTAATCATTCCATACTTCTCAATTTTTACCAGCATTCAGATAGACTTGTATAGCTCCCACATTCATATGCTGACAAAGTTGTGCACAAACAAAAAAATCTCTATTTCAGTAATCATTCCAAACCTTTCAAAATTTACCAGCCTTTAGATAGTCCTGTAAAGCTCCCACATTCATATGCTGACAAAGTTGTGTATAAACAAAATAATCTATATTTCAGTACTCATTGAGTGCTTCCCGATTTACCCTGACAGTTGGTGGGAAATTTTCATGGGGCTGGGCCGGGTTCGGTGTTACCTAGTTCATCCTTTTTTATATTTCGTTAATCATTCTATACCTCAATTTTTACCAGCCTTCAGATAGTCTTGCATTGCTCCCACATTCATATGCAAGAACAGTTCTTTGATACTATAACACAAGTTATATGGGTTATACTATATTTTTTATTCATGTATTAATCATCACAACCATATTCCTCCCAAGAATTTTAATAGTAATTCATGGCATGAAAATTAATCATGTACCTTATCATGCATTTAGTGCATAACCAATCACTTTGCATATGGTATTGCGCTTTATAATATTTGTTTACTCGTTGTTTTAGTATTTCATTGTGTTTTTGTGCTTCACAACACCTCCCATCAGCTTGACCAAAATTTCCATTCATTCCAAAGTACCACATGAGCTTAATACGACTACGAGCAAGAGTCCTCTCCATGTTGACAATAACCGCCTTAGTAGTGGCAATATCCATTAATACCACCCTTAACCCTCCACCATTATTAGCTTTGATCTAGGATTGAGTCAAAATCTTTGCTTCCACTACCATAATGGAATCAAGAACACCTCATGCATCAAGATGACAAATAACCTTGAGGCAAGGTAAAAATCAAGCTGAGGCATGTATAATTGAAATCTTCTCACATGTCTCCCCAAGGTGGTGCTCCTGTCACTCCTTAAGGAGGTGCAATTCTTGAATTTTTTATACTATTTGCAAAAAAAATTTTAAAAAAAAAATCTCCAACCTAGAGTTTGTACCCACAAAAATCAAACAATGCACAAGCACTAATCTCTTGCCATAAATAAATGCAACATTTGAGCAAAATATTTGATGCATGCACTACTTTCCCTGTGAAGAGTTGGTGTGATGCTTCAATTAAGGATGATTAATTAATTATCCTCTACGAAAGGGAAAACTTATCACTGTCATGTTCATTCATGCTGTCAACCAGATTGATATGAGTGAATACTACACAACTCTGTCATTGTGAAGTTCTTCAATCTCCAAACTCTACCAGCACCTAGAAAAACCATGAATTTACATAATTTACCTTGCATTGGCGTGAGCCAAGAAAAACAGGGTAGAATTATCAGTTAATTTTCTTCCAATCAGTGACCAAACACGAGCGAGACCTATAGTAAACGTCCTTATCTACTTCACCCACTCGATCACATCACTTCATGCCCATTAGAAAGTGTTGCATTGCATTGGAGATATTGCACAGAGAGCATGCTCCATTAGCCATTGAAGCTCACACATTATGGGATCTCAAGCGAATGACACCAGTGTTGAGTTTCTCTTCCTTTGCTTCGCTAAAGTGACCCAGTCGGCCACATATATTGCAGATGTTGTAAAGCTTTGCAATTCCATTTGGGAAACTTAGGGCGGTGTTCATAATGAATCAACAAAGAAATGAAGTAAAAGAAGTCCGTGTTCATGATATAAACATGAATGTGCTGAATCAGTTGAGACAAGCTTGACAGTGTTAAATATGAATTCATATAGTCATGAACCTATGATGGTGAAGGCGATCTTAAATAGTCATCTAGCAAAGACAAGGAACCACCTTGCTAGGTAATGTCGCATCTCTCAGTACCTGTAACTTCGGCTCAAGATTTAAACAACAGTGTTTCTGAAGTAATAGACATGCTAACTGGCTGTATTGTCATGGTCATGCCAACACCTACATGTTACTCCCACAATCATTTTCTTCTTGCTACAAAGTATTGTCATTAATCTAACTACGTTACCAGAGAAGCAACACACGTGTTTCACCTTCCAAATTTTTATGATTATTTCTTTGGGTGGCTACTTGCTTGATACAATGCACACGATGCTCTTATCTTCCTCATGTGTGCGATAGCCATCAAGGAATAGAAGGCCAAAGTACAATCAAAGTTAACCAAAGATGTTGAATTTATACTTTGCTTCAAGAAAAATTCCTATCTGAATAAGCAAGTAAAATTCAAGAACCTGTTAGGAGATAGAAGAGTATCTTACTGAGAAATTGATAAATGCACAGATTAACCATGCTAAGAATAAAAAATTACCAACATACCTGTGTGTGTGTGTGTGTGTGTGTGTGTGTGTGTGAAAATAAAAACCAAATCCATTAGCAAAGCAATTTCTATTCTTAAGTTGTTTGGATATAAAAAATGAATTCTGAAACATAAGAAATTAATTGAAGCCACTTCTAAAAAGCAAACTGTTAAAGCAGCATGACTTCTTAAAATTTTATGCCAGGTTACAATGCTTAGTCTCACAGAATTACCAAGTTTGGATTGTTCTGCAACTCTCCAAACACTTGGAAACAAAATTCAGAACACCAGAGAAGAACAATCATGAATACTGGTAGGAAGATTATGAAAAATATTACTGAATGCATAGGGTAAGAACAAAATCGAAGGCATTAGCAATTAGTTGAACATAATTAGAAATCATACATCCATGTACAGAGTTCAAGAATAGGATAAAATCCAATCACAAATAGTTAGAAACTGCCACTTATTATTGAATTAATTAAAAATATACTTTTTTGGATGAAATAATTAAATATAAAGACATATGACAAAGTTCCACATGCAAAATAAAACATAGAGGTTTCTTAAAAACAATTGAAGGGCAAAGTTTGTACCTCAATAGAAACAACCTTTTCTGGAAGCATGCGATCGTTACGGTCACCAAGGCCTAAATTTCCATAACGACCCCAACCCCATCCATAGAGATCCCCATTTTCTGTAACTGCAGCAGTATGTTCAGCACCCGCAGCGATCATTTTAACATGTATCCCCTAATGGTTGCTCAAAAATGTTAGAACAGAAACCTATATGAAGGAGTAATCGCCCATCCACATCTTTGAATAGAAAAAACAAGATATGTAAACATGGTTATCCAATGTGTCTATTTGAGATATTGGCAAGGGAAAAAAAATCATAATAGTTTGATTGGTGCAAATGTAATTTAACCCTCAAGTTTTACCCATTCTCAATAGAATGGCCTAGTTGAATTGAAGTGTTTAAAGTTCAAGTACAAAGAGTTCAGCACGTTCCTAGTCAGATAACCCTACACAGCACATGAGCAGTTCAGATGTGTCTAGATTGATTTGTTTATTTAACATGACACCAAGCAATATTTATTCTAGAAAATGTTTCCATAACAACTGTGAAATTTTGGGGGAATTCAACAAAAACCTGAGTAGCCTCTTAATCCTATAGGTACATTAGATTAGAGGAGGTATATATAGGTCCCTGTATATGCATATGAAGATTCAGGACCTTAACACCTCAAGCTACTTCAAAATTCCTTGGAGGGATGACTTGTAATAATTACATTTATAAATCTAAGACATCTCAGACTGAATAAGGAAATCTGTTTGATCTTTTAAACTAATGAAAGATGTAACAATCTTTTAAGTTTGCACCTTTACTCTAACATAAGAAGAGAAACTTTACTTCTTTAATAAAAATTTCATTGTTTTAATAAAAAAATTGAAATTAAAGTTTTCCTTCCACATTAGTTCCCTCTCTTAAATAGTCAGAAAAGAAACTTTACTCAAAGCAAATATAAACTAAACACACATTTCGTTATCCTTCTCCTAAGTATTTTTTTTTTCCTTGCTCTCTTCTTTCTGTAACTCCATATAGCCGAACCCAATTAGTGGGATTAAGTCTCTTCCTTCTTTACTTGTTTCCTTCAAAGAAAATTAAGCCTAAAATGTGTTTGTAAGCAAGAAGTATAATGTGCTTAATGTACCTGAAAAGCTTGAATCTTTTGTGGTACAAGGGAGTCTTCTGTTGTGCCAAGACCAAGTTGCCCGTTTTGGTTCCGGCCCCAACTATAAATTGAATAAAAAAAATAAGTTGACAAGTTAACTAAAAATATAAAGGATATGAGAAAATAAGTTCACAAAGAAACCAAGAATAAGTATATAATCTAACGGTCAAAGCTCGTTTACTTCAATATATGTATGTGCAAAGCCAAGTCCTCGGGTTCATGTTTTTCCAAGCTAGATTTGAGCATAGTTGGTCTAGCTAATACACAATATTGAAACATATAATAGGCAAACATCACAGCAACACTTAAGCTTAGCTAATGACAGAATTGCAATGCTAATAATCCAAACTATGGATTCGCTGGGAGTTGAAAACTTGAAATAGCTTCCAATTATCATAAATGTAACTGTGATTAATCAATTTCTTAGGGACCAATATTATAATCATTTGGGATAGCCTTAAAAATCTTACAATACATCAAGAATGATCACATAAAAGGCCTTTTATATTGTCACTATTGCCACCGTCAAATTGTATGATACAGGGAGGCAGATTGGCCAGAATTGACAGACTGTCACAGTTGGGCATACACATCCAGTTGTACTTTTTTGGGAAGCAATCTAATATTAATGCAGAGATAGAATACAAGGCTATGGCTTTATGATCTTATATGGTGCTAATTGAATTAACTAATGATCTGACAGGATCATGCAATTAGATGGTGAAAAGAAGATAATCAAGTTGTCGTGCACATTACTTTTAATTGACTATTTCACAAAGGATAAAAAATATAGCAATCAATTCAAATTGTGAAAGAGATGCACTTAAAGGAAATCATTTCCTCATTTGTTAGTTGCAATAATTAGTTAGCACACATGATGACCAAGTCTTTGAAAATATCTGGAATTGAATATTGTTTGAATTTAATGGGAGTCTTTTGATCATGCCGTATTTTGGAGCCTTGGTCTAAAGCTCAATTTGAGACAAGTTATGGTTTACGCTTGGGAGAAATAAAATAGATATGGCATAATCAACAAGGTAAAATCTATGTACCTAAATAGCTGGAACTGAAATGGGTTGGTGTTGTTGTTCTATAACAGCCATAGCATTCATACTTGTTTTAGTTGCAATTTTATCCAATGTATATAAATTGTTGTATACTTGTTTGAGTAACATTCTCACAAAAGAGGTACAACAAATAAATGAAGTAATTTCAATCGCTATTGTAATGCGAGGACTACTTCAAGTAGTCAAAGCAGAGTTCATTATCACTGATTCAATTTTCCATTTGTAACACTTCAATTAATACAATTAGCTACCTGTGCTAACTAAATCTTTTTTAAAAAAAAAATCCATTGATATTTCGTGTTAATTAGTCAAACTCTATGAAAACCTATAAATTATGTTATAACAGAAAGTTTCTTATCAAAAGTTACTTAAAGAGCAAAAATAAATAGGTTAATTGAGGAAAATCAATATAGCTATCTGTATCAACATAATAGCTAAGAGTAACCTTTGCACTTCCCCATCCATAGTCACAGCCAAACAGTGGCTATCACCACAAGCAATATGTCTAATTTGGAGGCCCTGTAATGCCTTGATCGGCTGTGGAGTAAAAACATCACTAGAATTTCCATGGCCTAACCTTCCAAAGTCACCCCTGAAGTAAAGAAAATGGAAAATCATATAGGAATCATAAACTGCAAACTGTAATTAAACATCATCTCTCCCTTCCAAGCTAGAGCAGACTAGAGAAATGTGGCTCTATGCAATTGTCATATGTAATGAAAAACTACTTAAGTTATAAATTAAATCTTCTCTGAACAATATCCATTCTCCTTAAAAAATAAATACTTCAACATAATCAGTACATATTTTAAGATATGGATGGTTAGGCTAACCAACTGACAGATTTAGAATTAGTATATGTTCTGTTAAACATCACCTGTTTTTACAGAATCTATCATGACTAAGTTTTTACTAGGACTGTAGGTCAGTATGCAATTTGTTTTTTACTATATATACTTGTATTGGACATGGAATTAAATACCAAGTTGTGACACAACTGGAAAATTTCATTCAAAGATCTAGTCAAAACTCAAAACTAGGCAGCATGGGTAATTGACCTTATGATGCCCAAGCAGCTACAGTAGTGGTCTGTATTTCAAATTTTAATCAACTTAAAGTCAATTAATACTAAATTAATTAATACAATATTTATTAATTAAATAAAGTATTTATACAAGATTTGCAAATTAATAGTTATTGATTTTTTTTTAGTAATCTAATTATCCAGCTCTTCAAACCAACTAATCCTGGAGGTGACAGGCCGGTAGCCACAGGATAAATCAGGAAGCGCTCACGGAAGCACAACCAAACGGCCAACATTCTTAAATTTGTCGTCTAGGAGGAAAATCCTTAATAGTGCACGGCAATTGGAATTTGAACTTTAGATGCTTGGTTAATCACTTGGAGGGTCTAACCGTTGCACCATAGCCCTGTGTCAACATATATTTATTTATACAGTAAATTATATATGAATATTTATCAAAATACAACATTTTTCAAATTGTCTTTGTTAGGAATACAATATTAATGATATTTATTAATTAAATCAATTTTTATAGATTAAAATTTATTAAAATACAACATTTATTCAAAACTTTGACATACAAAATATTTTTATAATATGATTATGCTATCTATAATTCAAATAAATGATTGTGTTACTTTTTTTTCATAAATCTCTTCATATCTAGTGATTGTACCACTTGGTTAAGATACAATTCAAGAAATTTATAGAGAAGTCATTCTAAACAAAGAGACACTGAACATACCATCCCCAACTATAAACCTGCACATCCGATTCGGAATAGGCTGTTGTATGATCAGCTCCACAAACTACAGACACAGTGCCACGGCAGTCTAGAGCACTCAGTATTGTAGGAAGAAGTCGGTCTTCAGCATCCCCATGACCCAACTGTCCATCCTCACCCCTGCCCCAGGAGCAGATCACGTCACCAGCTGCGACAAAATTGCCTTTCTTATGTATGAACTATAGCATACATAAAATAACCAGAAGATCTGCAAACTTATTCCACTAAGACTAAATTTCCAGACTAAACTGGCACGCTAAAGGCATCTGCATCAATTTCACCATAGCAATTCATCAATAACGTGAAACGCTGAGAGATAATGATATTTAGCTACAAAAGAGTAGCTCCAGAAGTATGATGTCAAATCAAGGTTGTGATCGCATTGTATTTAAGCGTGCGAAGGAACGGCAGGAAAGCTGGAAAGGCAAACAAGGAGGTCGAATCAAAAAGTTAAAGAGCCCATCAAGCCAAATAAAAAGAGGGGCACAAAATAATTAGCACCGGACAAAACCCATCCGAACCACCAAAACTGAAGCGCTCAAAAAGGAAATCAAGCAACAATTTCGACCTGTGCACGACTATGCAAAGCCTAGCGGGACGAGATTTCGCTACTCACAGAGCAGCGCGACGGAGTGACTAGCGCCGGCAGAGATGAGCAGGACCTGGCGAGCCGGAGCGGGATCATCGGCCACGATTTCTGCCCGGCTTTCTTCTTCCGCCATCGGGCCACCGTTCTCCTCCGCCGCCGCCTCGCTTGATCCGGTGGACAGAAACAAAAGAGTGGGGGAAATGGAGCGGGAGGGGACCGTCCGAAATGAGTGAGCTGCGCAATCTGTTCGGGATGGGGCTCGGTGCACTAATTGCTGCTTGTGAGGAATGGGAGGACAGGCACGGACAATGGCAGAGGTGGAGAATTCCAGTGCTGCCCCTCAACTCATCTTCATCGGGATTGGTTGGCTGCAGAGCCAGCATTTAATGCGCCGACTGGTCAAGTCGTGCTTTGCCTGTCGACCACAAGCTCCCAGGCGCCGTAGTCTTTCGCTTCATTTCCTGTGCAGCTCTCGTCGTTTTCTTCATTCCCTCCGCAATTAATATAGATCTGGACCGGACAACAACCCGAATTATAATAATAATTATTATTATTACTATTAGTTAGTATTATTTTGCTGCTTTCGTACTAAATCTAAAGTATAATCAACGGAACAATGTGATTGGTCTGCGTCCAATCAATTAGTTCGTACATGAATTGATAGTTCAGTAGATGACCCATGCTGGTAATTAATATTATTGATTAATTATAACTTAATAATTAGAAATTAATTTAGGACATTGTAGTCCTTTCAAAAAAAAAAAAATTGACAACTCTTATAAAATCATTTTCTTAAAATTAATTTGAATTCTTTATAATCTTAAATTGAAACTTAATAAACTCTTGATTAATTTTAATTTAATTGTCTTCAATTTTAATTACATGAATTAATTTTTAAATTGAATAAATTAATTCTTTATTTATTTCAATTAAATCATTCTTTAATTGATTAGGATAATTAAATTTTGATTTTTTTCATAATTAATCGATCTAAGTAACATTTAATTATCCACGGAATCTTTCTCAATGTTATAAGTAATCTAATTGAGTAAAGATCCTACTTCAATAGTTTACGTAAGTTTGGATTAACATCTACCATAGAATAATATAGATGACAGTTATTTCGATAGATTCCACACCCTTTAACTAATGACAGTTATTTATTATTTTAGAAATCCTTTCAATAATAATAATAATTGTATAATAATGTCACGTTGCAGGGCAGCCCGCACCTGTCCCACTGGAAAAACCTCATAAATATTAATGTTTATAAGCTTTAAATCATCTGCTGCTGTTTAAAAGAAACGTCAGTCACATTCTACAAAAATATCTTGAAATTGTTGAAATTAGTGATCCATTTCACTTGACACGAACATCGAATAAAAATTTCGACCATCCCTTAAGTATTTAACGATAGATTATAAATTGACCTCACTGATTTATTTTCCTTTATGATACCTAAGAATGGACTATAAGGAACTAATAAACATACTCACATTTTACTACAATTTACTACCATATATGATTAATATTTTATAATTTATCTCATTTAAGCTAAATTTACCTAAATCAGCTTAGATTAATTGATAAGACAACACGTGACAATGAAATAGTAGCCAAATTGAGCAAAAAATCAGAAAATACATCACAAAACATATTTTTTTCTAAAAAACTTCAACTTCTTTACCCAACCAGTATCTAACTTTCCAAAATATCCAAAACATATACTAAAATTTTAAAAGGACCTAATCGCGGACACTATATCCGTTTTACTCCTATTATTTACACTAGTCAACTACTCTACTATAGCAATCATTTTTTTAAAATAAAAAAAAAATTAAAAACTACTATTATGTCAAATTGATATTTAAAAAACTAAACAAATACATAAAACAATTTTATGTCATTCCAGCCACTAAGTTTATAAGTCAAAACTGACTGATAGACCTGAAACCAAATCATATGTGTTCATCGAGTTTCCTAATTATATTCATAATCTCAAATATCAACTTAGTAGAATATATTAATAGTAATGATTTTTTTTAATATAAATAAATCTTGTAAAAAAATCTATTTATTTAAAAAAATATATACTAATCAACTGGTATACCTTAACAATCGACTGGTATAAATGATAGGGCTAAAATAGGTATACGGTATGTGATTTGGTCATTTAAAACTAGATATGTGATTTAAATATTTAGAAAACTTAGCTAAGTTGTTCGGTGAAAAAGCTGAAAAATCTTTAACTTTGCGGCAAAAGCCAAGATCTTTCCGGGTAATGCAATCATAGTAAAGCAAGCATATTAGAGGAAACACATACATCCACCACAATGAACTCTAAAGAAAAATTCGAATTGGATTCAGAAGCCCAAATCAAACGTAGGCAAATCATCCCCAAGAAGATCTTCAATGGATGAACTCCCACTATGAAGTTTGTCGGATATCAAATGGGTAGCAGTGGATGCATCCAATATTTGGTTGACCCCCATTTTCCCATCTTGTTTAATATCCTCCTCTTTCAACAGCTGGAACAAAGAAAGACAGAAGCCATTAAATAGCCAGCGGAAATGTCTCGCTCTGAGATACTCAAGTTAAACAGCCAGCGGAAATGTCTCGCTCTGAGATATTCAAGTCAAGACTAAAATGACAGGTGGAACTGATGGAAAGATATCCTTGAAGAAGATATGGAATAACAATTCCAGGTTAAGAATCTCAGACCTGGCAACAGGATTGATCTCTAATCTCAGAAGCATTCCAAGTCATAGCACAAGTCCTTTCTATTGCATACATCGATGGTAGAAGTTGGCAAGTCAAAGAAGAAAAAAACGTCTCAAAAGATAAATATTGCCACAGCGACTACGTACCAGTATCAGAATTATTATTCTCTAGAAATTTATCTGAAATATCAGCAATGTTTTCATTTTGATTTGGCAGACAGTCCTTTCGAGCAGGCAGCATCTCGTTCACTAAATCATATGGCTCCGTTGAGGTCTGGTTGTCAGTACATTTTACTGCTGATAGCCCCTCAATATTTCTGTAAAAAGAGCCGAAAGTGAAGTTATACAGAGGTTGGTATAGTCACAAAATCAAGTGATAAATTAGGTGTATGTCCTACACAGTATCCTAAGGGAGGTCCCTTGATTTTGGGTTACTATATGATTGGTTTGTGGACAGTCTCAAGATTTAGGCGATTGAATGATATAACAAGTAGATATGACCCTACTCATGTCAACATATTTGTATTTTTAGTACAAATAAACACAACTTTTGCTATGACTTTACCAATACTTTTTCATCTATCCAATACATAATGACTGAGGCCAACTATCACTTGTCTACCGCCTATTGTTACTAATAAAATAAACAAAATACAAGGTAGACAAAATGAGGAAGAAAGCAATGTAAAAGCTACTCTTGAAAGGAGGCAGACTAAATAGGAACAAGCAGGATCCACCAAAGAAATATCTTTTACATATCCACCTAGTTTCTTAATTTTTTTTCCAAAAATTAAAGAACATAAAAATTATTTGTACATGACAAAACAAGATTCATGAAAACCTACATAACTATTGGGTTTCTACAAATGTTATATGTTACTTCTGTCAATTGATCTGCATTTCATTTTTTGCAGATCAGGTTTTTTCCTATTTGTTAAAGTAGAGCACATAGTGGCAGATTCTTCAACTACATCTACAAATATAATTCATGAGAAATCACTTTACAGTATCAATTCCCTTGGGATAGACTGCAAAAGCATATCAAAAATATTCCAGTTCAAGTTAATAATCTTGGCTATCTGTAAGGAGGAATACAAGTGGCTACTCAGAAATAGTTCAAGACAACATTGCATGGCATGATGAGGATGTTGAATTCTTTGGAGGGATTGAATTCTTCAAGGGATAAGATGTTTGCTCTGGATGGTTGGGAAAATGAGGATGATTTGCTAAAATTAGAGAGAAAAAATGTTGCAAATGGAAGTAATTTATATTATCATGATTCATGGGAGATGGGGATAAAACATCAACCAACTAAGGATATCAGAAATATCATTTCTTTAGCTGCATCAGTTATTTGTAATAAATTGGACCAGCTGCCAGAAGTGAGGCAAGACTCTGTTTCCCTTCACTTGCGTGTGTATGGTCAGAAAGGGTCACATCAGACAATTGGTGTGTGCAGCAATATCTATTTTTCCTACCTTCATATGAGCATGTGGGGATTGTGTTGTGGGTAAGGGTACCAACTTTTAAGGGGTATTCAAGGATGAGTGTTAAATTAACCTAAATAGTTCTCTTACATGTTAATGTGTATTCCACAGTGAAATCAGGGAGAACAAGTTAGCTTATGCCAGCAAACTTTATATAAAGCCGGATGCTTGTCTCTTATGTAAGATTTTCTCCATCAAATTAGAGGTATCGCTAGCAATATTCCAAACAAATGAATCATTTTTATTACATTTTAGAACATCCTTCTGCATCTACCTCTAACACTTTTTAGTTCTAATTTATTCAATTTGTCTCAACATATAACCGAATGCTACACTGAAATATATTTCTATATTAGTAGTGGTAATTTTTTTTGTGGCTATAAGTTGACTCAATTTACTTGTATGATTTTGGTATTTTCGTGCACAAAGCCACTTTAAGTTTGAGCAAACACAACTACTCACATGATAGTCTATGAAGCATTTAAGCCCCAGAAACATAGGACACACTAGCTAGTTTTTCTCCCAGCTGCTACTATATACAATACTACCAAAAGAATGTGTGAATGAAGTATTCAAACACAATGCTGCAATAACGATCACATCAAATTTACAGCAAGAACATTCAACCTATTACCAGTTGGATCAAACAGAAGATCCAATAGCATTGTATCATCTTATTCTCATTTTTTTTTTTTCTTTGTAATGACATCTTAGGTTAAAATAGAAAGGAAATATGTGATCATAAAATATGAATGTGCAATTGATTGTCTTTATTATACAAGGAAGATCTTACTGTGATAGTGTTGATTTTATATCTGGTGTTTTTGACAATGAAGTTTGTGTAGCATATTCAGTAGAGTTAACCTCGCAGCTATCACCCCCTTGTAAACTAAGATTCCTGATGTGCTTTCTTGCTTTCTCAGAAGGGAACCCATTAGCTGGCACCATTGGATCATTGATCAGATTGTTTCCATCAACCAGTAATGGCTTCTTAAGATTGTGAAGAATTTGGAGCGCTGAATACCAACAGAAAAAAAAAAACTAATTAACAACAATAATTCATCAGGGAAAAAATGGTTCAGGCCTTATTTTCTCTTGAGGAACAAAAAGGCTATGTTGAACACAAAATAGCATTGGGTTGTTTTAATCATTTAACGAAAGCAAAAACTGACAGGTAGCTGGTTAGGATATACAAACCATTGCGCACAGGTTTGTTACTCTGTAGGGTAGGTTCAGCATCTTTGGGAGAACAAGAACTGCAAGAACTGATTACTTGTTGTGTACAAGTCTTACATATGTTTTCTGCATACACAGTCAAGAACAACTTGCCAACTCAAATAATGTTTGTTATGCTGCTAGGATGTGATGCTGTCAGAAACAACAAAATTTGTAGAAAATAGAATGCCGTGCAGTTTATAATTATAAGACTATCAACAAATGGATGGGGGTTGATCAAAATTGACAAACCGTCATATAATGTCTCACTGCTTTGTAGTTGGCTACAATCTCTGAATTTGGCAGAATCATAGCTGCAAGAAGCATCTACATTTTTCAACTGAGGCCTGTAAATGTTGTCATAAAAATGCCAAAAGTTATGAAACAAAACCAATTTAAAATATAGTAACAACTAAGAAAATGACCAATTTAAGGCATTTACTTCATACTTGACTTGATGTTGCTTGAACAACTCGAGCTCTCAAACACTGTTGATTGTACTTTTGGTAAATGCTCTGCAAATAGAACACTCACGCCTTCAGTTAAAACCCAATAGTAATGGTAAAGAACTATATAAATACTATTTTTGTTAAGATGCATCAGCAGATACTCGCTGGGTTATGCATGCCAAAAAGATTAATTAAATATATTTACCTGCAAAACCAGTCCGCAGTTCAAAAATTTCAACAAGATGGTTGGGCAATTGGAACTTATTTCCAGTTTTAACACATTCCACGGTCTCAAGGTATTTGCTACTCAGTACTGAACCATCCTCACTCAGCAACATAACCTGACAAGATATTATTGAAAGCTACAAATAAAATGGAGATGATTTGCCACCATAACAAGATGAAAAGAGAATGACCTCATGTAATATCTACATATTTTGAATATTTGTATCAATAGGCAATACAAATATTCTGTTAAACAAATATGCAGTAGGTCTACATGCTCCATGGTAATATATATTTGGTTCTCAGTGTTCAGAGAATATTTCTAAATTATAACCCAATTTATTTTTAGTTTCATTTTGATAGATTAAATTTAATTTGGAAGACCTAGAAATGAAGTTAAAGGGGTGTGTTGATGGATAAGGGGTTGGATTGAAGAATAAGCTCAATCCAGAACCTAATCAAACTCCATGAGAGATCAATTTTGATTTGGACTGGGTTAATAGAAACTAATCATAGATGCTCATTGGAGAGTGATCACTCGTTGAAGATTATTTCTCCTTGTACATCACTTGAGAGAAGCAGTAGTGAAGAGGAAATGTTGGATGGAATATGAGATGTAAGAGCTAACACTCAAGTACATCATATTTCAAAGTCAGAGGCTAGGGACAGCAACAAACAACGTCAAAGCAAGCAGGTATTAGGCAATATCTTAACCCCTTTACTTGGAGCATCATGCTTCTTGTAGTTCAATTGATTCTTCCTTTAAGTACAAGCATATGATCACTATTAGTTTAGTTTGTGATTATATTTGTGTTGAGACTTTCATATGAATGTTGGGAGAGTTTCAAGAGGTATAATTGATACAAATATAGGACTAGCAGAGGAGGCAATCATTGTTCACAGTGCTCTACCCAGAAACAATATTTGACATGGGTATGAACCCAAGTGTTACGCAATTTTTTCAAAGAAATACATGAGAACTCATAGAAAATGGTCCCAATTTAGGACAGGTACCAAAACACAATAATGAAGCTAAAATTAATCTATTAACTTTAAGTTACAAATAATATAAAACCAAATTTTCCCCTAACCCACCCTTAGCCTAATTCCTCGCCCTCCCCTTGAGACATCGTCTATGACACCACCATCCCCGAGTAATGTCTCTCACCATGTCAACCTCCATGTACAATGTACTTGCAAAACCAAACGAATTGTTAACTAAGTGTACTCTCTTCTCAAGCAATGAAACTTGCCTCTGAGAACCCAAAAAGGAAAGCTTCCTGATCCGCCTCTATTTCTTCCTCTTGCTCTTCATTTCTCCTTAAACAAGTTATGAGAGAGGAATAACAGATTTGAGTAACAAAGCTAAAAATTGGCCTAGGAGTTCACATATATAGCCACCTAGGTGTTTTAGACAAGGGATGCATAACATATATGATATACAATCCCTTTACACAATTTGGGTATCCATGCAGCTTAGGACCTTTAGATAGGCCATCTATAGACACAAGAAATAGATAATGAGATCTAGAAAAAACTTGGTTAAAAATAGATAAAGGTACATTGTAATTCCGGGGATTGGTAATGACAATTCTTTTGTATATAGGAGCAGCCAAAGAAAATACATATGATCTAGGAGATACTAGGACAAAGATATGAACAAAATAAGTTCACTCTTGGTTGTTGTATCTTGATTATTTTGTTCATATCTTTTTGGTTGTTCCTCTCCCCAGTCACCCCACTGTCAATCATAGCCCACCTCCCTCCCTTGATCCCTGTCCTCCTCATCCTCCTCTCTCGATTCCTGTACTCTCCTCTCCCCACCCGCCCCATTGCCAATCGTAGCCACTGCTAGCTGCACGTTGCCATCGGCTAGCCCCTAGTCCTCTTCTTCCCTCTCCTCCAATAGCCCTTCTCTCTTTTTGGTACCTCGCTTCCTTTTGTCACTTTACTTCAGCTGTGCATGACTGCCATAGCTCAACTCTGGTGTTGCCTTTTAGCAAAATTCTCATCAAATATCTTTAAAAAACCACCAAAGTGAATTTAAGATTTTAACTAACCTGAGTCATATGCGATCCACGTGATAAAACTCGCAATATGCCATCATGATACTTCTTTGCCTTCTTTGTTATCTGAGTAGTGTATAAAACATTCCACTCTATAGAAGAAAGCAAATGTAAACAAAGTACAAAACCATGTAGAACAACATAAAACTGATTGCTTTTGAAGAAACAACTCAAAACTTCAAAGGAAATTTTATAACTTGACAATACAATGGCTAAGGATAGAATGTAAATTATCTTGGCTTAAGAAAGAAAAGAAGAATTTTGAGGGAAAAAAATATAGTGGTCCAAGGAAAAGACACATGCAATATTGAAAAATTTTAATGATAAAATTTGACTTGGCAGAAGTAATTTCATGATGCCCTCAATACATACAAAATAAAAATGTTTAAGAGTATAGTTGTTTTGAAAATTATCTTGAGTGTATCTTGTGTATGTCTGGACATACGCCACTGAAAATAAGTTTCCTATCCAAAAAGCACCATTTTGTGTACTAAACAATTCAAATCAGTGACATGCCATTAGTAATAATATGTACCATTGTCAATCAACTACCAACTTAGAATTTCACATCTAAATACATTACAAGCATAAATATAAAAAAATGCTGGGATGATTTTAGTCGTTCATCTCTCGCTATGACTACAGTACATTTTAATCTTCTACTCTCCACAATGTACATCGAAGGATTGCCTAAATAAATACAGAAAAATTTCAAAGGAGAACAGAATATTTAGTAACAACAAATCACCAAAGACAACCAAAATACAAACCTTTTGGTTTACTTTGGACGGCATACTGAGGTTGCATTATTTTCAAGTTATCAAGTTCACTCTTGGTTGCTGTACCAAGCACACAAAAGCAAGCTAGAATGTCATACATATTTTTCATAGCAAAGATAAAATAATCAAGAAATATAAAGGAATATATAAAGTTGCCATTAACTTGTTAAAGAAACAAGGAAATGCAAAATGAGACTGGTAGATTTTAAAACATCAATGAAGGTGTGAAGGTGCATGGCATAACATATATGCAACAAAAGACTAACCCTTAGTTTTGCTGCTGCATGTATCACTCAAACTGTTATGCAGTATACTTGTGAATTTGTCTTTTTTCATTTCCAAAGAGAAGGGTGCTATTGTCATAGAGAATTAAAATTTAGACTAACATTAATCCATGTCACGTATAAACAGCTGATTTATGATTTCAGAAATGTTAGAAAAAGTCAAACCTCTGTTTCTGCAGTTCATCCTATTTAGAAATTTAGGTGGCGTTTTATTAATCCCTGCTTTCTCATTCTCTGCAAAAGGTACAATAGCTCAACTAAAACTGCGATAGGAGTAAGTAAGATAAGGCTTCAGAGTCAGTATCTAACAAACTATCCCATTGCATTATTCTCTGCAAAAAGGTGTACTATAACTCAACTAAAACCGAGATAGGAATAAATAAGATGAGGCTTCACAATGAGTGTCTAAGAAACTTAGACCACTGAAACATCCAGTAATTAACATCGGTTCCAGTCAGTTAAACAAATCTGATCCAACCAGATTTGACTTGACCTAACTATGATTTACAGTCATAGCAAAAGAAAATTTGGAACATAAATTTACAAAAAAAAAATAATAATAAGCATGAGATTCTTCATTCAGCTCTAAATATATCTAAACACAAACTACAAGATCTAAAAATCCCAAAATGATTTAAACTGATCAAATGGGAATTTTCTTAAAATTCAAGTTGATCAAACTGAGGTTGGTAAGGTTCTTCTATGCCCAATTCATAAGGTGGAAAATAAAGATACCAAAACTAGGTATTAGGTAATAGTTCAAAATGAAAGACAAACCAACCCTTTTGTTGCAAGGCCTGAGCCTTCTTATCTAACTTCAAGTTGACGGTGAGATTTTCCTTTTTAATAGGAACTTTGTCCCCTTCAAGGCTTCCAATGTCAACAAGATGGGCTACAAAGGTCAAAGTTCCACCGCTTTCAATCATCTCACCTTTCTTCAGGAACCGACTATCTATGAGCTTTTCACAATCATCATATAACAAAACCTGATAATGCAATGATACAAGTTAGTAAGCAAACAGGCCACAAGAAACAGCAAATGCGCCCTTAACTTCTGTAAGTTTATTTCAAATACCATTATACATCACATGACCTTAGTGATTCTTTAGGGTAGATGCTACTATACTTTCAGGTATGTTGATATTTCATACACCTTAATTAAATGCAATTATATAATGAATATCCACGGTTGTTTAATTATATATGTTCTGTCAAATTAAACTAAGAGTAACAATGTTAATCTGGACTTCCAATCATCATTCTTATCCAACAAATAGTAATTTTTAGATTAGAAAAAAAAACTCATTTTTTCTTCTTTTTTTTTCCCCTCTTTCTTCTTTCCTTTTATCTCCTTTCTCCTGTTGTCACTACCACAACAGCACGAGGTAGTACTGCCCTAGGGTATAAACAATTAGATATGGTGCTGTGTCTAGCATCAACATGAGTTGATCATGCACATAAAAGTTAAGGAATGAAATAGTAAAGAAAACAGTCTTATATGAGATAACAATATAGTCCACGTGTATGGTTTGGAGCATTTATACAAATCTTTCACATATTCATTTGTCTTTCATGACAAAAGATGAAACAAAAAATAAGTCGCACTTATAAAAGTTGGACAAACCCCCAAAGAACATACTAAATAGTTAAGAGAGATTATCAAAGCTCAAAGGACCTAGAAAATACAAAAAAAAAAAGAAACTTGTGACCATTCAGTTCCACAATGTAAGAGGGAGGATAGTTCTGACGATGTTAACCAAGATTAATATATGAATATTCAGTTGAAGAATTTTGGACAATTCTGCAGCTTAACGTACATTAGCAACTGTTGTTAAGTAGTGGAAAAAAAAACAAAAACCCACAAAACTTACACGTGGCCTCTCCCTCCCTCTCTCCTTTTCCCTTTTTCCCTTCCCGATTCTTCTTCTTCTTTCCACCGATGCCAGCTCTTCTCTCCCGCATCTTCTCCTTTCCTCTTAAATTGCTCTTCCCGGCAGCAGGAAATCGCAGCAGAGAAGCGCGATTCTTCTCTTCCAGCGACGAGCAGCACCTAAGCCTTGCGCGTTTCTTCTTCCCCGTGCTTCTCTTCTTTTCTTCTCCTCCGACAGCAACCTAAGTTGCTGTCATTTTCTTGCCAACACTGCCGGCGTTCATCCAGGATCGCCGGAGCTAGCTGGAGCCTCCGCCGGAGCTTGCCGAGGCAACTGGTGAGAAGGAAAATGTTTCCCTTCACTTTTCCATCCGAAATCCAGCTTAACCTTGCTGTCATTTTCTGCCGAGCAGCCTAGTTGCTGTCCGTGTTTTTCCAGCATCGCCGGAGTTCGCCGGAGCTCCTTGAGGCGACTAGCAAAGGGGGAAAAGAACCTTACCTTATCTGTGGAAGGTATCGTTTGTAATTCTTGCTAATCGATTTGGTAATTAGGATGATGTATGAATAGGAAAAGGTTTGAGTAAGTAATACTAATAGCTGTGAGATGGTTACCTCAATGAAGAGGACTGCTGCTTTTGCTCAAGTTTTAGCACTGTGCCTTATGCTTATGCATGACAATGGGTTGAAAAAAAAGAGAGGCGTGGGTTGCATTTTAATGATGAATGCTGGCCTCTCCCTATTGCTCCAATGTGATTTGTTAACCATGTCATTACTATCATGTTTCTTTCATGATCAAACTGTCAATTGATCTTTCAGTTTCAAGTCGTAGATGGGGTTAGATTTTAGGTCATTATTATTTGACAGTATTTTGAATATTTAAGTTATGTTTGGTATTATGGTTGTAGATACGAGTTCGAGTGGGGCGCGGTGATCTGCCGACACTCGCGGAATTTTGCTGTATATCAGGTGGATACATCCACTCTCTGTTTCTTTACACATTTACCTTTGTGTATGAATGAATAGCTAAAAATTGATTATATACATGATTGTATCACTGTTTTAAAAATGGGATTAAAATGATATTATAATTAGCGAAACGGGTTAAAATAATAAAATAATTAGAGGGGTAAATAATTGATATTATTTCCTGTTCACACATGGGTTTACATGGGGATTAACCTGGGAAGGGTTGTTTTAAAAATTAAATAAATATTCTTGATCACTCTTCTGTTGATACCTATACATGTCTTTTATGATATACTTGTTTGACCCTCCATGTTTTTGTTGTTCTATCGGTTGATACCATACCTTG